>JARYZH020000150.1:0-600000 GCA_030021035.2 Notholithocarpus densiflorus
AAAAAAAAAAAAAAAACAAAACTAAAGAACAATGGTCACAAAAGGTAGAGCAACGAAGCACAAGGACCATGTCAGAAAGACTCAATTAGTTCGAGTCTTTTGCATCCAAAATCTTTTAGATGCACCACGAGCATTGGAGTTCATGTTCACATTAGAGTGATTTCCAACTCTAGGATTGGAATAAAGGTTTAAAGCCTTTACCAATTCACCAATGAGTACCATAGGATTTTGTGCTTGAGGCACAGGTACTGTTGGATTGTTTGCTCTCTTAGCAGCTAGCAGCTTGTAACAGTTTAGACGAATGTGTCTAGACTTTCCACAAAATTGACAAACCCAGGCAGGCTTATCATGTGTCTTGTCCTTATAAAGGGTAGTCTTCTTGGGTTTGGACTGTTTAATATCAACCCTAATCTTCCTAGGAGGTGTAACTTCTAAGGGTTTGACAACCTCACTCACAGGGGGTTCAGAAGAAGATGAAGGAACGAAGACAGTGGAGTTAGGTGCAGACACATTGATGCTTTCAACAAAACCTAATCTAGATTTGTCAGAAGGAGATTTTTGAACACTCAGCATATGATCAAGTTTAGAATTAGCAGATCTAGCAACAGATAAATCATGTTCCAAGTTCTTAACTTTATCAAGTAAAAGCATATTTTCTGTTTTTACATTGTTCAAAAGTTCATTAGCATCAAACAGTTTTACAAGCAAATTCTTCTTATCAAGCTCAAGAGATTCAATTTTCTTCAGGCCAAGTTCAACATTCATAGCATCCTTTGCAGCAACTTTGCAAAGTTTATTGTAGGCTTCTTGAAGATCTGTATCCTCAGAGAGTTCCCCATCAGAAAGGTTCTCTTCAGCATATACACTTTCATTGACTACAGCAGTAGCAGTGAAAGCAATGAAGTTTCCATCCTTGTCACAACCAGACTCATCATCAGAAACTTCACTATCACTAAGGGTTACAACCATAGCCTTACCCTTAGACTTCAAGTAAGTAGGACACTCAGATTTCATGTGACCATACCCTTGACATTCAAAACATTGAGGACCCATAGAATTATTTGAAGATTGACCTACTTTTTCTCTAGGTTTTTCAGTGTTGTTAACCTTAGTGAGATCATTCTTCCAAAAGTTTCTAGGTTCAGCAGTGTTCGTACCTCTTGCCTTTCTGTTACTATTCCTAAGAAAGTTTCTAAAGTTCTTGGCAAGGTAAGCAATCTCTGTAGCAGAGAACTCATCATCAAATCCACCAACCTCAACATCTTCAATTGACTTAAGAGCCATTGATTTGGATTTACTAGTCTTAGGTAGGTCCAACTCATAAGATTGAAGTGATCCTACAAGTTCATCAACAGGGATGGAGTCCACATCCTTGCTCTCAGTGATGGCAGTCACTTTGGGTCTAAAGTCTTCAGTTAAAGATCTAAGAATCTTCCTAACAATTTTAGGTTGATCATAGATTTCACCCAAGTTATAAGCAGAATTAACAATATCATTAAGTTTAGCATAGAATTCATCAAAAGATTCATCATCTGACATCCTAATGCTTTCAAATCTAGTAGTTAATTGCTATAACTTATTTATTTTGACAGCCTTTGTGTCTTCATGCACAGTTTGGAGGATATTCCAAGCAGTATGAGCAACCTCAACATTAGAAATTCTCTTAAATTCCTCCATAGAAACAGCGTTAAAGACAGCATTCATAACTTTGCTATTGAGCGCAGCTACTTCTTTTTGAGAAGTTTGCCACTCACTAACAGGAGTAGTGGGCTTCTCCCATCCGTACTCAACGGAGTTCCAGACTCTCTCATCAATTGATTTCAGGAATGTTTTCGTCCTTACTTTCCAATAAGCATAATTATTCCCATCAAAGTGAGGAATAACAAGAGAGTGTCCGTGTTCCATGACAACAGGGGTCAAGGATCAGCTCAGAGATCAAAAGATCTAAAACGAAAGAGCTACCCGCTCTGATACCACTTGTTGGTTTTTAGACCTCTTAAAACACAATTGGATTAACCTAGTAAATTAGCCAAGTTGTTACTTAGTCAAATTATTCAAATCTAGGTTAACACAATTAAACAATCATATCAAGTAAAGCAGCGGAAAGATAAATAACACAAAGATATGATCACTCAAGAAACCAAACCAGTAAAAACCTGGGGAGGATTTAACCTAGCTATCCTCAAGGTAAACCTGAATCCACTATCTTGAAAGAATTGAAGTTCATACAATAAGACTTACAAACTCCCCGTTTGACTTCTTATTGCTACCTACCAGTAGAACTTACTGACACGACCACGTGTAAGCTCCGAGACCACGGACTCCTTCTTTCTTGGATTCACCACCAGATACAAGCACACCCGCTTGTGTTTCTTTAAGCTTCAATGGCAGCAACTGAATTGATCATCAAGGTGTAGATAACATCTTCTCCTTGATAACCCTAAGCTTTATATAAAGGAAAGCTCCTCTAGATCTCATAAGAGATTTACACAAAATAGCAATATGAGCAACTTCTAAAACGTGGCTAGGGTTTGCCTTATATACCTAGGGCAAAGCATAAAACCCTATAACGTTTTAATGAGCTAGGGCTGAGTTGGAAATTCTACAGAAAACGCATCAGACCCGAAATTCAATTGGTCGAGCCTAAGCTTCGATTGGTCGAGCCTAAGCTTCGATTGATCGAGCCAGGGCGAAATGCACAGTAAATTCTGCATCCATTTAAATCCAATTTTACATAAAAGATATAACTTTGAGCAAGTCTAAACAAGACTAAACAACCTGTTTTGATCATGGTTTGCCAACAATACAAATTAGAATTCTAAATACATTAAATCTAAGTCTTTAGAACCTAACACAGTGTTTTGAGATTGCCCTTTAGCTGTCTGGCATATAGGGCACTTCCTCACATGATTGCCAACATCTCGTTTAAGCTGGGGCCAATAGTATCGCTCCTCCACAAGTGCTATTGTCTTGTCTTGCCCCATATGACCACCCAAACCTCCACCATGAAACTCCCGAACAACCTACTCCTTCAAAGAACTTCAAGAAATACATAGCTGATTCCCTCGAAAAAGAAAACCATCTTGCAGGTATATGCCATCCACAACAAATTAAGTCTACTGACATTGACTCCAAACCCTTCCAAAATCCTCATCTTCCTCATATAGCTCCTTTAGATAATCAAACCTAATGACCTCTGTTCACAATGTGACCAGCAAAGAAGCTCATTGACTAAGGGCATCTGCTACCTTGTTAATAACACTGGATTTGTGTTTTAAAGAGAATGAAAAGTGTTGTATGTATGCAACCCACTTGACCTGCATTCCGTTAATGACAGCTTGACTATTGATAAAATTGCAGAGCCTGATGATTTATATACAACACAAAACTCCCTTTGGACTAAGTAGTGCTCCCAGTGCTTTAAAGTCCGCACCAAAGCATAAAACTCCAACTCATATGTAGACCACTTGCTTCGTGACTTTGAAAGTTTTTCACTGAAGAAAGCCACTAGCCTACCTTACTGTGATAATTCGGCATTGATTCCAACATCTAATGCATCACATTCCACTTGAAACAATGCTTCAAAATTAGGTAGGGCTAAAATAGAGGTAGTACTCAATTTTTCCTTGATCACTGCAAAGCAACGTTCTGCTGCCTCTCCCTAGAAGAATTCCCCCTTCTTCAAGCATGTTGTAATGGGGGCTACTATGCTACTAAAATCCCAAAAAAACCTCCGGTAAAAGGTTGCTAGGCCGTGAAAACTCCGAACATCGCTCACTATCTTTGGGGTTGGCCATTCTCGAATAGCACGAACATTACCTGGATTCCCTCAACAATTACTACATAACCTAAGAACAACCTATCTGTGAAGAAATTGCACTTCTTCAAGTTGACATACAGCTTATTGGCCAGTAAAACCTTTAGTACCTCATGTACATGATTGTAATGAGTCGTTTTTGTCTTACTATATATTAGGATATCATCAAAATAAACAACTATAAACTTCCCAATAAATGGTTTCAATACCTGATTCATCAGTCACATGTATGTACTCTAAGCATTTGATAAGCCAAATGGCATAACCATCTACTCATAAAGCCCTGACTATTCCTCTCTCTTCCCATGAGATACCAAAAAACCCTATAAACCAGTAATTTGATATATTGAACTTTGAGACCATCAAATTTACGTCATACCCTTGATAAATGAGTCTATCACTCAATACCTGTGGGGTCTCTTTCATTATTTATGAATTATGAATTCAGGTTACAGTTGTCTTATCCCATAATATGTATATGTATATGTAATCATACTTCAAGACTTGTGAGTCTTCCATTATCGAAAAAACAAAAAAACTCATAAGTCTTCCATGGAGTACCTTCCAAATCTGAATTCAAAAAGTACTACACTATGGAAAGGATATTGCACAAGTTGATACAGATATATATACAGTGAATAGAATCGTTTTAAGTGTTTCCCAAAAAAAGAAAAAAAAAAAAAAAAAAAAGAAGAAGAAGGAATAGTTAAAAATATAAGAAAAAATACGCGGCTTTAGCACCTGCTACATATAAATATTAACCTTGAGCAATTGAAGTCCAGTCTGGCAGGCTTGAAATTATCCCCTTCGAAGTATTAAAATAAAATTTTCATACAAAGTTTCTCGGAAGATAATCCCTAATATTAGTATACTACCTTTATCTTACCGAGTAAAGACCAATTCCTAGATTAATCTTAATCGTTCATCTGAAATCTGAACTAAAATCTTCCTAGATGAAACTGCCAATGATTCTAAAACTTCTATGCTTTCAGATACGGACCCAGCTAATTAAGAAATTTGAGAGTGCATGGCCCAGATTGCCTAATCTCTACAGTCAACCTTTCACATAAGCACGAGGTCGACTTTCAGATCTTGGACGTCATATATGTTGACGTCATACATATCTAATATTTATTAAGTTTTACTAACGTACGTCCTTAGGATATATATTAATAAATATTTTAGAAAATTTTTTATAAAAAAATGAAAATGTAACTAAATATTTTGATAATTTTTTCAATTTTATAATTTTTTTTTTTAAAATAGATGATTATTGTATGCTCTAAATGCATATATTAATTGGACCCGTATTTAAATTACTAATTAAAAAAAGGATTCTTAATAATTCCGAGGTAGCTTCCTACTTTTGAAACGTGGTCTACATATTAGAATTAAACAACCTAAACCTATAACTATAACATACGAAATCTTGTCTTGCATAAAGCATAATACTCATCCCGAGTCAACTAATCATTGGTGTACGTACATCCCATGAGTCAGTCCACAGGTTACTACCACTCATCAGCTCTCATATAAATATACACTACTACCTCATTTTTCAAAAACACAAATTCATATCATATATAGATCCTAGCTATTATAACTTTGCCATTTGTTTCATAATATCAAACATGAAGGTATTCTATTTTTCCCTCCGAAAACATGGCACTTGCATGAAATAATAGTACTAGCCTTTTAGAAGTAAACACCATTTTTTTGTTTTTGTTTTTGTTTTAGAAGATACTATATATTTCTTTACATGTAATATATCCAATGGTGCAGCGGAAGCTAGTAATAAAGGTGCAGATGACTGGTGACAAATGTAGAACCAAGGCCTTGAAGCTTGCTGCAGGGGCAGAAGGTGTGAAATTGTGAATCAAATTTTAAACTCTTTTATCCTTTTGAAAACTATAAGTTAAGGGACTAATTCGATTTATATGTTGCGAATTTTTGTATGATTACCAAACAGGTGTGACCTCCGTGGCAATCGAAGGAGACGATAAAAGTCTGGTGGTAGTGATAGGAGATGAAGTTGATTCGGTTTGCTTGACCCGGTCACTGAGGAAGAAGGTTGGCTATGCCACCATAGTGAGTGTGGCACAACTGGAAGAAAGTGATGAGAAGAAAGATGAAGAAGACAACCCAACTCCAACTATATGCTATTCGGGTTATGGACAATATCCACAGTTCCCCTCGTACTATAGAGTGGTTTCTGATCCATGGCCTAGCAATTGCTTCTTCATGTGACACATTTGGCATATTGCAACCTGATCCGGAGAAGTAAAATTTTTCTTTAGTTTGATCATGCTTCTTGTTTCTAGTGTATCCTATATATGACTTCTCCTGATCTAATAAAGTTATATACATGTATTCTAAGACAAAGGGTGAGTGCTTCAAATTAGCCTAGCTAGAATATAATTTTTATTTTATATAAATATATATATATATATATATATATAGCGAAAATCAAATTACTTCAAGTGATTTATTGTAATTAATTGACCTTCTTTATATACAAGAGTATATGAGTTTATTTTCACTCATGCATGTATTTCTTTTGATAATTATTATAACAATCAGCCTATCATCATGAAGCTGCCTTTTCTTCAGCAAGTGATGTAGATTGGTTGATCGAGCAAACAATAAATCTTGATATTTTATATCATTTTTTGGAATTTTAGATTTATGCTGTTATTTCCTTAATTTATGTATTTTTGATATTTTATCATCATTTGGTATCATAGCAAAGCTAGTTAGTAAACTTAGTATCATGTCATGGCATGTAAAGGAGCATGTGGAGGACAGCATGCTACCATATATAGATTACATGTATAAACACAGAGTTTAAACTAGAGACACAAGTTTAGTGGAGGAAGAGTGGTTTGATGCGATTTTAGAGCTGCTCGCTGCCTTAGCTGTTGTCAACTAGCCTAAAAAGTCCATCAAAATCCAAGTTCCATGGAAGAGGAGGAAGAGTAGTTTAATGTTGAGGATGATCACGTCAAAAGAGTTTCATCCGTTAATTTGGATTCATCGCAAGTCTTTGATGAGTACTTCGATGATGGTGAAGATATGTTGGAGGCTAGGTTGCACGGACACGCCAATTTTAGTGTCGTGTCGGTGTCGGACACTGGTACGGGTACGACTCGCCGGATTCCGGTGTCCGGCGAGTGTCTCTTTTTTTTTTTTTTTTTCGCTTCTCCGACATGGCTCCGACAAGTCCGACACGCTAGCGGTGAAAAAAAAAAATCTCAGATTTTGATAGATCCAATACCATTGATTTTGTGATATACCTTAAAACAAAAAATAGTTTAGAGAATGAGAAGGCATTAGACTGACCTCTGCCCGCATCTCAAGTTCTCGTTCTCAACCCACCTCCCTCTGACCTCTGCCCACTGCCGCTGCCGCTGCCGGAGCTAGATCGGGCCGATCGGCGAGCTCCATAGACGTCGACGCCGTGCCCTGTGCCCCTGTCCCTTCCGATCTCTCTCTCTCTCGGCGTAGACAACAGGTCCGAACTCTAGTTCTCTTCTCTCTCTGTTTTTTTTTTCTTTCTTTCTTTCTTTCAGATATTAGTGATGGTGAATGGGTCATGCGTGTACTGTTACTCATTTATATAAGTTATAACGCGATTTTTTTTTTTTTTTTAATCCTACTCTCACATTCTCACTGTCCAGTGTTACTGTTACTGTGAATCTTTACTAGCCTTTTGCTTTGCCTCATAAATTATAATGTTTATTATGAATTGAGTGATTTTTGTTTTTGTGTGTCCTGCTATAATTTTATTTATTTATTAAAGTTAAATATTGTAGGTGATTTTACTAAAATGAATACTGAAAGTGAAAAATCAGCTGAGTCCCCTGTTCGGAATATTAAAACTATAAAAATATTAAAAAATATGCCTAAATATAAAATTTAATTAATTATTTAACCGCCGTGTCCTCGCCGTGTCGTGTCCTTATTTTTCAAAAATTGCCGTATCCTCGTGTCTGTGTCCGTGTCGTGTCCGTGTCCGTGTCCGTGTCCGTGCAACATAGGTTGGAGGTGAGTTGCATAATTAAGGAATCATACAAGAGAGTAATATAAACAATATATTTGATGAAACTTGTAAGAGTTTTCTTATGCACATAAAAAATTTGCATAAACATGCTGATTTCTTTTTGTGATACAAGATAGAATTTCTACTCTAGCCTAATCTAAGTATATATGTGTGTAAAACTCCTTCCTGGAGATCTGAACCCTGGTTCTTGCCCCCAACACCCCCACAAACATTTTTACTTGTGGAGTGACCACCGCACCAAGGGTGTGCGGGGGTAATTACATTTATAAACATGCTGATTTAAATAACCACTCAAATGTTTGGTGAAGTTCCAATTAAAGATAAAGATTTTAATGAAGGTGGATGATTCCACTTGGAAGTTGGAAAGAAATGATTTTAAATTGTTTCTAATTAAATCAGCATAACATTAAATTGTTTGGATTTTTATTTTTGAAAGATTTAAGAGCTAGATTTGAATTTATTTGGAAAGAATTAAAGGAACAAGATTCAATTCGACAAGATTCAAGAGATGAAATGATTAGTTTTCACAATCCTTTTGTAGAACTCAGTTAAAACCGAAATAGGTAATGTTGTTCTCTTTAAAGTGAGGAGAGTGCCATATGATCTAAAGCTAGCAACAGACTTGTGAATGATATAAGCATTAGGATGCGAATGTTTTCATGCATATCATCAACTCCTCTATCCAAAACTCTCATAAATAAATTCTTTCCCATCACGCGTATCGCACTAGGTGAAGTGAGATCCCGGAATTTTCCATTTCAATTAATTAACCTGTATGAATTACCCCTTTATTTTATCTCGTTCTAAATTTTGACTCATTCCACTTTATTCCACTAGTTTTGGTTCATTCCATTAAAATCTATCTGGTATGGTGATTTTGGCCGTTATGTAAATGAATCATTATTTTTTTTTCTAAACCCATTTATTTTTTATTACTTCACTCACATATGACATTTTATTATTATTTTCTTTTAACAATTTGTTTTTCTTGTTTACTTTACTCACATATAATATAGTTTTTTTTTTTTCTTCATTATATTCTTTACTTATATATGACATGTTATATATTTATATTATTTAGCAATGATATTAAGAATGTGTATTATTTGATGTTGAATTAATAATTTGATACGGTATAATGTCATGTGATGCAAACTTAAATATATAAATTTTGTAATATATATTACAAAATTTATATATTTTAGCAGAAATTTTGAAACAATACACCCAAATAGGCTTGGTATCGACTATCGAAATGGTCCGTTCTAATGCACAAACTGAATTTTGAAATGGTATTCGAACATTATTGTAGATAAAAACCCGAAAAGTGAAGTCAAAATTCTGTCATTTGATGTTCCGATCCTGGAACTCAACCAATCTTCTCGTCTTCACTTACAATCTAATTGAAGTCTCCCATTACACTAACCATGGCCAATTATCTTGCGAGTGTAGCCGCCTTAATAGTTTCAACAAAACACCACCAGAGACATGTTTCTACATCTCTTACTAGAACACCAATGTGTGACTAGAAGAAAATGTTTTTAAGACGACTTCAACTTTATCTGACCAAAGCAATGCAAGTCCACCTCCTTATCCTACTCTATTTACAAAAACACCTCCTCTCATACCAACCCTTACACGAATCCTTTCCATATGACCAGGAATCCAGGATTGGGTTGCATTTCCATCAGAAACATGACACAGAGATCTTGTTGCCTGAGTAGGAAATGAAGCTCATACTTTCTGCAGGATCCCAAGCTCACCGCAGTTCAAACTCAAGTGCATCGTCATTGTGAGTGGCGGGGCTGTAGGACACCCTTTGCCGATGAAGAAGAAATTTTAGCTTTTACTGCCTCCCTAACCTCATGCTTATTACGTTTAGGAGCGAGGACTTCATTACCACCATTGTCATGCTTCTTCTTCTGTAGCTGAGTCATTTCTTGATCTTCTAGGCCATCATAAGAATATATCACCTTCGCAAGCCCATCTCTTCCACGTCCTAAGACTGTTGGGTTTTTTTAGTTAGAAACTTACTTGGGCCGATCTGGGTAAGTTAATGAAGAATATTGGCCCAACGTTTGATTATTGCTTTTAATCTCTTGCACGGACTGGTTAATGGTTATTAATTTCCCAATCAAGCATTACTAGCCAATGTTGTCGATTCCGTTCCTGTAGCCACTTCAATTTATCAATTAGAATGGAATATTTTGGTATCTATCTATTATGCCATACAGTTTCAGATCTACTAACTAGAGTTATATATATATATATATATATATCATAATATATATACACCATATCAAATTATTAATTCAAAATCAATTAATATATATTCTTAATATCATAATATATAATACAACATGTCTTATATGAGTAAATGAAACAAAAAAAAGACATTCTTAATGAGTTGGAATTGTGTCCAGTGGCCAATTCTACTAGACACATTAAGATGTTGACACGTTTTTAGTTTTGGACACGTGTCCATATCCTAACGTGTCTAATGAAACTGACCACTGGATACAAAACTCTCCCATTCTTAATGAAGGGGAAGAAAAAAAACTCATGTCATATCACATATGTGAGTAAGGTAAATAAGAAAAACTCATTTCTAATTAAAAATAATAATAAATGACATATTAAATTAAGTAATAAAAAAATAGGTTTAGGAAAGAAAATAATGATTTGTTTACATGCCGGTTAAAATCATTGTGGGGAGCCAAATTTAGTGGCATAAACCGAAATGAGCTAGAATTTAAAAGGTGATGATATAGAGGGGTGATTTTTATTAGTTAATAAACGGAATAGAAAATTCTAGCCATTCCAAGTGGAAACTGTGGAATGGAACAAAATTCATAACATTGGTATTAAACTTCAGCTGCCTCCTTTTGTATAACGTCTCTTTTGAGTGCCACCTAAGTTCCCTCTTTCTTAGTCAAGCTAAGCTTTTTCCCCGTAGAGCTTCATCAAGCGGCTTCATGTCCAACAGCTAGTGAGCCAGAGAGCCCCCAGAAAGAAAGCCCAAGTGAGCCGAACAATATCAGAAGAGCTTGCTATTACTATTCTGAAATCTGAATGCCAAGGCCCAAAAGCACAACAAAGTTCTTTGAATTTCAATAACCTTTATGACATAACATGTATCCAGTCCCAGCCCCAAACCTTGACTATAGAATTCTAATTACCCCCATCTCCAATTTCTTTTCCAAAAACAAACTTGTGCAGAGACATTCCAACCTAGAAAAAAACCCGCTCCAAACAAACCCCCAAACACCAGCCACGGTTTGAAAACATTCGAAAGACAATTTGTATCAATGAAAAAGCAAGAAAAGAATGGCTCTATAGATATGGTAAGAGTGTAAAGAGGTACACTGGGCACATGCAATTCAACTTGATGGTATGTTTACATCTAGGCTCGCTGCATACAGCATTACCCCCTTAGATTTCTCTACTCTCAAGCCGAACAAATAGAGCTATAACAAAGGACCAAGGCATTCACTGAATTTTACAAAAATGGGCATTAGCTTGCTTAAAATGCTAGGCTTAATTCGTGATCAGATCACCCAAACAAAACTTGCTCTACTCAAGGTGGTGTTGGTGATGAATTCACGAGGCGTGATCTCCAACAGCCCTTCAAAATATTGTGGTGCTGAGGTTTAAAATGGATTTTAGTTGATTTGAGTGAAGGTTTTGCAGATTTGGCCTCCAGCAGCTCGAATGGCATGATTGGGGATCGAGTTTTTTAATAGGGAAGGCATACCAACAAAAACGCTGGTTGGAAGCTTGTACATGGCAAGTTTGATCGCCTCCACCAGGAATGGAAAGCATCCAGGGAAGTCTCCTCTGTAGATGGATTTTCAACCAACTGATTATTGCTACATATTATTGATCAAGTACCTTAGAACCAATCGAAACAATTGGAATAAAAAACACATTACAAACAGAGACAGTAGCACCATATTTGTGACATCGTACTATTTTATTCGTGTACGTGAGTCAAAACAGATATATGCATCCAGAAAGAAAGAACATATTACATGTCACCCAACCGAATAAAAGAACACACATATCACTTTGCATAAGACATCGTACAATTTTATTCCAGTCATTTGCATGGTATGCATCTGACTATTACGTATTATTATCAAATACATTAGAACCAAGAGACACAAAAATAATACACACACAGTAGCACTTTGTAACAAAGCAAGCATATGACTTTTATTGATCAAACCCATAGCCAAAAAAAAAAAAAAAAAAAAAAAAACTTGGCGAGCCAAATAGTAAATTGAGACATCATGTCTAAACAACTCTTCAGGCTTTTGTCCAACTCCCACATCATTCTTCATGGTCAAATAAGTAATGAAAGGAAGCAGAAATCTGTTAAAAGTTGCAGTGTCAAAATTTTAATGATTTGTTTTAAGAACTAAAAGAATGAATTGGAACAGAGAATTAAAATGAAAGACTGCCTTACCTACATATAATCTTGAGCTCCATTCAGTATTGACTATGGTCATCAATAATTATGGCCGGAGATAGAGCAATGTCGCCCCAAATTATCTCCTTGATTTTCTCAATTTCTGCTGTGAATTTCACTGGCATATCCTTTAACTTCAATTCACTAAGAGTCTTTAGATGCCCCAACCCAGTTGGGACCTTCAAACTGTTGCAGGAACGAATCTCCAACTTCTTGAGGTTTGGCATTGCTTCCTCCACCACATTCCATTCTTCCAATTCCTGAAGCGTCCAGAAGTTCAGAACATGAAGCTGGGGAAAGCCTCCCTTCGAGCATGACATGCATTTCCCAGTATAAGAACCAGAGTACAAACTGAGACATTCAAGATTTGTAAGTTTTTCTAACTCTGGCATTGGATCATCAAAATGTCCAGAGGCAGATAAGGTAAGGTCAGTTAGGCTTTGTGGGAATCTATTAATGGATGTATTCTCTAGTTTTCCAAATAGATAAAGGTTAGAAAGATTTTCAAGGCCTAACAAGAAAGTCGCCTTTAGATCTTGAGGCCGTCCCATTTCATCAATTGATTTCAACTTCAAAGCTTTAAGCTGCTTCAGTTTCAAAAGACTCTCAGCTAGTGCTATTTGCTGTGACAGGTTCAGTTGGAAAGCTAGTGCCAATTTTCTAAGGTTGGTCAACCTACGGAGGCCATCCTTTAGGGGACTGTCTTTATCTATAAATGCACCCCTCAGTGTGTGAAGATTTTGCAAAGAACTCTCACTTGGTTGATGCTTAATTTGGCTTCGATAAATTTGGTTCATGCATAGGTGCCGAAGTTTCTTCAATTTCCATATTGAACTGGGGAGAATACGGATATAAGTGTGCTTCACATCCAGAGTTTGGAGGTTGGTTAAGTTGCCAACTGATGGTGGGATCTTCTCTAGGTAAGTCCACCTTAACCCCAAATATGTTAAATGAATCAATTTTCCTATACTGTTTGGCACTTGGGGTCGAAATACATGTTCAAGATCAAGGACTTGTAACTGTAAGAGATGACCACTTGCAATACCCAGAGAAAGGAAGTTACCTATTTCTTCTCCAGGTTTATTGCCTTCTCGAGCATCAAAAAAGAGAATTGAGCGGGGATTTCTGCAGCTTCACAATAAATTTTGTAAATTTTTACTGCTACCATGACTAAGAGTAGAACTGGCATCATGTTCATCAGCATTATAAGCAAGCCGCTGATCAAAGCTTGCATTTGATCGCAACCATAAATCTCGCAGAGCACTAGGGAAACTACATGTCTGTAAAGTTGTGATTTACAGTTATGTTTTATGTTGGCTTTATTCCATGACAAAAAGTATTGTAATTGCTTTAATTTTGTTCTTTGTATTTTGTGGAATTTTATTGTATTGGGTTTAGTATTAAGTTGGTGAAGACTTAAGCTTAATTGACGAATTAGTGGATTTTGCGAGAAGCTAACCCGTAAAAGAACCATGTGAGGAGCACATGATTGGAAGTTGAAAAGTCGTGCCAAGCTGTTGTTTTCGCGAGTGTCTCGCGGGTAAGGCCTTCCTGTGAGATAGTTGTGAAACGTTCTGCTTGAAGGATTTTTAAGAGTGACTTTTTTACCCTTCACCCATACTATATATACCCTCGTTACCCAAAAATGTAAAGGAGGCCATTTAGAGGGAAAAATCCTAGATAGGTTTTCAACAACACACACACCCACCTTTTAGGGAGAGAGCTACTCATCCTTAGTGAGAAATCATTGTAGCCTCTTCTCCTTCCCTCTCCCATTGACATACCTTGAGAGGAGATTTCTACCCAAACACTACCCACACACATTCAAAGTGTTAAGAGTGTTTTTGGTGCTGCTGGGAAGCATTGGAAGATGCCAAGGATGGCGGATGCAACATGGAGTTTGTTGCGGGATCCAGAGAGCTAGACAAGACACGGTTCTGAGTGCTAGACAAGACACGGTTGGAGTGCTTAGGTACATCGGGTAGATTAGGCTTGGAGGGTCTCTTGCTAACCCATGTATCCTAACTGATTGTCTAGTGGATCAATTACCGCTTGGAGGGCGGCGGAGAGGTTTTTTGCCGAGTTCTTCAGTTTCCTCTTCGATAACACATCGGCGTGTTATCTTGTGTTTGCATTCTCTATTCCCTTACTCTTGTGCTTTACTTTTAATGCTTATTGTTCATGCTTATGCACTAGAATAGTTTTATCGGTTTATTGCGCTTCATTTACTCTTGTTCCGCACTTAGATAAGTTAGAGTAAAATCAATCTAGCCGTAATATTTTAATTGGGGGTCTAAACAGCTCTTGTGTTTTTAACACATTTTCGAGCATTCAATTGGTATCAAAGTGGGTACACTTGTTTTGGTTTCATTACCTAAGTGTGATCCTTGACCCCTTGTGTGTTTTGCCATGGATAGTGTTTTGTATGCTTCTATGAATGTTGTTGAGTGTAACATGCCATGTGTTTGTGAAAATGCATCTATGAGTGTTAATCCTCATAATTGTAATGACATGTTACATGAATCTATGGGTGTTGTTGTTGATATTCAAAATGTCAAACTCTTAAAGAAAAAGGCTAAGAAGTTTCATGAGAATTTCAGCAAGTTCATTTGTGAAAAGGATGATTTGATTGCTAAGCTTAATGAATCCTATAAATTGGTTGAAAAATATAAGAAACTTGCTAAAAATTCTCTTGAAAAGCTGAAAGAGTTTGAATGTTTAAATATGGATTTGGATGCTAAACTTGTTTTGTCTAACAAACTTGATGATCTTAAATGTGAAAATGAATCTCTTAAGATGCATGCCAAGTGTTTGATTGCTGAACCTGTTGCTAAAAAGGAAGAAAATATATGTTGCAATCATGTTGTGGTACCTGATTGTGTGCCTATTGTGTGTTCTACCTCAAAGGACAAATCGATGTACATTCCTCCACACAAAAGAAATCAAAAGGTGGAGAGAAAGGCTCTTAAACCTAAGCCTCTGTTTAGGTCTCATCTTAGGGAATTGAGTGGATCTAAGTTTGTTCCTAATTGCCACTATTGTGGTGTGATCGGTCACATAAGACCTCAATGCCCCAAGTTAAAGAGAGAACAAACTCGTGTTGTTAAATCCCTTCCCAAAGGCCTAGTGGACCTAAACACATTGTTTGTCACCATTGTGGTGCTTTTAGTCATCTAAGACCTCATTGCTCTAAATTTCATGCTCTAAATTTCATGCTCTTAAAAGAATCAAAAGAAAAGAGAAACTTGAGCTTCTTGGAAGCTGTGTTTTGCAAGCTAAATCGGATTTGATGGAAAATGGTAAGTTTTTGAAAAAAGTTTTTGATGTTCTTACCTCTTTGTCTATGTGCATCTCCGCTCTCATTCTTCCAACCCTTGTCTCACTTCTCATGAGACACTCATTCCAAACAATCGTTCCGTTTGGATGAAGAAGGGTTTCTATGGTTGAGCTTTTGTTCTTTCGGTCCTTGATCTAATTCTTTCAATCTTTATGGGACACTTTATGCATTAGATGCTTCATTGTCATGCATTTGTGCATCATGCATCTCTTTATATGCATTGTTTTGTCTTTGATCTTACTTTATTGCTTTTGTTTTGTGTAAGTAAAAATCCAAAACCACATAAAAAGTGAAAAATTCAAAAAGCTTGATCGTATATGTTTGAGCACGTCTCATGTGAGTTTGGCCTAGTACCTTCGTACTAATGGCGTAATACATTTACGAGCTTAACTTGTTTTGTATGCACATATATCTTTATGGGATAAATCTTGAAAACTATGTGTGATTGTTGTAAATAGATCTTTAAGCTTGTCATGTATGATTGGTCAATAGTTTTGTTGGTCTTGATACTTGCATAGACTTGTGCCTATATATCTTCCCACCTTTATGTTTTTGCAATAAAACTCACCAAATGTAAATTTCAAAATGAAAAGAAATAATGAGATGCAAAAGCCTGTGGCGCATACTAGTATTTGACTAGGAAGAAGGGAAAGCGACTCTTGTATTGAAATGTATGGTGCTCAAAAAGCCAAAGGCTAACTCTCAATATTGAAATATCAAAAATTTCAAGCACCGATCTCAAAATGAGATGTATTGTTCAAAAAATTATCAAATGTTATGATTTGTGCAGAAGCCAAATGAAAAGCTTTTGAGATTTGTAATCATTTTCTAGTGGGAGGTCATATATGCTCATTTCTATAATTGAGATAGTCCATTTTACTTAGTGTCAGTCATGTATGACTTGATTGAATTGATCATTGAAGCTTCACTTTGGTCTAAGGACTATTCCACACTTGATCCACACACACAACACACAAGTTTAATGTTCAATGAATGCCTATTTCATTTGTGTGTTTGTACATGTTCAAATGTAATGTGTGTGTGCTCAACCATATGTGGATCAAACCAAAAAAAATTTTGTTCATTTTGTTCATTTTGTTTGCTTTTGGAAGTGATTTGTATCACCCATGTTTTTCAAATTGTTTTTGTGTGAAAAACATGTTTTCTGGGTGTTTTCGCGACTTATTTCATGTGTAAGCTCAGCTGGGAGTTAAATGGTCAAATTCTCAAGTTTTTCAGCTTTGAACAGAGAGTTTCGCGACTGTTTCGCGGCTGTTTCGCGAGTAAAGCTTACCAGCGAAATTTTCGCGGGAAGCTAACCAGTGAGATACCAGCGAAAATTTCCAAATCAGCTTTTTAAAGGGCATTTCGTGGGTCATTTGTTTTAAACGTCTCCCATCCTCTCCCAAACCCCTGTTTTAATGTTTCTACATCAAAACCCAACTAAATTCAAGTGTTTTTCATTCCATTAACATCTCTAAGGTAAGCCTTAACTCTTTTCATTGATTTTGATCTTTAGATTATGTTTTTGGGGGTTTTATGTTCATAGTTGAGATTTTTTCAAATGGGAGGTGGAAAACTTAATTTTTGTCAATCTTTTTTATTGGGCTTTGTTTTAAATGATGATTTGCTTTGGATGTTGGCCCCTTGTGGCAAAAATAACATGTATTTAGGCAAGATTTTCATATGTTCATGCATTGTTTAACATACATGTGTAGTGTGTGCACTCTAAGTGTTTGATAAAATGCCCAAATGACATTTTCTCGTTGTTTTGGACTCTGATGAGTACCAAATTTTGGGGATCACCATAATTATTCATGTTTATCATGTTTTGATCATTGGTTGTGTGTTTTATACACTTTGCCCCTTGCGTGCTTGCTCATGCATTGGTCATGCATCTCACATGCACACTAGATGCACCTTTGCTGAATACACTTGATCACTTGACATGTTTTTACATTCAATCATTCTAGTTAAGTCTTTTTAGACCTTTTAGCACATTTAACATGTTCTTGTGTTTATGTCATGCCTAGGTTTATATCATGTCCCATCATCCTTAGCATGTCATGTTTACTTTATGCTTTGTAGCAGTTTTTAAAAGATGTTTTTGTCTTTCGTTTGAGCTTCATTTTCTCATTCATCTTGCACCCCTCATGCATCATCTTTTACCCTTGTTCATATCTTTTTTTCTTTCCCTCCTTCCTCTTGATTCATTTATCTATTCGTGACAAAAATGGGGAGAGTATATCGAAGAGTATACTAGTGTGTATCGTCATTTCCATATGACTCATGTGCACATTCTTAGGGGGAGAAATTCTACCTTGTGCACATTCGTAGGGGGAGAAAGCCATAGGGGAGATGTATATACTAAGGGGGAGAAGACATTTTTTTTTAGAAAACCGTGTTCCGCTTTATGCTTGTCTTCTCGTTGCTTTATGGTGCTTTGAGTTATGTTTAGTATCTATGCTTTGCTACTCTCATCGCATCATGCTTAAGTGTTGGACATGCATACATCTTTATGCTATTGTGCTTTATTGGTTGCATGTTCGGATGATCATTTGCTTTACTATATGATCATTGTGGTCAATTAAATATGACTGTTTTATGTTTGATCAAGTTGCTCATATGTTTTACAACATGTTTACTTGATCGTATGTTTACTTGTTACATTATACTTGTCCTTTTATCACTTGATTTACCTTGAGGGTCTAATGTGTTTTGTACAAGTGTTTCAGGTTACAGGTATACATGTTGTAAGTTTATCACAACTTCTAGATTTAGGTGTGAGTGAGTTTTGCCATTGTTCCCAAACTCATGTTTAAGTCTAGAGTCTGTTATAGGGTGTTTTGTCACGGAATAGCCAAAGGGGGAGATTGTAAAGTTGTGATTTACAACTATGTTTTATGTTGGCTTTATTCCATGACAAAAAATGTTGTAATTGCTTTAATTTTGTTCTTTGTATTTTGTGGGATTTATTGTATTGGGTTTAGTATTAAGTTGGTGAAGACTTAAGCTTAATTGAAGAATTAGAGGATTTCGCGAGAAGCTAACCCGCGAAAGAACCATGTGACGAGCACATGACTAGAAGCTGAAGAATCGTGACAGGCTGTCGTTTTCACGAGTGTCTCGCGGGTAAGGCCTTCCCGCGAGATAGTCGCGAAACATTCTGCCTGGAGGATTTTTAAGAGTGACTTTCTTACCCTTCACCCATACTATATATACCCTCATTACCCACAAATGTAAAGGAGGCCATTTAGAGAGAAAAACCCTAGATAGGTTTTCAATAACACACACACCCACCTTTTAGGGAGAGCTACTCATCCTTAGTGAGAAATCATTGTAGCCTCTTCTCCTTCCCTCTCTCATTGACATACCTTGAGAGGAGATTTCTACCCAAACACTACCCACACACATTCAAAGTGTTGAGAGTGTTTTTGGTGCTGCTGGGAAGTATTGAAAGATGCCAAGGATGGCGGATGCAACATGGAGCTTGTTGCGGGATCCAAAGAGCTAGACAAGACACGGTTCCGAGAAGCCTTGTTGGAGTAGGAGCTTGGAAGGCTTAGGTACATCGGGTGGATTAGGCTTGGAGGGTCTCTTGCTAACCCATGTATCCCAACTGATTGTCTAGTGGATCAATTACCGTTTGGTGGGCAGCGGAAAAGTTTTTCACTGAGTTCTTCGGTTTCCTCTTCAATAACACATCGGCGTGTTATCTTATGTTTGCATTCTCTCTTCCCTTACTCTTGTGCTTTACTTTTAATGCTTGTTGTTCATGCTTATGCACTAGAATAGTTTTATCGGTTTATTGCACTTCTTGTTCCGCACTTAGATAAGTTAGAGTAAAAGCAATCTAGCCGTAATCTTTTAATTGGGGGTCTAAACAGCTCTAGTGTTTTTAACACATTTTTGAGCATTCAATGTCTTTTCCTTCCCGTTGGGCTTTCTTTCCACCACCTGTACCAAGTTGCAGCTTATCAACGCTCTCAAAATATTCTTTGCAACTAACTCAGGAGGCTCTTGCTCAATGCCACTTGGTGTTACCAACCCTTCTGCAACCCACAGAGCGACTAATCTCCTTGCTGAAGTTTCAGAGTCCTTGGGAAAAATTCCAAAATAAGAAAGACATTGCCTTAGATGTGGAAGCAAGTCTTTTACATTAAAATCCATAATTTCCAACCATGGTGTTTGGCTATGATAGATATGGTCAAGCGCCTTCAACAACTCCTCATAAGTCACATTCTTCGTCCCTGAAAATAGATTACCCAAGACGTAAGATGGAAAGTGGCAAGCCCCCACACCTTCCTACTCCTTTACGTGCGAGTGAATTCACTTTTTGAGCTTCTCCTGCTTTTGGAGAGAGTTCAGGCTGGTCAGAAGTTTTAGAGGGAAGGTCGACCATTTGTTGAAACAAACTCAAGCTCTTATCTTTGGTTCGTAGTCGAAGTTGGTAATAGTGCTCAACATTTGAAGCTACACTCTTATGCCGTGTGGTGATCAAAATTCTGCTCCCATTTGTGCTATCTCGGAATGCGGCTTTTAAACTCTCCTAGGCTTCCACTGACAAGATGTTGTCTAGAACTATAAGGTACTTCTTACCCTTCAAGAACCCATTCAGCTCCTTGATCGAGTAATCTTTTTCCTTCCCTTCCTTATTCGTCGCTAGTGCAGGCATAGGCATGACTTTCTGTCCTAATCTTTTCAGGAGTACATTCTTTTCCTCATCCACTCTATCAGTTAGAGGCACCCAGTATCTGGATTCAAAATGGTTCTGAATAGCACTGAAAACTCACTTAGTGTATAAAACACTTTGTGAATGTTTAGACCCTCAAATACAAATTTTCCAATACAAGCTTATATTCAAATAATGTATGTGCGAAATATGAAATATAAGCAATACCTAAATTAGCAAACAACTCTAAGCCATTAATTAATCACAACCAGCAGAAATTAAAAGCTAAGAGTAAGGGAAAGAGAGATGCAAACGCAAGATAACACCGCCACGTGTTATCGAAGAGGAAACTGAAGAACTCGGCGAAAAACCTCTCCGCTGCCCTCCAAGCGGTAAATGATCCACTAAAAAATCAGTTGGGATACATGAATAGCAATAGACCATCCAAGCCTAATGTACCCAATGCATCTAAGCCTTCCAAGCTTTTTGCTCCAACAAGGTTACGACGAACCGTATCTTACCTAGCTTTCCAGATCCCGCAATTAGCCCATTGTATCAACCAATATGAATTGGTTCTCTCTTGAACTGCTTCCCAAACACCAAGAACCTTCTCATTACTCCGAATTTGGTGAGGTAAGGATTTGGTTTATGATCCTCTCATGGGTATGACAATGGAGAGGGTAAGAGTAGAAGAATTTGGAGAATCAAGTGTATAAGATTGTGAATGAATCAAAATGGTTCTGAATATGTCACGCCCCGAACCCAACTATAAAGATAGGCACGTGACAACCGCCTGTTGGGAAGGAGTAGTTCCTTAATCAATGATGTTAAGTAAAGCTTCACATGTTGCAGTGAACATCTTTTTCCGTCTAGAAACTGATCTCAAGTAAGAACTCCAACAAGTATCTCCAACCCATTGTAATGTGCCAATATAATTTAGTTGCTCTTCGTGTTTGAATGAAGCACCAACAACATTGACAATGGACATTTTAGTAATTATAAATGATGAACATGGATAATCTCTTTTGATGCTGCCACCAATGCTAATTGCAAGTGATGTGTGAAACAATAGATGTAGTAAGCATATAAACAATCATTTGAAATCATATTTTGTAGTCAATTCCACTCACCACGCATATTACTTGTAATGTCATATCATTGCCCTGAAGTATTTTGAATATCTAGACTATATATGATGAGACAATGCAAAATATATCTAATTTTTCAGATTAATGCTATAGTATCAGACATGAACTAGTTGAAAAAACATTTTCTCACACGCAAAGCCATCTTTATCTACAAATCTTAAAACTATAACCATTTTCTCATTATTTGACCCATCTCGAATATCATCAAGAATTATACAAAAATTTGTATCTCTAATTTATTCATGAATTAAATTCTTCACTTTGTTTGAAAAACACATGAGATTTCTTTTAAGATCTTTGAAGATATATAAGAGGCATTTTGGAAGCTCTACATATCATCACTTCAACAACTTTTTCATTATATGATATCTCCGAATTTAATACAATGCTAAATCAATGGCCCACGTATAAATTTTAAAAAATTCTTTGGATTTGAAAGTAGGTACATAAATAACTAGTGTTGTTGAAATTTTTTATTTTTTGGTTTCAAGAAAATTTTCATGATAAAATTTCTTAGCTATCGAATTTCTTTTTAACTCATTGAGATCATTTTTACATATTCTATTGTTGTTACTTATGTTGGGAAATTCACATACATCTTTATAGATGCTAAACGCAGCATAAATAAATCTAGGATCTACTTCATATTTTGCATATTCACAAACAAGCATGAATCTAGAATTTACAAGAGGAGAAGTGTACCTTTGATGCATTTACCCTGAAAAAAATAAAAAAACAAATCTTACCGAGTATTCTTGAATCTTCACCCAAAACTTTGATTAAACCTAGTGCCATTTTGATCCACACCTCAATGACTATATGATGGCTGAGAGTGTGAGATATTCTTTTGTTGACAAACCTTAGAAACCATGTAGCTACCAAGAGGAGAAAACAAATTTTCTCCTCGTCAACTAGTGTAGCCGCTCCTCTAAGGTTTTCTACATAAGAAAACTAATTTAGAAATGGATGTATAGTGTATTTTTTTCATCTTATGGCCGTCCTTCCAAGGGTCTTCTATGCATAGCTTAATGTGGGACGAAAGAGAAAAATATAAGTCTAACTCCAACGGGTCTTGGGCTTTGGTTATCTCATAACCAGTCCAAAATTACTATTAATTTTATTTTATTCTACTATAAAATATAATTGCACTATATGTTTTATTTAATTACACAAGGCATCCATTGACTATTTAAAATTGAATTTAACCCCTCCATGAAATTATCCACAATGAAATAAAATCATAAGGATACTATCACTTTACTAACACTATATATTTTTGTATTTGTTAGGTTCTAAAGATTTAGGTTTAAATATTCAGAATCACATTTGTATTGTGTTGGAAAACCAAGAATAAAACATGTCTAGTCTAGGTTTTTAGGCAATGCTTAAAGGTGGTTGTTTCAAGGTTCAAGTCTAGCTGATTGCAGAAAAAAGAAGTGAAGTTTTGCCTTGCTCGACCAATCGAGAATTAGGCTCGATCGATCGAAAATTGTAGGCACAGTTTTCTACAGAATTTTAAATAGGGCCAAAGCCCGCGAAAACGTTCAGGATTTCATCTAAACTTCTCCACATATAAAAGGGAAACCCTAGCCACGTTTTGAGTGTGCTAAAAAGACTTGTATGTTACTCTTTGTAAGATCTGAGATATTTTGTACCTTTTAACTATACAAGAATCTATCGGAGCAAAAATTACAATCAAGCGTTTTGGTAGAACATAGTTGCTGCATCAAGATCATTACTGATGATGATCTGAAACTTTTGAGTGGGATTTCAAAGTCACAAGTAAGGTGGCTTGTGTTGCTGTAAATCCAAGAAGAGAATGAGTCTGTGGATTTAGAGCTTGTACATGGTTATGTCAGTAAGTTACTACTGGAGGTAGCAATAGATTTAGGGTTAAATCTGATTGTAAAAACTTCAATTCTCTTATAGTGGATGTGTTTACCTTGAGGATAGCTAAGTTAAATTCTCTCCAAGTTTTTACCTTGAAACGATTAGTTTCATCGGTTTTCCTGGGTCATCATATCGTGGTGTTATTTACTTTTCTGCTTTTATGCATGATATGATATATGCTTGTTTAACCTAGATCTGAATAATTAATCTAAGTAATCACTTGGTTAATATATTAGATTAAACAATCTGGTTTAAGGGGTCTAAACAAACAAACATTATTCTTCTATAATCTAATTCAATTGTATATAAATTTAATAACTTTTTAATAAAATTATTTTATAGAAGAATTCAATAAACTTTTACTCTTGATATTTTTTTTATAGAAGAATTACGCTTGATATTCTAAATAATCAATTTTCATTAAATCTATCTTAAGTTGATGTTTCTTGTCTCTTATCAAGATTATGGATTTCATATTGAGGAATAATGTTCCACAATGCTACATACGATTATCTAAAATACTGAGCTATTAACCGTATAAGATCTCACTCCAACATACATCAAAGTAATCTACACTTTTACGTTTGAGTTCACATCCCTCTCAAAAATTTTGTTTGGCCCATGAACCCGTTAACATTCCCCTTAAAAAACTTTTTCTTTCCTTTTTTATTTGAGAGAAAACAAAGAAATATTTGAAAGAATTCCCATTAAAAATATCTACTAAAAAGTTCTATTTTTTAGCCTAATTAGAGAAGTTCCAATGTAAGCAAATGTATATTGTCAACTCGCACAATCCTTCCAAACTCACTAAATCAAATTGCCTATATTTTCCATCTGATCTCTTGGTTGTAGAGGTTAGTGGGTCGGTGGTGTTTTGGAATTTTTCAACTAGCTAGTAAAGACAGTTTAATTAAGAATTTTAACTTCAACTAGGGGGGAGGGGGGGGGGGGGGGGGGTGGAGCCTTGGTCATCTCAAGGCTTCCAAGGGTCAAATTTACTGACTTAGGAAAATATTAATTACAATCTTGTTCTACATCTATTGCTTGTCATGACTGGCAAGTGATTGGATGAGGCTAGTTCTTTACTATAACTGGTTACAAATTGGATAACCTACAAAATAGTATACAAACACTAATCAAGTCACTCTAATAATTATTGCGAGCAAAGATTATGGCTAAAATATCTCCGATCATTATTTGGGGTATTATTAGGTATTTTTGGATTACGATGGTGTGATGCTTTATTCTCTTATATTTATGTTGATTTTTATTAATTACTCATATTGAGGAATATGGATTGAGATATGTAATTGCACCGTACAATTAACTCCATTTCCTTCACAAAATTTTTTATATTCTTAACTTTTTAACTTTAAATTTTCACTTCTTTTTAATATTTTTTATTTAATAATTGAGATTAAAAGTTACATTTTCAAACTCTCAATCCCAACCATTTATTACAATTTCATAAGCTGCAATACCCTAAATCTCACTCCTTTTTTTAATATGTTTATAATGGATTAGATATTTTAACCTCATATATATAATAATGCTTTATTTTATTTTATTTTTCTTAATAGGCATTTTACTCTAACTAGTTGTCATAGAACTATCTTAGTCTTATCACCAACGAGCAAGCGAGCAAGCGGTTGGTGAAAGTAGGGGCCCCATGCTTTATTATTTATCATTATCCAACACTATCTCGCGCCATGCCGTACTCGTTATCCACGTGTTTTCTTTGCTTCTTAAATCTATCTAGTTTTCGTTTTTGCGTTGTCACACACACAAACAAACACACACACACACAGAGACGGTGTCAAACTTTTTCGGTTTCGTAAATCGACCAACACAAATAACACACATTCTACGTCGTCCACCTTAATTATATATTTATATTACTGTACTTTGTATTTTTTCGAGATTCTATTTTGTAATAATACTGAATACTCTTTAACTAACTGTTTTTTTTTTTTTTTTTTTTGATACGATCTTTAACTAACTGTTACGTTCACGCGGTTTGCCAAATGTAGCTCTCCCGTTCTTTATCTTTACAGCTAGAACACAAACTCGATACTAAAAAATTACTACATTTCAGTTTCTTCCTTACTTCTTTTATTTTATTCTTTGGTATTTTAATTGGTATATTTATTAATGGACCCAAAGTTTTGTTTTTTGTTTCTATCGCTCATTCTAAAGGTTAGACAATAGAAAATGATTTTCTCCAATCTTTTAAAATTCTTCACTCTCTGTTCTAGGTGATATTCCATCCTAACTTTTTTTTTTTTTTTTTTTTAAATTTATATTACAAACACTTTTTTAGTTTATTGACTTTATTCTCCAAAATGGGCAAATGGGCAAAAACTATCTCATTGGTTGTTTATTCATTCCATATAACTTGTATTGGAGTTTATACTTGTGTGTTACGTAAAATTGTTCCTTGGTGCATTAGTAATTGAATTATCAAATAGCAACTACATTGATTCTTTTCAAAAAAAAGAAAAAAAACTACATTGGTTGGTAATTGTTCTCATTGGTTGTATATTTATTCCATATCACTTTTTATTTTCTTACACAACATTATGATTAGCAGTTGATTTACCAATTACCAACTACATAAAAAAGGATGGGAATTGAACTAGAGGAATCATAAAAGAGTAAATATTCTACTTTTATTTCTCAAGGAGTCAAGGTATATTTGAGATGAAACTATTGTATTATTTGATCATTAAAAGAAAAAAAAAAAGAGAAGTCAAGTGGTGGAAATTTTTTTTTTCTCTCTTCCAATTTTGATTAAACTAGTTGGTAACCCTGCATACACAAAATTTTATATTACATGTAATATAAGTATTTTTATATATGAAGCTATATATTATATATATTTTTATTTTAAAAAATAATGTATCATGATTTTAATGAAGCCTAATAGAATATAAATTCAATTATATATATATATTTATTATAATAATAATATACAAAATTGTAAAGCTTTATAAACTTATATTACATAATATTACATAATATTATGAGGTTAACTAAAAGCCAAATGATATCAGTCTTATATAAATTATTAATAATAAATATTATAACTATAATTTTATATTATTTATTTTTGCAATATTTTAGCTATTATACTTGATAACTCTAGAAAGGGAAAAAAAAAAAAAAAAGATAAGGTCAAATAGTGGAAAACTGATTCCTCTCTCCCAATTTTTTAAGTATTATAACCTAATATTATTGATGAATGAAAAATTCAGAGATCATAGACTGCTTTCTCTGCAAGCCATGGACCCAGTCCTGTTCTATACTTTTATGAGTTTATCTTCCAAAGATAACCACAAAAAAGAAAAAAAGAAAAAGAAAAAGAAAAAAAAAAAGAGTGAGTAGAGAATACAGAAAAAATTAAAAGAATATAGAAAAAAAAGAATTTATATAAGTATCTTTCAAAGTTGAGGCCCTTTGAAAGTGACAGACGAGTCTCATAAATGATAAATCTGGCAATCTGATGCCTAAATTATTGTTGGGTATCAAATTTCTCTCTCTTTCTCTCCCTATTCTCTACAAAATCGTTCTTTCTAGAACTAGTAGAACCCAAAGTGCCTAAACTCTGTTCCAAATTCCAATTGGACAATTCTGATATTTCCATCTAGCTCTCTCTATCTGTTTTTGCTCTGCTTTTCTTTTTCCGTGAAAGTTGATTCCTTTACATTTTTTTCTTTAAGAAAATCGTCTTGATTTCAAGGTTACCACTCGGACAAACCACCGATCTTTTCTCCCAGAAAACATGGGTTTATGTTAAAAGAAACCAATTCTGTGTCTCTTTCAAACCTTCCCCTTATTTTCCAGCACTTTGTTGGGCTTTCTTTTCCTTCAAAACCCATCAAATTCTGACCCTTTTCTTCCATTCTCCGGGTTTTGCTTTCTGGGTTTGATTTAACTTGAAGAATTAACGTTGAATTGCTGTGACTTTTTGCAATAAGTCTGTTCCTTGAATTTCGAACAAAGCAGAGCTTGAGTTTTCTTTAAGGTTAGTGAAAAAAGAAGAAGAAAGAAATAGGGAGAGTGTGAAAAGGGAAGAGAAAAACAACCATTCCTTTGGTACTGTTTTTTTTTTTTTTTTTTCTGTCGGAAACAATTGGCTGGAATTCAAACTCTCCGGTGTACGGAAAAGTTGTGGAATAGAGCAACATTGCCAACGAAGAAACTCTGTGAAAGAGAGAGAGAAAGAAAAAAGAAAGAAAGAGGGATAGATATTTAGTACCCGTGAAATTTGCTGTCAAAAGGTCAAAAAATAGGGGTCTTTGTAGAATAAATTCGCATTTCCCTTTTTTTTTCCCTATAGGTAGCTCTCTCTCTAACAGGGAAATCAAATCCCGTCAATTTCTCTCTCCCTTTCTCTCTCTCTACCTCTCTTCTGTTTTTGTCTGTTTTCTGCGTATCCTCTGTTCTCTCTCTGTTTTCTGCGTATCCTCTGTTTTCAAGAGAGAAGCTGAAACTTTGTCCAACTATTTTCTGCTTCTTTCTGTCTCTAAAATCTCACTAAAAACCATGATTTATGATAAAGGGCCAATGCAATCAAACCTTGATTGCTTCCTTCACTGCACAACCCCTGTGGTCCAATCCCAATTTCTTCCCAAGGTTTGTATCTTTTTTTTTTTCCAATTTTTTCTTGGTGGGTTTTTAACTAATCGGTTTCATTTTCGTTATCAATTTCTATATGTGATCATTTTGTTTTGTTTTTTTGTTTTTTGTTTTGGTTGCAGACTGAGATTAGAAACCTTAATCGTCTATGGCATCCATGGGAGAGAGAAACAGTTGAATATTTTACCTTAGGTGATCTTTGGAATTGCTATGATGAATGGAGTGCATATGGGGCTGGAGTTCCGGTCGCCTTGAACAACGGCGAGACCTTAGTTCAGTATTATGTGCCTTATCTCTCTGCAATCCAGATTTTCACAAGCAATTCGTCTGTACACGGTTTGAGGTATCTACCCTTTCTTGTATCTGCATTTGCAGTCTTATTTTTGTTTTAATTTGATTGTCGTACAGGCTGAATTTTACTAGTGGTAGCTTCCAGCAAGGTCCTAGTTTGATTTACTTTGATTGGATTTGCAATGATTCTTCTGATTAGGTCCAATGTTATGATATTCCTTGACTAGTATGATTTAAAATTTTGGTCAACCATGTGGATTAGTTAAAGTTTATTAGTTTTTTTTTTTTGAACTCATTCGAATCGATTGGTTAAGAATTCTTCAATTGGTTGTATAATTGAATTGCTCAAGGACCCATATGGGTTAGTCAACCTGTGATGATTTGGACATTAATGTGTTTATTTTTAATTAGTTGGGGTATTCTTTCACTTTTAGACAGAATTGCTGAAATTATTTTGTTTACTACTAGATTAATCAATGATAACATATTAGTCTTAATTTGAAGCAGTTTTCTGGACTAAGTAATATTGAAAATATTTTTTGAATGAGATTTTCAGGGAAGAGACTGAGTCAGGGGACTATGAGACGCGGTCCTTTAGTGATTCATGCAGCGATGAGAGTGAGAGTGATAAGTGGAGATGGGATGGATGTTCGTCAGAGGATGGAGGGTCTGAGCAAGACAATCTCTGTCACCCAAATGATAGATTGGGGAACCTTTATTTTCAGTACTTTGAGAGATCAACTCCTTATGGAAGAGTTCCTCTAATGGATAAGGTACCTTTGCTAGTTCATCTTCCTCTCATGCAAACCTTAATTAGCCCTTTTAATGTTCTTTACTTTCATTTCATTAGCATTTCATCTTTTCTTTCTGTCTCTTCTGTTTTTCCTTTTTCTTTATAAAAAATAAGACTGATTGAGGATTGGAACAATGAGAACATTTGTGGATTTGTTAGAATCATATTATGAAATCCTTTTCAGATAGGCATCTTTTAAAGATACAATGGAACTTTTGACTCCAATATGACACTAAGTTTTTCATTCCATGTTTAATTTTCTTATTTACTTCTTTATCTCTCTTCTCTTTGTGTCTGTCATGGATAATAATTGTACTTAGTTTTATATTTTACTTCCTTTTGAAGTAATTACCATTTTTATTAGCATATGTTCACGCCTTTAATCTTTATTGTCTTGAACTTTACTATTGTTTGGAAGAAGAATTCAATATTTGGGGTTTTCAGCTTTCTAGATGATTATAACTAGTCATGCTTTAAATTCCTTGAATCCCTTTACCATGTAGGAGTATGTTGATTCCATTGATGAATTACTGGTTCCTTACTTTTCAGATAAACGGCTTAGCTCAAAGATATCCTGGCTTGATGTCATTGAGGAGTGTGGATCTTTCACCAGCAAGCTGGATGGCAGTTGCTTGGTCTCTCTCTCTCTCTCTCTCTTATCAACTAGTATATAAAGCTTACATAATAAAATTTAAAAATATGATTTTTTTTTTGGCCTTAAGCTTGTTGCTTAAGTTTTTAAATTAGTGTTCTATTAAATAATTGCTCTCAAGTCTCAACATGGTCTATTAGGATTTATAGAGCGTTATTGCCACTAGTTATGACCACCAATAAAAGATTATTTCCCCAAATAATCTCTTGTTTGTATTAATACAAAAGATATGATAATAAATTTTCTCATATTTTTTATTTTTCAGGTATCCAATATATCACATTCCCATGGGAAGAACCATAAAGGATTTGTCCACATGCTTCCTCACCTATCATACCCTTTCATCCTCATTCCAAGGTAGGCTCTATTTATTTTCATGTCACCCCTGTCAACCTATTACCGTTGGATTTTTGGTTCAACCAAAAGGGCGGTGACAAGTTTTGTTGTTGACTTTTTATTTTATCTTTGCCCTCTAATTGTATCCATTCAAAGAAAGGTACTTATGCGAACTATATCGCTCATTAAATATGCTATGTGGATATGTCTATTGCTATGTAGATATGGACCTTGAAGATGACCTTGAGAGTTCTGATAGGAAGAGAAAGGAAGGGGAAGGCATCTCTCTTCCTCCATTTGGTTTGGCCACTTACAAGATGCAAGGAAATGTGTGGATCTCGGGCAATCGTGGTCGGGACCAGGAGAGATTGGTGTCACTTTTGAGTGTGGCAGATTCATGGCTAAAGCAATTAAGGGTCCAGCACCATGACTTCAACTACTTCACGGGGATTCGGAGTGGCTAAAACCACAACTTTATATGATTCAGTTGGAAAGGATTGACCATTAAAACCCTCTTTTTTGGAACCATGGTTTTGTGCTCTTGATCGGAGTTGAGTGTGAGGATTGATTATAGTTTGACACTTCTCAGCATTGAGCTTCGTAGATAGGCTTTACTTAAGGGCCAGCCAAATATGTGAGATTTCATCCCAAAGGTATTTGAGGTTGAGTTTAACTCTCTTTGCCTTCTGTTTAGGCGGTAAATAGGCTGTTTGTTGTAGAGAGATAGATAAGAGGCTTCTTCCACCATGTAGTTTTATGGATTGTGTAACTAATACATTCCTCTTCACCATACAAATTTGGCCATTTCCTTTGTATCACATTAATCATAACATTTTGATTTGCCTCTGGGAAATGTTAAAAAGAAAAAAAAAAGGAAAATGCCCTTTGGAACTTAGAACCATTGAGTCATTAACAAGTGAGGAAAAAAGAAAAGAAAAAGCCAACAGATTTAAAAGGATTAGATAAAAAAGCAGAAGATAAAAAAGCAGAGAAGTGGGTCCACAGAGTTGAACATTGCTCCCATGAAATTAAAACCACCCATTTTGGCTAAGGGATCAAAATTCAACCGCTATAATCTTTTTCTTGACCAATTTGTTGCAATTAATTCCATAACTATCTGTAACACTATCAACACTTCTTTCTAGCCACTTGGCACAAAACTTGAGGGTTGTCCTTGTGTTTGCCTTTGCTACTTTGATTTTCTTATAATTAAGTTGCTACTTTGATATCAATAAATTAAATAAAAAAAAAGTTGCTACTTTTATAAGTTTCTAAATATTGTTATATATTAATACGTATCATTTGGACTTAATGCTTTGCCTTGTGGTACAAAATGCTAGATAGACAAAACTTTAAGTCACCAAAATGTATTATATTATAAATAAATTAACTTTCTGATTACAGTACATTTTACTTTTAACATCCAAATCAAAATATTTATATTTTGTTTTAAGAGCCTACAAATAAGAAACTTGATATTTATTTTTCAGATTGGAATTTAGCTATTGCACCATGCACTACCTCTCACATCATTTTCAGTTTTTCAAAATTTTTAACATTTTTTAAACTCTGAACTTTTTTACATTTTTAACTTCCGAGATCCAATGGTTGGTATCAAAAGTTAATTTTTTAACTCTGAACCATTGAGAAGGTAGCACTGACAAAGAGTGTGCTGGGTCATAAAGAGGGGTTTGTAGAAGTGTTGGACAAATCTCTCTCAATTGGCAAAGTACATATGATGAACTTATTAAAATCGGCAAGACATTTGAGCACTTGATGAATGACACTTTTTTAGCATTTACATCATCCATCCATCCATCATAGCACGTAGGTTCTTCATACGTTTTCTCAATAGTCTTGAATAAGCTCAAAGGGACGTCTCTTTCTCTTCTTTAAAATCATGCTTTGATCTCCTTAATTTTTGTCTTTGGCATATTAAAGTATCTTATACAAATAAAGTAAGACTTTAGCTTTGGCACACTCTAGCTAGAACGCGGATATCACTAGCCCAAACTGAATGATCATATTTCCACAAAGACCAATCTTTTATTAAAGTATTAACTATTAAGTACTCATTCATTTACTTTCAACTTAAAACCCAACTGAAAAATTGATTGATCATTGCTTGATTGAGCATTACGGGAATCCCATTTGTAAAATCAAAATACTTTATTCCCTATCACTATATAGAAAACATGTCCCAAAAACTCCCAATTAGATAAAAGTCTAAAGGGATGATATATATATAAATATAAATATAAATATATTTTTGTTTTTTTGTTTTTTTATGTTGGTTTAAAACGGAAACTGGTTGATGGGATTCACTTGAATCAAGTGGGAATATTAAGAAGGTGTGATTCAAGATCATACCAAACTTGTATAAATATATATCAATATTGGGCAGTGTAACATTGTTTAATGGTGAATTTGTCAAAATTCGCATTCAATTAAAAAATATTGAGTGGTATGACATTACTTAAAATTACATCAGATGTAATTTGCAGAGTAAAAAAGCTTTATTTTTTGAAAATTGATTTCACTATGTAGTGAGAAGGAAGAAATCCATTGTGCCATGTGGACCACTAATTTAGCTTTGCTTTAAACAGGTGATGATAATTGAATGAGAATTGGGGATGCGGAATACAATAGTTTTTTCATTCAATAAGGGCTTCTGAGTTCTAACTTCTAACCTTATTTTCAATCCGGAGCAACTTAGCAGCAGGTAGAAAAACCCAAGTTTGGATTAATTTAAATAATTTTAAATCCACGGTCCACCTGGCATGTGCACTTCATAGTTCATATGCACTATGCTAGAGGCAAGCATGCTGTGATTAATGAAAAAAAAATGGTATTAGTTTTAGATTTTTTTTTTCCTTTAATAAAAATTTGATAGTTATAATGAGAGATAGATGATTTAAACTTTGGATGTCTTAGAAATACAAAAAGCACCAACTAGTTGAGCTACAAGATTTGTGACTAGTGGTGAATTTATGTAAAGAAAATATTACCCTAATTATACGTTATCACCCTAACAAGTTATGAAAAAAAAAAAAAAATCGTCTCGACTTTAGAGCCTTTTTAATTTGAATTTTATTCAAGTGCAACCAGCTTGTTATCCACTTTGCTAAACTCCAAAGCTGGAAACATAGTTCCACCATCATTCCAGATAAAGAACATCATTTGTTTTCCATTAATCTCAATAGTGCAATCGCTATCCTCTTTACCGACCGAAAGAGAAAAAATAAAAAAAAATAAAAAAAATTGCAACCACTAACCATACCAATATATGTAATAAATTGGAAAATAAGGAGGGCTTGCAAATCCAACTACCAACAAACATCACATAGCACTACACATGGGGCAGTACAAGTAGACTCGTTTGGTCAATGATGCATGTACACAGATTGGCTGTGTGGCACTTGGAATTTTGGAATTCACTTGCTCCCTAATCCTATATCTACCATTCTTTAGTTTTATAATCACATTATGGTATAATTACATCTCACTACGTGTCACGATAAATTTTTTCTTTGCTTTTTCAATCTACGCATGACATTTGCAACACAGGAATCAGTTTAGTGCATGCCTTCTTTTATTTTAAAATTATATATATAAAAAAAAAATTTAGTGCATGGTGATTGGACAAGCTCAAACTTTGTGAGCTTGATCCCGTGTGTTAATGACCTTTTTTTTTTTTTTTTGAAAATCAATACTTTGAACTTTATTAAATAGTAAGCAAAACTGCCAAATAAGTAGCAATGGTGTGCAATGGGACATCTTCCATCCACACTTGAAAATCAGTGACATGTCGTGCATGTCGAACTAGGTTGTGAGATACACTATTCCCTTCTCTACAAACATGTGGAAACCTAATATAATGAGATAAATTTGCAAAACATTTAACCTTATGAATTAAACTCAGATCAGAAACTAACTGTAGAGCACTTGATGTAGCCAAAGTTTCAAACTTCACGACAGTTAAAGGGAGAGGGATGATTTCGACCCTGTGCCAAGCCCTTCCTTGGCAATCTCGAATAATCAATCCAATCCCTACCCTATCATCTTCTTGAAACAATGCATCGATGTAATTTGTGCCTGAAACCTCCATAGTTACATCAATAGTCGATCCCCAGAAAAACATTGATCCACCTCCTCTCAAAGTTCTTGGGTAAACAAACATGTTTTCACACTGAATTTTTCTCATCACCTCTTTTAGCCTTGCTTCATCTGCTCATGTTTCGGCTAATAACATGACAGAGGGATCTTTTACCCGCACCAATTCCGTAAGCTCGTTCACTGTACATGGGTTCCCAAGCCCATGACAGTTCCAGATTAAACAACTCATGGTGATTGGTGGGGCTGGGCACCAGCCTCCACCATTGAGAAATAGGACACACCTTCATCCTCAGAAACCTGCCTATGTTTGCTTGGTAACTCCGGATGAGCAACTCCCCTTCTCTTTCCACCAAGTTTTCCTTCCACTTGCACTTCGATTACAGCCTTCTCCCTGCCAACCCAATTTTGTTTACTCCTTCCGTAGGTTGTGTTTTTTTTTTCCTCGTGTTGCCCTAATCCCTGTCTGACGTGTACTTTGATTTTTTCCTGAAGTGGCATGCTGAGTTGGCGAGTTAAAAACCCTAATAGCTATTGCCGTAGGTATCTCACTCCCATTAGGATTCTGCCCGTTAGTCATTAATGCCTCATTAATCTCCCTGACCTGGATATCAATTAATTCTGGCATAATAACCGAAATTGGGATTGAATTTCTGGATTCCTTATTCGCCTCCTCATAAATAGGAGCAATTATTGGAGGTGATTTGGTTGTGATTGAGTCCGGATTTGGTTGGGTAGCGTGATCAGAGAGTAACGCATCTGCTCCTTCCACATTAATTGGATTCAACGGTTCACCCCCATTAATTTCATTAATCCCCTCTGCATTAAATTCTGCCGCCTTCTCCGAAGAAAGCTCCTCCACCGGATCTCCACTATTTGCTCTCCCCTCCGATGGACTTGGCTGTGCATGCAGAACCTGAGATGATGCATTAGCTTTAGGCTTCCTTTGCTCATAATATCCTGGAACATAAATAACTTCCTTCCCTGCTACAGTGTACGGAGCGGCCTTCAGAGATGAGTTAAACTGTTGTTGCTCCGGCTTAAGAATTCCCTTGCTTTCCATCCACAATTCACATTCTTTATCACTATGGTTAAGACGTCCACACCAGAAGCAAAAGTTAGGCAGACGTTCGTACTTGAAACTTATCCATATTTTCCTTCCACCCTCCAATGTAATAAGTCTGCCTTGGCACAATGGTAGAGATATGTCAACAAGGACTCAGACCTTTATGAAGTTTCCACCTTCCTCATCAACTGCCCTCGTAGACTTTTGGACTTCCCCAATCGTGTCGCAGATTTCTTCAGCTACAGACCTTTTCATGAAACGCACCAGAATATCATGAACTTGAATCCAAAATAAAGTTGTCTTGAACACAAGGTCCCACACCAGAATCTCCGAGTTATACCTTTGCAGCATAACTAAATGTTTGTCGAAGCTTCAAGGTTGGTTCTTAAGAATCCGATCCACATCTCCCAGATTGTCAAAGACAAATAGAACACCATGGTCCTTCTGATTACGAATCTTAAAACCATTGGTAGACCTCCACAATTGTTTGGAAGTTCGAGCCATGATTTCCATGTTAAGAAAGCGAGGAGTCAAGAACTGCGCAACCAACATGAATTCCCCAGTTTGTTGGTCCCTTTGTAAAACAAAACCTGTTTCCTCCTTCTCTGAGAGAGACAAAGAATTCCATTTTTCAGCCAAGTCCTCCATTGTCTTAGCTACTTTGGTTGATTACTAATCGTGTTCCCCAAAACCCCAAAAAACCACTAGCTCCAAAGTAAACTTGTTACTTTAGAGAGACAAAAGACTTTCCTTCCTTAGAAGGGACAATACACTTCTACTGCCTAAGAAAGGGAGAGGACTCACTTTCAGAGAGACAGAGAGACCTAAAGCGTGTGTTAATGACTTTGTTATACAAATAAAGAAAATTAAAGCATGTGTAAATTGGGCAATTGGGAACTCTATTTGGATGTTTCTTGTGGATGATCACTTAAAAGCAAACTAATCCATATATGGGTTAATTTTCTTGAAAAATATAGAAATAGTTACCGTAGATTGGATTGTCTTTTTCATGCTCATGAAATTCAAAAGTGAAAATTCAACCTGAATTTTTTTAGTGAAATACGGAGGTAATTTAGAATTTTAGAAACAAGCATAATATTGGTAATTATCTTTTGTTTCTACTTAGGTTCTCAAACTTCATCTCATGTATTTGTAATTGTAAATCCTCTATAATCCTGTAACTAATTTCTCTTATGTATAATTAAATGTGATACATACATTTATTATTCAAATAATTGAATAATTTCACCACCTTTTGAGGAACTTTTTTAGTTTTTATAAGGTTAATTGGTTTCAAAACGCTTCCCAATGTTCCCATGCTATGCAAATAGACATGATTTCTGCAAAACTTTGGCTCCTTTCATCCAGTAATTGGGGTTGAGACTTGAGAGAAAGTTAAGTGAGGGATTAACATTGGGGTGGTGATTTTTCATTTTTGTACGCATCTTCCATATATGTATACATAAGCTTTTTAAGACAATATATGTATACAACCAATAGCTCTTCACTTTTTAGGACACAATCAATTCAATCATGATCATTGTGGAAATTTTTTTAGGATTTTGAAATGTCGTCGTGCTTGTCACTTCAATCGTGCATTATCCACTGCGTTGAGAAGTGAGGACTATTAAGTTACCATTTGCGCTATCATTACTCAAATGGTAGTTAAAAAAGGGGGAAAAAAAAAGGACATGCATGGTATATTAAACTTTGACTGATATTTTGTATAGATCCGATATTTTGGATAAATCAATTATAGTCAAAAGATTCATGTGATAATCCATTGATAATGACATCTTTTGTAGTGCTTTCATGTGCGAGGTTTGAATCGCAACTTACCCTCCCTTACCAGTTATCTATAATTAAAAAATAAAATAATTATAGTCATGTTTTGGGCAAAAAGATTATGTAACTTCTACTTCCACAAAAATACCGAGCATTTTACATATGGACTTAGACTTATATTTTGGATTTTCTGTCACAACATGACCAAACAACCAAAACTATGGGTGAAAAAAAAAAAAAAAAAAAAAACCAAAACTATGAGTGAAAAAAAAAAAAACTATGGGCGAAAGAATGGTATATCTTTTCTCTTCCACAAAATTTTGGAGCGGGTATATATGAGTTAATTTATAAAATAAAAAAAATTAGGTTTTTTATTATTAGGGGTAGTTTAGATATTTGGCTTTAGAACAATCCCCTGACGGGCCTGTGTAGCACGTTCGATACCTATACAAACAATAATAGTTATGACTTATGGCGAGTTGAATTGGTGATCTCTAGGAAGTATACCCATGGTAGACGTGGTAAAATGAGCGGTTCAGGTCGGGTCAATTAGGTTCAGGTCAAAATAGGTCATTTTAAACGAATTAGAAAATGGTAGGCTTATTTGGGTTAGGACAAGTCAACTTGTATTTTTTCACATGAATTTTTTTTTTAAAAAAATGCATTTGGCAATTGGAAAATCAAGTAGCGAATTACTTGGTATAAAATACATTACTTTGAATTCACCACTCATATCAAGAATGAGATTAACTCAACAAATTAATACTTGTTCAATAATTATACAAATGCCAATATTGCTAACCAAAAAAGCATAAAGGAGTTTAGTCTACCCTTTGAACATCTAATTAAAACAAACACGCAAGTTTTATTTCTACACAATATCAACATCCCAAAACATAATACAAAATTACAAATGCCTTATTGGATAGCTAATTTAACAAATAATAAAAAAGATATAAGCAATTTACAATCTAGAAAACTAATTTTATAATCTAATATCAATTATGGTTGATATTTTGTTTCAATTTGAGAATATACATCAAATTTTAATTGTTACTTATTTATACATGGTATCTTTTATAAATATCATGTCATTATTAAGTAACACACACTATAGGAAATATTATGTTTTATTTTGAAAAACAATTTATTTTGATCATGAATTGTTAAAAAATAGGCCTAAGCATCCATAATTTATGCTAAATTTCATCGATATACTTCGGCTTCACTATTTTTACACTTATAAACGCTTCTCATACATGTTTATAATTTCAAATATAGGTTTTTAACTCTGTTGCAATCAGATTATCTTGGCATATACTTTATTATTTGATATTTAAAAACTTTACTTATCGTATTATTCAAGTAAGAGAATGTCTCAAATTATTCATCTTTCAATTTTTTTGTATACAGCTAGATAATGGACTCAATTGTATTTAAATGACGTTATCCAAAAAATATTAAAAATTTGATATTTAAAAAAAAAAAAAAACGTGCATTATATTTGTCAACTAAGTTTGAGTTGTACACTTTAAAACTCACAACAAACAATTAAACCAATAATGTCTTAATTTTATTATTTTTACCTAAAATAAAAGGTCTTAAAAAATGGGTCGGGTCGGGTTAACCATCAAAAAAGGGGTTGGGTCACGGGTCAACTTATTTTTAATTCAGGTTGAAAAAATTTAGGTTCGGGTTCGGGTTAGGTTTGCGAATCTTGATCTATTTTACCATGTCTAACCCAAGGCCTGATTAGCATGACCAACCTCTCAGTGGCAAAAAAAAAAAAAAAAAAAAATTTAAGTCTTTTAAATTATACAAGAAACGGTAAACATTCTAATTTTTTATTGAATCTTTTTGTTTTTGTATTTTTTTGATAGATGAATTTCTCTGTTGACAAAGATAAGATTTGATTTAAGATCTCCAAAAAAAAAAAAAAAAAAAAAAATGGTATGTTTGGAACGGAGAGAGGACCAAACATGGGGTTATATAAGAAATTTATACTGAGTTCATAAAAAAAAAAAAAAGAAAGAAATTTATACTGTAATAAAAATTACGAAACTGCTTTGTGTTTTGGGGCTGAAGAATGTTTCAATTATATTCAAGCTACAAGACTTTGGCCCAATCTCCGTGGGGTTTATACTTGTCTGTGACCAAGAGCAGCCACTTTATGGGCTTTATTTTTAACCAATGGGACTTATATGGCCCAATATTGGTGGGCGCCATAAAAACATTTCTGTTCCATGCTGGATAGGCCTCGATATTGGATAGTAAAGCTAAAATCTTAGTTCGTTTGGATCTACCACTCGTGAAAATTTTGGGTCGGTTCCCATAATCCCATTATAGTAGTATACTCTTAACATAGTTAGGTAGCAAACAGTACGGCTCCAAGAATTTTCTTGAGGGGGTTATTAAGAAACTTAAATTAAACAAATTTTAATAAAAAGATAACTTGAATATACTGTGATATTGAAAAAAAAAAAAAAAAACACATATATGAAATTTTACAATTTCTTTTTATGAGATTTCATATTTTGAAATCGTCACATGATAATTTATTATTAATTATCATTATCTATTGTCAATGTAGATGTAACCATTTTATTTTGTTAAGTTTGTATAGCATTATTTTTGTGTATCCAAGAGTTAGGCTATTTTGGATATACACCATTGTAAGTTTTTTTAAAAACCTTCTCTCATCTCCCCATGTGTGTGTGTTAAAAATATTTAGTATTCTAAAAAAAAAAAAAAAATCACTAACTTTACTATTTTTTTTCTTGAATCACTAGTTTTATAACAAAAAGTTATTATAACATCATAATAATATACACATGTAACAAATTCTCTGTATTTCTTGGTTATTAAATTATATAAAGTTATAGTATATTTATACTATACATGTACACCTTCACACGCATCACAAGTCACACAAATAACATTATATCAAAAAATAAAAAAATAATGCACAAAATTAGTATCAAACACACACACACACACACACACACTTTCTCACATATATATAATATAAATTTATAATAAAGAGAGACATTCAGAACTCACAAACACTCACATTTTACTCTTAGAGTCAAAGATATATAGAAAGTTAGATAGAGAATAGAGATAAGATGAGATTCATGAGAGAAAGGGAGAGTGATTTGTGTTGTTGATTAGTTTTGGGATAAACTGATCTATGTTGTTTGATTTTTGTATTAAATTGATTTGTGATCAAGGTGTGCAAGATTTAAGCCAAGTTGTGCAAAAATATTTTTAAGAGCAATTAAATTAATAAAATGAATGTTTTTTTTATATAATTTTTTTTTTCAAGTCAAGGGGTTCATTTGAACCCCCTGACTTACAAGTGCAGTCGCCCCTGGTAGCAAACCTAGGGATTTACTCCTGCAAATTTAAACCCTAACTAAAAAAAATTAATACATGGATTTGGGTCAGCACTTTGGACTCAGTTTCTTTTGACGTAAAATGTTTTATTGGCGTTTGGTTAATGGTTTTGTCAACGGTGAGAATTAAATTATATAATAAAATTCAATAGAGAGAGAAATTGAATATATCAATCTCATAAAAAAAAAACACTCAAATACATGAAGGATTACAATATCATTTTACTAACAAGAAGAAAAAAAAAAAAAGAACTGATAAGAGATAAAGTATGAACTGAAAATGCTAATATGAGTCATGCATGAGAGTAATAAAATGAGAGAGAGAGAGAGAGAGAGAGAGAGAGAGAGAGAGAGAGAGAGAGAGAGAGAGAGAGAGAGCAACAGATGATATTTGCTAAAACTGAGAGCTGAGTTGCCAAGGAAAGCAAAATTGTTGTGACTATAAAACTGAAGAAAGCAGAGCTACCGACGTCGCCAAGGAGAACTCATGACCAAAATATTTCTTATGATACTGTTTTTTAGAAAAAAAAAAAAGAAATTAGAGATTATTTTTATTTAATGGGTTAAAAGAATTACAAATTTGAATTATTAAGGGATTTTAATTTTTTTTGCTTTTGAATAGGCTTTTTGTTGAATAATTTGTTCACTTATTGTTGTTTAGCCTAGTCTTGTTTTGTTTAGGTTATTTTTCCTGTTACCTAATTTTTATTGTTATTATTTGAGTTTTTTTTTTTTTTTTTGGTTACAGGCCTCTTGAATCCTCTATTTACTTTTTTTTTAATATATATTTTCTTTTATTTGTTTGGGGTTAAAGAATATGTTTGGGGGCCAGAATTATTTTTACATTAATGCTACATCTACAACATTTTTACAACAAAACTTACGTGACAAGCTATTATTGGTGAGGACTTGCCATTATTGACAGGAAGGATCTGGTGGTTCTATACCAGCTGAGACCACAAAGACTATATTTAATGGGATGTTTCGGCTATCTTTCATTTGTGTTCATCCACTACCAAACTACCCTATCTAAACATTCAAGAAACAAAAATGAATACCAATTCAATTTTCTCAGTACAGTTCAAAACTCAAACTGACTACCATTATCTATCCACATAAATCCCAGGCAACTCAAGCAATCCAATAAAGTCAAAATCAGAGCAAAACCACCAAATAATAAATTCTAAACAAATCTAATCAAATACAACTTTCAAAGCTTAAAAAAACCAATCTTTAACAAACCCCATAACAAAAATGCTTTAAAGATTATAGTATAAAGAGAACCACCAGGCACCACCACCAAAACCCGACACTGATCTCACAACCAGAATCACGCCGAATTAGCAACCACCAAACCCATGCCGATCTCGCAACCACCAGACACCATCACGGCAACAACCCACCCCACCACCACGACAACACCATCAGAACCCACCCAAAATCAAACCCATTCCAAAAATCCAACCTAAACCCATCGGAACCTAGCCACAACTACGGCCCCATGCCATCACTGCACCCCCACAACCAAAACCCCCATGCCACCATAACCTACCATGACCCAGACCCACCACAACCCACCAACCCAAAACCCACTCCCACACAAATCAAAACCCCACACCCACACCCACACCCATACCACCAAACCACATCAAAGACCACCACACAACCTAGATCAACCCACACCACAAACCATCACAATCCCAGATCAACCCAAACCAACACACACCACAAACCCAGATCGACCCCACCATTACAGACCACCCCAAAACCACCGACTAGAGTGAGAGAGAAGAGAAGGAAACATTGAGAGAGATATACCTTGAATAGTTAGCAAATCGGCGGCAGGACAGGCTTTGTCGGCGGCGCATATCGAGCTTGATTGGCGGCGCAAAAGGCACAGCGATCGACGGTGAAAGAGAGTAGGAAGGGTTGAGCTATGGCTAGCGGCGGATGAAGGGCTTCATCAGCAGCGGTACCTGAGAGGATCGGCGGCACGTGGAAGCCACGAGCTTCGTCGGCGGAGGCGGCACGCAAAGGCAGATAATGAGAGAGAGTGAGAGAGGGGTTAGATCGAAGAGAGAGTGAGGGGAGGGAGAGAGATGGAGGCTGATGATGTGCGGAGGGAGAAGGTCGGAAATTTCTAACCTTCCTATTTATACAAAGCCTAAAGCCGCGTTTTTAACCTGCGAGTATAGGCAAAATTTTAGGCCACGTGTAAGAAATGCAGCCCCATCCCAAACTAAAGCCGCGTTTTAAACGTGCGGCTTCAGACTAAATTTAAAACTGCGTTTATAAAATGCGGCTTTAGGCAAGCTAGAGCTGCGTTTTTTAAACACGGCCATAGTTAAGAATAATAAATAAATAAAAAACCTAATACGCAGGTCCTATGGCCGTGTGTTTTAAACACGGCCATAGCTCCACCCTAAAAATACGACTATAGCTCAAAAAAACGCGGCTTTAGACGTGTTCTATGGCCGTATGTTTAAAACGCTGCCTCTATTGTTTCTTTAAGCCGCATTTTTAAAAAACGCGGCTTTAGCCCGTCTATAGCCCCGTTTTTTCAAACGCGGCCTAAGACTCGCGTGTTTTGTAGTGAATCTAAGTGTATATGTGTGTGAAACTTGCTCCTGGAGACTTGAATCCCGGCACTTGCCCCCACACCCCACAAGCACTTATACTTGTAGAGTGACCATCGCACTAAGGGTGCACGGTGGTTAGACCCTGAATATGCTAGTTAACCAATTTTAAGCCTAGTAATTAATTTGTAAAATTATGCGTAGGCTATAATTAATGTGAACAACATCGATATTGTATAGTAAAATAAATAACAGCGGAAATAAATAATGCACAATATTGTAATGTAGTGAAAAATTGATGGGAAACTGTCCAAAGAAAAAATTTATGTGGTTGCTTCACCACCAGCCCAAGAAGCAAAACAGATCCACTAATTGAATTCCCTATTCTAGGTTGCTACTACATAGCAGTATTTACAAACGCTACCTAGTGTAGTTTCAAATCTACAAATGCTTCAATAGTAGACTTTGTACATGTGAACCTCTCATTCACTTCTTCAAGTACTCACTTGAACGTTTGTTTCCAGCAGCATCATATTCTATATTGGGTTATAGATTGACCCCAATTAATTAATTCAAGTTCTCAAGTTGACTAACACCGCGGCAATAGTTGATTCTTGTTATTTGGTAGAGTTCTTCAATCCATGCTTGAAGATCTGGAAGCAGCTTAGTACAAAACCCTAAGGACCACAAAAAGTTAGAGCAGCTCTTGTTAAGCATGTATCTCTCTATGTCTCTTTGTGTATCTAATGATGGTTGTAAAATATGGCTTTTACATAGACATGGCAAAATGGGCCAAAATTTACTGACCCGACCCAAACCCGCCAAAACCCAAATTTTTTTGCCCGAATAAAAAATGGGCCAACCCGTGGCCCGCCCATTTTTTTGTGGGCCAATTTGAACCGACTAACCCATGACCCAACCTGATTTTTAAACTTTTTTTTTTTCTATAAAATATTTAGACTACATGCTAAGGCGCTAGGTGCATAGACATAAAGACACAAGGCACTACACTGACACTATTTAGCCATTTAGTAGCCACCAGTGGTAGTGGCCATACCCCCATTTCTTTAAAAAAATTAATTAAAAGGAAAAAAAAAATACAAAAGGCAAAAGCATCTACAATGACACGTCTATTCTACTAAACATCTAACACTAAGTTAAATACTAAGTAATAGAGGAAAAAAATACAAAAGGCAAAAGCATTTACAACGATACATCTATACTACTAAACATCTAACACTAAGTAGTAGAGGAAAAAAATACAAAAGGAAAAATCATTTACAACTACACGTCTACACTGTTAAACACCTAACACTAAGTCAAATACTAAGTAGTAAAGTTAAATACTAGGATTAAGTTACTAACACTAAGTCTACATAGCACAAAAAAAAAAAAAAAAAAAAAAAAAAAAACTAAAGTAAAAGAAAAAGTCCAAAACTCCGTATCATTAGTGAATTTTGAATCTGAAGTGCATAAACTTAAAATATATACTTTTTGTACTCCTTAAAATCTATCTCTCTCTCAAGTTGTAAATTTGTAATTATAAGCATTATGCCTATGAGTTGTTAACATGGAAGATTTTGTTATTATGAGTGTAAAGAATTTTAGTCATGCACAAAACTATTAGAATTGGAAGGATATGGAAAGTTTTATGTTTTTTGGTTTGTTTGTTTTTTTCCCATCACATGTATAATAGTAACACAAATAGTCTTATAATAGTAGCTGCCCACTTAATGTAAAAAAGAAAAAAAGAAAAAGAAAAAGAAAAGTATTATGTAAAATTTGTTTCCTTGATTGATTTGATTCATTCTCTCTAAAAATTTGGCATTTATTATTATTTTTTCATGTGTAAATATGGGTTGGCTCGAACCCGCCCACAACACAATTTGCCCGATTGTTTTTATCTCGTTTAAAATGGCCCATTCTTGAACCCGACCCATTTGACCCATAACCCAATTAACTCGACCCAAACTCGACCCGACCCAACAGTTTGCCATGTCTACTTTCATGCTTTGGAACCCTAGTACACAAAACCCTATAGGAAGCCTTTTCATCGTGGGCCGAAAAAGGATCTTGGATTTCAATTTACTTGAGACTCGATAGATCAAGAGGTGTTGAGATAAGTATTGAGATTCATTAAATTTTGATGGATTAACATATGTTAGGTTCACATTTTTATATAATTGGCGTATCCTATGACAAAACGCACTTTATTTGTATTTGGGTAAAAATAAGTAGGTTCAAGATGATCATTACAAGTGGTCACATTAAAGACATGAAAATTACTCAAGAATTGCTCAAGAAGCTGTATCTGCAAGTCTCGATACCTCTCGATACAAGCTTCTTCTATCGAAGTTTTATGGGTTTTCCTCGATACCTCTCAATACGTAGTCCGATACATAGAGCCTCTTTTCTCAATTCTCTATTTGCTCAATACATGTGTCAATTTATTGAAGTCTCGACACATCCCTCAATACCTCCCAATAGATCTAACTCCTCTTGCATTCATTTTAATATATTTTTCATGTATTGCATTTTTTTTCCTTGTGTCCATAGCATCTTGTCTTCATGTTTTTCTTGTAGGTCTATGGTTCCTTGCTATCCTCGTTCTTTCTATATTAGTCTTCTGTCTATCTCCGGTTAAGTTTTTTTGGCTTTTTATGTCCTTTGACAATCGTGTCAAAAAGGGAGAGAAAATTGAGATTTGAATGTCATTCCTCAGGGGGAGTAATTGATTTAGGTGGAGAATTTCATGTTAAAGGGAAGAAAATTTTTTATGTAACTAACTTAGGGGGAGAGTTAGTTTGATACACTTTAATATTGATATATTTTGAGATGGGTATCTTTGTGCTTCATTCGCATGCTATGATTGGGATATTCTTGTCATTTATTCTGCTAGCATTATGAATAAAAGTTTTCTAGAGCTTATTTATTTAACTTGTTAATTTTTTCCACATGGTACCTTGATGCTTCTTGTTTAGTGCCTTTCAAGAAAGACAGGTTAAACCCAAGTCAAGATTCCAAGCCTTCTTCTTGCAACAACTTCCAAGGTTCTGATCTTTTAGACTAGGCTTATTTTTTTGTACTCTTGAGTAGAATGTATTCTAGGATATTCAATGTATTCTTGGGGTTTTGTCACAGATTGTCAAAGGGGGAGATTGTTAGGTTCATATTTTTATGTAATTGACATAACTTTACTTGTATTAGGATAAATCTAAGTAGGTTTAAGACGATCATTACAAGTGGTTACATTGAAGATATGAAGATTACTCAAGAATTGCTCAAGAAAAGCTGAATCTACAGATACTGATACCTCCTCGATACCTATCGATCTATCGAGATTTATTAAAGCTCGATACCTGTCTCGATACCTCTTGATCTATCGAGCTTACGGGCTTTTTGATATAGCCTACAACGTTTTGATTCCTAAATGCTATTTGTTTATGTGTTTGCATGATTCTTATAGGACTAGGAAAGTTCAAGATTTGTGTAAACCTAATTGGAATAGGAGAGCCTATTTAAAAGGCCCATTAAGCTTTTATTTAAATAAGGAGGTGGAGAAAGAAAAATCGAACCCTAGAAAGCTTCATAAGGTTTTCTTTTTGGAACTTTAGCCTACTCCTACAGAAGAAAGAGTTCTTGCTGCGTTTCTTGTACTCCTTTGAGTTCTGTAACCAAGCAAATTCTCTAGCACCAACATTGAAGATCTTATTGGTGTTTCTATCTGAAGCTATTGCAAATCAACTACAACAATCAAAGGGTTGCAGTGGAGTTAGTCATGTACTAGGATTCGTGCAAAGGAGTTAGTCACAGATTGGAGATCTGTGAAACAAAGGAAAGAAGGCTGTTACAAAATCAAGTTCAATTGGGTATTGGAGTAAATGTTCAACTGTAGGTTGGTATTTTAGGATAGACCAGGGTAGTGTTAAGATTCTTCATACTTGTAACCGCCTGATTATTGATTAGTAGATTCTTGGGAGTGATGACCTTGAATTCACTCGGTGGAGTTTTGCTTAGCGAGAGGTTTTCCCCATTTGTCAATAAATCACCATCTCAATTTAATTTCCATTTCATTCAATTTATTTGGTGATTTGTTGGTGCCTCCACGATTTGCATATAATTTGACCTAATTAATCAACTTGAGCAATTGAATTAATTAATCGGGGTCAATCTATCTTAACCCAAACAGGTATCAAGTAGGTGTTAAGATCTGCAGTTGCAACTTTTCTTTTATTGTTTCATGAGTATTCTTGTGTCTTCAATAATGCCATTTGTTGAACCACTTCATGGTCTTGTTGAACACAATAGAACGTATGACTCAAATACAAGAAATGTGTCTTTTGTCTTGGAATATACCAATTTACAAATACATTCTAGATGAGAAAACAACTTCTACACCACCTGATCTAAAATTTCTTCAATCTTTTGATCAACAGTACAAACTTTTTAAGAATTAAGACCAGGAGGCATAGGAACCCTATATGTACAATAAGCAACGCACCAAAAGTTTTTTTTCCACATTCTCTAGGGTTTTCTTTTATAGCTTAACCTTATTTGCGTGAAACCCTAGAGATTTGATAGGTTGAATGGGCTGAATATGCAAATCTGACTGACGTAGCTTGATCGATCGAATTAATGGCTCAACTGATCAAAAATATTAAATCTATATGGTTGTATTAGCGTACCTAAAAATAAGAGAGTTTGAGAATTGGATACCATAAAACAAAAGTAAAACAAGCACAAAACAAAAACAAGGACAAAATATTACAACCGAATTTCAAGATAGTTGCTAAGGGTAATTGCACCAAATCATTGAGCTAAAGGCAGACAAACAATTTAGGGATGCCACAAGGCATATTTACAATGTAAGAGGCTTAAAAATTATTGGAAAAAATGCTCTGACATCCCCTGAACTTTAAAGTAGTGTCTATGATACCACTTGAACTTTTGTTTCAGCCAATTTACTCTCTAAACTTCACACATGTACTAAATAGATACTTTTGTCACTCTGCAGTTAAATAAGTTAACAGTCCATCTATGTGTCACGCACGTGAAAGAAAAAAAAAAAAAAAACCCAAGCAGCTGATTGAGAGGGAGAGAGAAAGCTGGGTTTTAGTTTTTTTAGAGAGAGAGAGAGAGGATCTCTCAATCAAGCCGCAACATGTGCATAGCTTGTAGTCCCATCGCCGATCTAGGATAGGGAGGGATGCCACTGTGATTCTGTGCAAGCTAAACCATGATTTGAGAACTAAAGGTAAACCTGGGGAGCCTTTCAAACGTAATTAAATACAAAAGGACGGCTTCATTTATCAATGGTACTGTTTACCAAAAGAGCTTGTCCATTTCTATTTAATCTCATGTATTGCTATTGTATTGTAAAAGATTTTGGGCAAAAAGCTATAGTTTTGATGTTTCTTGTGGATATTGGTTGCTTATTTTGTAAAGAATTTGACGTTATTTGAACTGGGTCTTGCAAATATCGTTCATATCAATTCAAAGCAAAATTATCAGATGTAAATCAGTGGCGTGTGAGAATTGAAGAAATTTTGAGGTTTTTTTAAATGGGTTTTGACTGCAATGATAAATGGTGATGTTTATTTCAGTTTTTACGTCATGGAATTATTCCTAAAATTAATTTATATTTTGAAATACTGAGACATAAAAATAAATAAATAAATTTATTTTATACCTTAGAAATACTAAAACATCAAAAGCTGGTAACATGTTATATGCAGCTCTTTAATAGTGTACTCGACTTATAATAGCCATTCAGAGTGACAAACATGACTCCACAAATAAAGGCTCTAATAAGGGAAAATTATTGCATAGTCCGGGAATATGCTCCCTTCCTCTTACAGAGGGGTGGGTCCCATGTATTATTGCATAGTCTGGGACTATGCTCCCTTCCTCTTACTGAGGGGTGGGTCCCACCATGGGACCCACCCCTCTATGAGAGAGAAGTAACATAGTCCCGGACTATGTAATAATTTTCCTCTAATAAGTCACTTTCTATTCAATAAGTTTACAAGCATATCATGCTATATGAAAATCTTGGAGTCATATAAATGATGGGAAAATTTGTGATTTTCCTAGCAAGTCAAAGTGTTGGGTTTAGACCTCTGAGACAAACAATGTTTAACCAATTTTAAGGTCAATTATGCAAGCCTTAGGTTAAGCAAATAATCAAGCATATCATGCACAATGAAAAAGTAAACAACATAATGATATGATGACCTAGGAAATCATATGAAACAACTTATTCCAAAGGAAAAATCTGGGGGGACCAATCCAAAGATGAATAATCCACTATCAGATGGAGATTTATAATCAGAATAACAATTCATAGTAAACCTAAATAAAGTTAACAAACTTAGCTCTGAATCTCACAAACTTCCTTTGATATAGAACCTAACACAAAGTTTATATAAAAAAAATCAAATAACTTTGTCAAGAACACAAACAAAACATCGAAAAATAAACAACTTTTTTCTGAAAATATTTTCAATTGAAAACATTTTTTTGAAAAAAAAAAATTATGTTTACACAAACAAAACCTTAATACTTAGAAGCACATGATTAAGGTTTAACTCAAATAATGTATCCCAGGAGCTTTATGATTATGTACCCCACAACATCTTCCCTTCTAAGCGATATGTTGTGGTCCTTCCAACAAAAAGTTTAACCTTTAATGGCCACTTTCAGGCTTAGGGTTGTTGATGCCCATTTTTGCAAATCCGTACCCAAAAGCCCATGAGGAAGAAAGCCCAATAAGTTGCAAGACGCAAAAGCCTATACGAAGGAAAGCCCAATGAAAAGTAAGGCCCAAAGACCCACCAAGAAGACCGAAGAGCAAGAAAGGTCCAAAAAAAGAAATGCAAGAGAAAGCGATCTACAGCAAAACGTAGATCTGCAGCAGATTACAAATTTGTAGCAAAATACAGATCTGCCACAAAATACAGTTCTTCAGCAGAATGGTTTTGGCAGATTAAGACAAATTGGGCCCAAGACCCTTTTGATCCAATCAACATTATCTGGCCCACAAAGGCCCAAATTCTTTTGTATAAAATGATAGGCGTGAAAACTGATATGAAGAAGCACGATGAAAAGAAACAAGGAACAGCAGGAAGTGTCAGCAGCAGGAATCACGTGAAGGAAAGAAAAGCCAAACCAAAGGAAATGACAAATGCAGTAGGAAATGCATGAAGAAATAAGACAAAAATACACAGTAGAATTAATCTGCTACGGCAGAAACGGCGTGGGAGACAAAAAAAAAAGATAGTGGAGCAAGCACAGAAGGGTCGGAGCGCCATCAACCTGTACCCAGCCAATACAAGGGAGGTGAGCCCATGGTCAAGGAGATTCAAAGGGTGTGGTTTGGTGGTGGGGGGAAAAGGGGGTCTATATTTAGTTTCCAGCCGTGACTTCTTTTGGGAATATACCTTGTTGGGATGGTATCTTACCCAAAAGAAGTAATAGATGGTTGGGACCATCTGATGCATGCCATAGAGCTAGGTAGTGAGGTAGTCCAATCCTTATCCATTTGAACCTAGAGGTAGAGGTATACAATAAGAACAAACAAAAGGGAATTTTGTCGTGAAATGAGTAGTGGTGCAGCAAACATGTACTGAGCAATGGCAGTGGTCGGGGCAACCAATGGGTTGGTGGGTAGTCCTAAAGGGATGCCCACAACAAACTAAAAACAGTTGGTGAAGCCCTAGGAGTAAAAGGGAGAAATCCTATTGAATTAGCTCACTATAAAAGGAAGAGGTAGCCATGGATGAAAAAGGGGGAGAAACACCGAAGGAGGAGAGACCAAATGGAGAAGCATCTAAGAGGGGAACCCATGGTAAGAGAGCAGTAAGCACCTAAGGGAGGCACATAAAGAGAGAGAGAGAGAGAGAGACCTAGAGAGAATGACCCAAGAAAAGGAAAGACCAAAGGGGGAACAACCCATGGCAAGAGAGTAGTAAGAAACTAAAAGTAAAAAAAGGAACAGAGAGAAAGAAAGAAAGTGGTAAAAAGAAGAGAGAAAATACGGCAAGAATAGGGACATGCATCAATAGACCATCTTTTTCCTCCCTCGTAGCAGACCCACTCTTTGAAGTCCCCCAAAAGTAATAGCTAGTAGTCATTTAGGCCTATTCTCCAAAATGCACAACTTTGATGGCAAAAGCCTATGACAAAGTTGTTCAAGTTGGGGTTTGGGTTTCTTCTTGGTTTACTTATCCTACGGGAAGATTCAATATTTGATTTTGATTGCAAATATATTTGATTTCACTCATTATAAATTATATCTGCTGTATTTAGTCATTCTGCTGTAGCACGTTTTTATCACATTTGTTGCATCAGTTGTCCTACTGTGGTATCTTTACTTGCTGTACTAGTTATTTTGCTGTAGCACCTTTTATTATATTTACCGTGTTAGCTATTATACTAGCTAAACCTTTTCTGCTAAAACTTTCTTATTTCTTTATTATTACGTATTTTACTTTTGACATAAACTAATCATTATCCTACCATAAGTGTGTATATATATGTATACATATATCTTGTTTCTCATGTTCTACAAAATATGTATAAGTATATTTACAAATATATGTATGTATATATTTGAGAATATGCTAACCCATGTAAGCTAACATTTGCTTGATTGGTATTTTCTTTGGGTTTTAGATTTGTTTATGTGCCGGATGTAGAAGAGTATTTCTGCAGTAAAAAATAAAGAGTAGTCATTCACATTGCAAAAGTCTTTGCTGCACGGCAAAAGACTTTAATGCACAGCAGAAGGCTTTACTGCACGGCAGAAGGCTTTAATGCATAGCAGAAAGCTTTACTGCACAGCAGAAGCCTTTATTGCACAGTAGAAAGCTTTATTGCACAATAGAAAGTTTTACTACACAGCAGACGGTTTTACTGCACAGTAGAAAGTTTTGCTGCATAGCAGAAAAGTCAGACCTGTGGTAGAAATTGGAGAAAAGTTTCTTCTGCGGTAGAAATAGAGGATAAGCTCACTTTGCAGCGTCTTCCCTTGGACTTGGACTCAATGTTTGCGCACAAACTGGCAACAGCAGAATGGTACTTTGGAGCTCATTTTGCGGAGCTCCAGGCCCAACTTCCTTCTTAAAAAAAAGCCTAGACTAAGCGATGTCCAATAACATCAAGACACGTGTCTAAGGTACAAGAAACGTAAAAGGAACCCTCGACATTTTTGGTGACTCCACTAGGGAGTTGGGATCAAGATGGGGAGAATGAGATATTTCTCCTCCGCAAACATGTTTCCAAGTTCGTACCAAAGCGAGATGCAGATGTTCTTGAACCTTCCAAGCTATACTCTCAAGAAAGTATCCAAAACGTGATAGTAGTCCCATAGCAGAATTCTATGGCGAAATATCACAGCAACATTACAGCAAAACAGTGTTGCAGAATTCTATGGCAAAATATTGCAGCAACGTTATAGCAAGACAGTACTGTAGCAAAATTCTATGGCAGAATGCAGCAGCGTTATAGCAGGATAGTACTGTAGCAGAAATCTGTGGCAGAACACAGCAACATTAAAAAAGAGCAGTATCGTGAGCAAAATGCTATAGTAGAATATTACAGCAGAATGTTGTGGTAGAATACCACAATACCATAGTAGAGTTCAATGGCATTGCATCAAAACGCGGTAGCAAAATATCACTACAACACCATAGAGTTCTACAACAAAAATGTCTTGAGAACTCTACAATAGAAGGCCTTTACAATACTTGGTCCTATCCTTTAAATGCCACTTGTTCTCCTTATCATGCATGAGAGACCTGTGGCAAGCCACTTATTCAAACATGCAAAACCAAAACTTCCACCACTTTTTGCTCTTATTTCTTTTAAGGAAACACTAGAAGCTTTCTAAACTCTCTCCATCTCCACCTTCGGGTTCAACATTTAAAAGAGAAAAATCCCTTCATTCCCTCACAAGATTTCAATCATTTTTTTTTCATGCTAGTGATTCTAGGTCTACTTCCCTTTAAGAACCAAAAACTGGAAACAAAAAAAATAAAGATATAGCAGCCAAAGGAAAATTTTCATCATTACTATACTGTTGCGAATAACTATTTCCTCCGTGAAGTATCCTTCAGCAGACTTTTTTAGAAGTGCAAAATTTCCCTCTGCAGAAATTTCGTAGCAAAAAGTACGGATCCTTTGGCAGACTGTTCACATTAGAATCTGCTGAATTTCAGAAGTGCAGAATGTTCGTCCGCAAAATATTTTATAGCAGATAATTTCAGAAGCCAGACTGTAGATCTCTCTGCAGATTATTTACAGTAGAACTCATTGAGTTCCAGAATGTTCATCGGCATAATATTTTGCAACAGAATCCCAGGAATGCAGAATGTTCATCGGCAGAGTATTTCGCAGCATTCGCAGCAAAATCCCAGAAATGCAAAATGTTCATCGGCAAAATATTTCGTAGCAGAAGGTGCAAATCTTTCGGTAGACTGTTCACAGCAGAATCTGCTGAATTTCAGAAGTGTAGAATGTTCATCCGTAGAATATTTTATAGTAAAAAATTTCAGAAGCCAGAATGTAGATCTCTCTGCAAATTATTTACAGAAGAACTTGTTGAGTTCCAGAATGTTCATCGGCAGAATATTTTGCAACAGAATCCCAGGAATGCAGAATGTTCATCGACAGAGTATTTCGCAGCATTCACAGCAGAATCCCAGAAATGCAGAATGCTCACCTATAGAATATTTCGTAGCAGAAAGTTTCAGAAGCCAAAGTGCAGATATCTTAACAGACTGTTCACAACAAAATATTTTGTAGCAGAATTTTTTATTGAATTCCAGCAGGTCTTTTCGCAGAATATCCTACCACAAAATTCAGTATTGAATTCTTGAACTTTCTAAGTGCAATCACAAATCCAACATGATTGTCTTTTACAACAAAAGTGATCATTGCTCCATTAAGAATTCATGGGAACACCAACAGTGTGAAGATGTGTAAAAGGTTACTGGACAATTCTACTACAGCAAGAAATTCAAGTCTAGATCTTATTTCACAAATTTGTGACTTGTTCTCGAAGCAAGAGAGGTGCATACAAAGCCTTTCATGTTCACTTTTGCTGAATCAATCTTTTGCTACTACATTAGCAAATATATCAGTATCAATGAAGGGAGGAGGGAAAAGTAATCGATTCGGCGATATCGAAACATCCGCTTTCAACCAAAGAATACATTGAAGGCATGTGACAGGGTGGTGAAGTGTCCAAATTAAATCCAGACCTTGGAATGAAGCCAACCAATCAGTTATTGCGTACTCTCCATAAAGAAGCCCAAATCTACAAACTGCTTACAAACTGCTCTTTGTCCATTATTGGGTCTAGTAAACCGATTCAACAACCTTGAAGAGTTGAGAAGTTTTCTTTGAAGCACCTCAAAGGATTTATGCCTAGAGTGACATTAATGATCATGATCTTTATGATATTTCTAAGAAAGAATGTATCAGATTACTTGTTCTACAAACTATGCAACTCCACCATCACTCTTCAAGTCATGAAGCTCATTGATGCCCATGTCTCATCCTAGAAGAACTTCGCAACAGTGACAAACTCAAAGCTCCTTCTTTTAGCTTGTGTACAAGAGGGAAATAACAGAAACAATTTCTCACACACATTCTGCCATGAATAGAGTTGCTTATCTTATTGCTGCAGAAAACTATTACGTGGTTTTTATTGAAGTCGTTTTGCTGCAAGGGCATTTTGCCACAAGAATAAAGAAGCATGATGTCACAGAAAGATGTGGGTACGTCATGGGAAAATTCTATATTAGAAGCCGCTGACTTTTGGCTATTACTAGCCAACCATGAAGCAAGAGACGTAGCAAGCTCCATCTAAATATGCCCATACTCAAAGCAAACGAAGAAGAAATCCAAGGAATATGGGTCTTAGTAGCAAAAGACAGCAAAAGGGTTGTGGTCATGAATTCTTGGCTAGAGGCCAACAAAGAAACCATTGTTGTGAGTTCTTGGCAAAAGACCATAATGGGGGCTACACTCAATCAAACCCACAAAGGAGTCATGATCGCAAGTCTTTGGAAAGAATCTGCAGAAAAGCTATAGACACAATCATATGTAGCAAAAAATACATGGGAAGAAATCGTGCTTGCAGTGGAACAAAGCCAAAGCATGCTTGGGAAGTAACTGTTGGAAAAATACATGTTTGTATCGCATACAAAACATACGCAGCAGAAAATTAACGAATCTACTTCATTCGCAATTGATAACATGTACTATGTAAGTTTCAGAATTTAAGAACAAGAAAGTGTACCTTGGTGCAGTGAAATTCAAAACAAAAGATCAGAAGTACTTGTGAACACTTTTAATCTTCACTCTAATTCCACTTAATGCCCAAGAAGTGTGGACTCTCAATCAGTTTCCAAGGAGAGAGTAAGAGAGTGTCCAACCCTCACATACAAACCATTTCATTCCTTATATGATCTTAATGAAAACCACACACACCAAATTATGTATGTTTCTCTCCTTATATATAACTGATTATCTAATTGGGCTAGCCTTTTGGGCTATTCCAATTGGGCTCTAGTATGTGGCTTGGAATGGGACCAAAATGGAACAAATAAGACTTTAGCTCCAATAGGCCTTAAGCTTTTCTGTCAACTCTTGACAAGTCCAAAATTACCATTAATTATATTCAATATCACTATAAGAATATAATTGCACTCTAGGCCTTATTAATAAATTATATCCCAAAACTTTATTATACATGCAACCCCTTCATTAAAATATTCGTAGTAATACAAAGTCATGAAAGTTGACTGCCACTTTGAAGATTACTACATCTTAATCCTTGAGTACCCGGTTTAATCCTTTATGTTATTCATCATATATTTATGAAATCCAAAATCATAAATATATACTTTAGTAACTTCTCACTAAAGTGATTAGGCCCAACTCTCTAAATAACCAAACCCATTAAACTTATCTCAAGGGGATATTTTATATCTCTGTTAAGAGATTATGAATTCCATCTCAAGAATATATGTTCCATCAACATTAAATGCGGCTGCCCAATATACTGAGGTTTTGACCGTGACTTATAGATCTCGCTCCTAATATATCAAAGCAACTTACATCTCATGATCAGGTCCATTATTCTCTCAGGATTTAGAGTTGATGTAAATAGAAGTCGTGAGATTTATTATTTATTTGACAGTCGTTAGGAGAATAATAAATTTCACAGCGGTCTAGTTCAATATGTCTTAACTCTTAAAACATATCAACATATCAACGAGAAGTCTCCATTTCCATGATCAAGACAAATCATCTTAGTTGATATGTTATAGTTTTCGCAGATGAAATGCCCAATTTCATCACCGACTACAAACTAAAATTCTGAGTTTACAAAGAACTTGTGATTTATATCTTCTGTGACTTTTCACATAAATCACATACTATGCATCTCATGGACTAAGATAATGTCCCATTAGCTCATTTATAAATAGTTTCATATAATTAAACAATTTAATTATTTATGACATGCCAATAAATTGGATTTTAGGACATAAACCTCAACAATCTCCCACTTGCCGTCAAAAACAATTTACCATATACCCGACACTTATCTCCCTTTAGAGTAATTCATAGTCACTCTAAGGCAAGGTTTGGAAACAAGTTTCAACTAGATTTATTACATAAATTATCTTTTCTACTATTACTTCTCACATACTCATATCTCTCTAATGAGATGATACTTACGCTTAATGTGTATCTTCACCACCTAGGATGAACACATATCTTGAAGTCCAACTTCATGAATCATAATCAAACTACAAGTCAGTATTTGTACATCCAATAACCATCAAAACCTCACTTTGGTGGACAAGCATATAATCCCTCTTTCTCCTAAGAAATTTGAGTATATGCTTCACTCCTACTAAATTAAGTGATCTTTGATTCAAATGATATTCGCTTACCTTGCCCACCGTAAAATAGATATTTAGCCTAGTACATAGCATAGCATAAAGACTTCCTATTGATATGGTATAAGGAACCGTCTTAATATGCTCTTCCTTTTATGTATCTTAGGACTGTAGTCCTTTATAAAGGAACTTAAAACTTAAAAAGGAAAGAATCCTTTCTTGAAGTATTACATGCTATACTTGGCTAGAATCTAATCTATTTAAGCAGTTTGAGATAGACCCAACATCCTAATTTCTGAATTTTAACAAAGTTTAATTCTTAGGATGTGACTAGTCTTTCTCAAGTACTTTATATCAAACTGGATTAGACAACAAAAACTCTATTGATGACAAAAACTCTACATCATTCTAAATGATTAGAATGTCATCAACATACATTAAGAAATTTATTATTTTATATAGTTTTACATAAACCTAAGGCTTTGTAATACTTGATCAAAATCAAATAATTTGATTTCTTGATCAAAGATGATATTTTATGATTCATATGCTTGATTTAGTGCATAAATGGAATTTAAGCAACTTGCATACTTAACACTACTGGTTCTTTGCTATGTACAAGTCTAGTTACATCATATAGATGTTTTCCTCAAGATTGCTATTAAGAGAAGCTTTCTTGATATCCATTGTCATATTTCATCCAAATGAAATATAATGGATAAGAGAATCTAGATAGAGTCAAACTTGACTATTGGTGAAAAAGTCTTTTCATAATCGAACCATTTCTTTTTGAATTAATCTTTTCGCCATTAGTTTTGACTTTGAAGGTTTGCACCTTCAAATATATCAATCTCATTTTTCTTGTAGACCTATTTGAGAACAATAGGCTTAATGCCATTAGGTGCCTCTACAAGTTCTAGACTTTAAATAGAATCTAATTCTATTCACATAACCTTGATCCAGTAATCCATATTCATATCATCTATTGCCTCTACGTAGGACCGATGATCAAATTCATATCCTTGTGGAATGACTTCAAAAGTTTATACCAAAAGTATGAATTTATTTGGTAATTTACAATCCTCCCACTACAATATTGTACTGATGTACTAGCTATATATATATATATATATATAGAATAATACATTATGTTGTATCTAATACAACCATCTCATTTTTAAATGTATTTTATAGTTGTCCTACAACAAATATTGACATTTTTCTTCTAGAACAATTCTATGTTTAGCTTTAAGATTATTCACATAGTCATCATCAAGAACTTTGTATTTGTAATTTACAAACATCTTGTCTTCTTTATGACTACCAAAACAATTTTCTGCAATTCCTTTTGAATACCCATCATAAGCACACATTTTTCTACCTTTTGATTCCAATTTGTCGGACTTCCTTTCTAGCATAAGCGCTGGACATCTCCAAAAGTGGAAGTATCATATACTAGGTTTTCACCTAAACCACAATTTGACAAATGTCCTAGGAACAAGCATTTGAAATTGATTTTAGAAAATGTATAGTAATTATTAGAGTATATCTCCAAAAGAAATAAGCAGATGGAAATATTTATCATGTACTTTACTATTTCCAAAAGAGTCTTATTCCTCCTTCATGCATGCACTGACTTAAAGAAGTCATTGAAACTTTATTCCTTTACAATAAAGGAGCCCTAGATCATATTATCCTCTAAATAGAATTCATAGACTGGGAATATAAAAAAATAATGGTTCTAAAAGCCCATCTTTCACTAATCTTGAATACCATTTAGATTAATAAGATCTAGACATAAGTGCCAAAACATACAATACCAAAGGATGGAAACTTTCTCTTTAAAAAATAAAACAAGTAAATCTCCATCTAGAAAACAATCATGGACAATGCTTACCTTTACCAAAACGGAAACATTTTCCTTTTGGTCATACTTTTGAGTCTAATTTCCTTTTGGCAACTACTGGGGCAACTAGCTTGTCCAACTGTTTGGTATTATAATTCCTCTTCTTATCACCCTTACCTTTCGGTCTATGCTAAGAATTTGAATTAAATCATATTGATCCTAGCCTTAGCATTTAGGATGTCTTTCGTTGCGTAGAACTCACTCATCAATTCAAATAATATATAAATAAAAATAAATTTATTTATTTTCAAAACAATCTGAATTGATCAAATGATTCTAACAATGACTTGTGGATCAAATCCATATGAGATTAACATTTAATCTCTACATCCAAAAATTCCAATTCATTTTAAAAAAATTAAAAAATTATTTTCATAAAATGACATAGAATTGGAACTCCTTAAGCTTTTCTTAGCACTCAATATGATTCATACCAAACGTCTCATTTAGACTTCATATAGAGTCTAAGTCTAGTATTAACTCTTGCATCTCATGCTGTAGCACAATTGAGATAGAAGCCAATGTAAAATTTTAGCATTCAAATGGAGACTATGATCACATCATAAGCTATCTTCCATCAATGCATCATGCATAGGAAATTACGCCAATGCTTAATCGAAACTTATTTATGTACTTCAGCTCCTTTAAGCACCATGTCCAAAATTATTTCTTAGTTAATGTGATTCAATTAAAATAGTAGCTAGAGAACAAAATTTATGACAACTTTATTTTGAGACTATGAATATAATTACAGGGACATTATATTTTGCATCCATAACCATATAATATGGAACCCAAAACCATACTATACTAGGTGCAACGACAACCTAATCCTGCTATTAATATTCCTCGGCATAGAGTGAATACCAATCACTATGATCAGGCGAGAATTATTCTCATTATTAATGCTATCATGGTAACTCTTACCAAACAAAAATAATTTACCGCTTTTCCTTTAGCCTCTAAGTAATAATGACATAGCTCCGTAGGGAGGTTAACATTAAGCTTAGTCTAGTGTACACCATTACCTAGAATCTATGTGAGTCTCCAAGTAACTCCACGGAAGCGTGGTTATTCTCAATGTAAAAACACAATTCATCTATCATTAAGAAGTTTAATCTGTAGTACCATGAATTAAACACCCTCCGAAGGGAGCAAGGCATATACGCCAAGGCGAGGTGCCTAATCACACTACTATAAACCGGCAATGGAGGCCGTGAGAATCAACCCTTGAATCTCTCTCTCACTAGAAATTTTAAAACAAGTAGATTGTTATGAAATCATTGTGATCTAATCACAATTTTAGCCCTACACATCAAATGTGTTTAATTGTTTAAATTCGATGTGATGTAACTAAGTCACGTCATTATAGCGTAACGAACATTCGTGCAATCACAAAGAAGTTTAACCTTGAAATCCATGAAGCAAATACCCTCCGCATGGAATGTAAGACTCGAAGTCAAGACAAGGTATTTATTCACATTACAATAAACTTAACAAAAAGGGTTATTTCAACACTACTACTTGTTATTTGGGTTTTCCTTCAAATAATTGTGATCCTATCACAACTAATAACCTTGCACTTGTTGAAGACTAATCTCATTAGAATCACTAACTAAAATGGAAGTCCTAAACTATTTAGGATTCCTTAAACACTAATGAATAAAAAATTAATTATATAGAACTCTATCCTTAACTTATTTGATTAAGAATTCTAATCTCATTAGAAATTATATAAACCTTTTAATTAAGCTTTAATATCATTAAAACTTCTAATTAAAATAAATTAAGGACTTTCAATCTACAACAATTCTAATCTCATTAGAATGTTTCTTAAAAGACAAGTCCCAAACTATTTAGGACTAAGAGTTCTATTTAACTAATATCTTTGATCTCATTAGGTCTTTTAGTTAGAACCATTTGTAATCTCATCACACATAGCATTACTCTTTCTTTATATGTGAAAACACTTAGAAAAATTCAGAATACTCAGATTTCAATTGATTGAATGTATTTCTCAATCGGTCGAAAAAATTATAAAATTCGTACCAAACAATCTGCCTGGCTCGATTGGTACTCGATCGCTTCTCGATCGATCAAAAAAGAGCATTCAATCGATCGACTAGCAATCGAAAGTCAATCAGATCAAACAGATTAGTTACTGTTTCACTCGATCGATCCAAGGTAATTTTCGATCAATCGAAACACGTGAAACTCAAATTTTTCAGAATTTTTCTGAAGCAGTTTTCAACGGTTTTCATGAACAAAATACCATCATACGAACATAATAGATTGAGTTTGAGACTAAAACTGAAATCCATTGATGCTATAGCCTTAAGATTCAATTTAACATACTTAAATTCAAATTTAAACAACATCATAACATCAATATCAGTTTTCATCAAACAATAATTTCAATGACCATGCAGAAAATTAAATGTATAATCTTCTAACAACATGAAACTATTATCTCTAATTCCAAAACTCATAAAACATGTTATACAAATTCGAAATTGAAGACCGCTCTGATACCAATTGTTAAAAAAATACATGTTTGTATCACATACAAAACATATGCAGCGGAAAATTAACGGATCTACTTCATTCGCAATTGATAATATGTACTATGTAAGTTTCAGAATTTAAGAACAAGAAAGTGTACCTTGGTGCGGTGAAATTCAAAACAAAAGATCAGAAGTACTTGGTAACACTTTTAATCTTCACTTAAATTCCACTTAATGCCCAAGAAGTGTGGTCTCTCAATCAGTTTCTAAGGAGAGAGTAAGAAAGTGTCCAACCCTCACATACAAACCATTTCATTCCTTATATGATCTTAATTTTAACCACACACACCAAATTCTGTATGTTTCTCTTCTTATATATAACTAATCATCTAATTGGGCTAGCCTTTTGGGCCATTCCAATTGGGCTCTAGTATGTGGCTTGGAGTGGGACCAAAATGGAACAAATAAGACTCTAGCTCTAATGGGCCTTGGGTTTTTCTGTCAACTCTTGACAAGTCCAAAGTTACCATTAATTATATTCAATACCACTATAAGAATATAATTGCACTCTAGGCCTTATTAATAAATTATATCCCAAAACTTTATTATACATGCAACCCCTTCATTAAAATATTCGTAGTAATACAAAGTCATGAAGGTTGACTGTCACTTTGAAGATTACTACATCTTAATCCTTGAGTACCTGGTGTAATCCTTTATGTTATTCATCATATATTTATGAAATCCAATTTCATAAATATATACTTTAGTAACTTCTCACTAAAGTAGTTGAGCCCAACTCTTTGAATAACCAAACCCATTAAACTTATTTCAAGGGAATATTTTATATCTCTGTTAAGAGATTATGAATTCCATCTTGAGAATATATGTTCCATCAACATTAAATGCGGCTGCCCAAAATACTGAGGTTTTGACCGTGACTTATAGATCTCACTCCTGATATATCAAAATAACCTACACCTCATGATTAGGTCCATTATTCTCTCAAGATTTAGAGTTGATGTAAATAGAAGTCATGAGATTTATTATTTATTTGACAGTCGTTAGGAGAATAATAAATCTCACAACGGTCCAATTCAATATGTCTTAACTCTTAAAACATATCAACATATCAACTAGAAGTCTCCACTTCCATGATCAAGACAAATCATCTTAGTTGATATGTTATAGTCTTCGCAGATGAAATGCCCAATTTCATCACCGACTACGAACTAAAATTCTGAGTTTACAAAGAACTTGTGATTTATATCTTCTGTGACTTTTCACATAAATCACATACTATGCATCTCATGGACTAAGATAATGTCCCATTAGCTCATTTATAAATAGTCTCATGTAATTAAACAATTTAGTTATTTATGACATGCCAATAAATTGGATTTTAGGGTATAAACCCCAACAGTAACTCTTTCCCAAATTCTATGGCAACGAAGAATTTCTACAATATGACAACTTGTAGATCCATGGCATCTAATTTTTTTACCGAAGAATGCATGAATCACATGATGGAGCATCAACACCAAGAGAAGGTGATATCAAGATCATCTAGTTGTCTGACATGCTGGGGGCTAAAGCTCATTTTGTAGCAAATATGAGAAGCCTTCTGCTGAAAGTTAAGGGTGTTAGGACATATGTGTTTCACATGTTAAGAACATATGTCATGATTTTATGTAATTGGCTAATCTTTTGACAAAACGCACTTTACTTGTATTTGGGTAGATCTAGGATGTGTTTAAATACTTCAAGAAACCATGTTTCAGGATCAAGTATTGAAGCCTTCAAGTCTGTCTAAGAAAACAAGTTGAAAGTGCAGAATTACTAAAGCTCGACAACTGTCTCGACAGCTTCATCTATCGAGCTTAAGAAAGCTGTTTCAGCCCCGTGTTCTCGACACCTGCTCGACAGCTTCTCGACACCTTCTATCTATCGAGGTTTATGAATTTCAGAATTGTAATATGATTTTCTTGGGATCCGTGATTCTATGTTTGGGCCTTCTTTTCTCCTAACCCTAAACATATAAAAGGATTGTTTTAAGGGCCGTCATTGAGTACACAAGTTGCACAGGCATTGAGCAAATTCTGTTCAAGCAAATTGTGACCAGAGACAAAGTTCTTGCCCTTGTTTATCTCTTTCTCTTGAAGAAGTTGCTGTGTATTTGCACCATAGGGTTTTGTAACCGAGCATCTTCTTGATCTTCATCGTGTGGATGAACTGAAGAACTTTACAGCCAACAACCTTCTTAGTTGGTGATTGAAGTCGCGTACTGGGATCCGTGCATTGGTTAGTCACGTACTTGGGAGCTGTGCATCGAAAGGGGAATTGTTACTACAGAACAAGTCCAATTGGGTATTGTGGTAAGGGTTCAATTGTAGGTTGGTAAGGTACTTGGGATTCCTTTACTTGTAACTGCTTGTTGTGATAATAGTGGAGTTTCGAGAGTGGTGACCTGAAAATCACCCGGTGGGGTTTTTGCCGTTATGTTTTCCCTATTCGTAAACAAATTACCGTGTTATTTATTTTCCGCTGCGTATTTAGTTATTTGATGATTTGTTTGTGCTACCACGCGCTTTGCACGTTAATTTGATTAATTAATAAACTTGGTTAATTAATTAATTAATTTATCACAAGGGGTCAATTCAGTTTGTGGCCTATCAAGTGGTATTAGAGCGAGCACACTCTGATTAAGTTTTAATCTTTGCTGTGTTGATCCATTGACCCCTGTTGTCATGGTTGTATCCAGCTTGAAGAGATCTTTGTTTTCAAATACATCTTGTTTTTCTAATCTCTATTTGTTTGAGTGTCTCAGAAAATACAAGTCTAAAAGTTATTTGAACTCCCTTATGATGGCCATTGGAAAAGATCTCAGTTTGGCTAAGAATAAACTAGACTGTCTCAGAATGAAAATGTGCAAAGGAGTTCGTTTGAGAAGAGTGAAAGTTAAAGGCTTAGCTCGTATAAGGCAGTTAAGAGAAAGTACCATTCCCACTGATTTGTCATCTAAGCACGAAGTGTGTTTTATGATGAAGTCTGCATTTAAAGTAATGGACACGTGTTTGTGGTATCTTGATAGTGGTTGCTCAAGACACATGAATGGAGACCGATCTCTCTTCAAGGTTTTCGAGTCTAAGAAGGGTGGCAATGTCACTTTTGGTGATGGGAGCAAATCATAGATTAAGGAAAGGGAATCATCTCTCTACCTGGACTGCCGGACATTGCAAATGTTCTATATGTAGAAGGCCTGAGGGTGAACCTGATGAGTATAAGTCAGATATGTGATCAAGACTTCATGGTGCTATTCTCCAAGGGAAAGTGTCTTGTCATGGATGAGTCTGGAAAGAAACTTATAAGTGGTGTTCGCACTCTTGACAACTGTTATGGATTGGTTTCTGATGCTGATATTGTGTGCAATAGCATTCATTTGCCAAATGAAGATCTATGGCATCAACGGATGGGACATGCTAGCTACAAACATCTTTCGATTGTATCTAAGCATGAGTTAGTTTTAGGGATACCAAAGCTTAGTAGAATGAGCAATGTGGTATGTGGACTGTGCCAGCTTGGAAAACATACAAAAGCTAAGCATCTTGGCACTCAGACATCAGCTACATCTAGACCATTGGAGCTTCTACATCTGGATCTTATGGGTCCAACTAGAACTGAGTCTCTTGGTGGTAAGAGATACATCTTGGTTGTGGTAGATGACTTCACTAGGTACACTTGGGTCATTCTTCTCTGATCCAAGTCTGATGCTCCTGAGCACATTAAAGCTTTATGCACAAGACTGCAGAATGAAAAGAGCTTGAAAATTGATCAAATTCAAAGTGACCATGGTAAAGAATTCAAGAACTTTTATATGGAGTCATTTTGCATAAGATCAGGCATGTCTAAAGAATTCTCTGCTCCTATTACTCCTCAGCAGAATGGTGTAGTAGAAAGAAAGAATAGGGTTATTCAGGAGATGGCCAGAGCCATGTTATACAATAAGGATGTGGCTAGAAGCTTGTGGGGAGAAGCCATTAACATTGCGTGTCATACGGTTAATAGGGTGTATTTTAGACCCGGTACCAAGAAAACTCCATATGAGCTATGGAAAGGAAGGAAGCCTAATGTGAAGTATTTTAGGATCTTTGGAAATACTTGTTTCATCCTAAAGGATAGGGAGAATGTGGGAAAGTTTGACTCCTTATTCCTCTACAAGTAAGGCTTATCGGGTATACAACAAAAGAACCATGAAGGTAATGGAGACAGTGAATGTTGTTATTAATGAGTCTTCAGATTCTAGTTCTGGAAAAGGTATTGAGGAAATAACTAAAGAAATTCTTCCTCCTGAGCCTAGAGAAGTTCAAGAAATTGTTGAACAAGAACTTGCATCTCCTAGTACTCCAGGTACTCCTAGTGTTGTGGAAGATTCTGTAGATATAACCACTTCACCAGATTCTGAATCCCATGAAGAGAAAGGACCTTCCTCCAGGATTAAGCTAAATCATCCTCCAAAAGATATTGTGGGAAACTTGAATGAACTCACATTAAGGAAGCGTACAGTTGATAAATTTGTTGCTAACTTTGTATCTTATTCTTGTTATTTGTCACAGGTTGAACCCACTAAAGTTGAAGAAGCTTTTCAGGATGAAAGTTGGGTTGAAGCAATGCATGATGAACTGCTTCAGTTTCAGAGGAATGACGTCTGGACCTTGGTACCTAGACCAGAGGGTGAACACATCATCGGTACAAAGTGGATATTCCGCAGTAAGACTGATGAGGAGGGCAATGTGATTCGCAACAAGGCTCGGCTTGTAGCTCAAGGATACTCACAAATGGAGGGAGTAGACTATGATGAAACATTTGCTCCAGTTGCCCGAATGGAGTCCATCAGAATTCTCCTTGCTTTGGCTTGCCAATTGAAGTTCAAGCTTTATCAGATGGATGTCAAGACTGCTTTCTTAAATGGGCTACTCAAAGAAGATGTCTATGTGGCTTAACCAAAAGGATTCATTGATCCACACTTTTCGAATCATGTACTGTATCTCAAGACTTTATGGCTTAAAGCAAGCCCCCAGAGCTTGGTATGATCGGCTTACACAGTACTTGGTGTCACATGGGTTCACAAGAGGAAAGGTTGATCAGACTTTCTTCATCAAAAGAGAAGATGACGAGTTAATAGTTGCTCAAGTCTATGTTGATGACATCATATTTGGATCGACTAAGGATGAACTTACTCATGGATTCTCAAAACTCATGCAGGCCGAGTTCGAGATGAGCATGATTGGAGAGTTGACTCACTTCCTTGGATTGTAGATTCGTCAACAAGATTCAGGTATATTCCTATCTCAATCTAAATATGCTAAGAATCTTGTGAAAAAGTTTGGTTTAGAATCTGCTAGTTCTGTCAGAACCCCTATGAGCCCAAATGTTAAACTCGTTGTTGACTTGTTAGGTAAAAGTGTTGATCCTTCTCTCTATAGAAGTATGATAGGTAGTCTTCTTTACCTTACTGCTAGTAGACCTGACATTAGTTACAGTGTTGGAGTGTGTGCTAGATATCAAGCTAATCTTAAGGAGTCCCATATGACTGCTTTAAAAAGAATCATAAAGTATGTCAAAACCACTGCTAAGTTTGGTGTGTGGTACAGCAAGGACACAAGTGATGTCTTAGCTGGGTACTCTAACGCTGATTGGGCTGGGAATGCTGATGATAGAAAGAGTACTTCCGAGGGGTTGTTTCTATGTGGGTAATAATCTTGTCTCTTGGATGAGTAAAAAACAGAACTTCATCTCATTATCCACTGCATAAGCTGAGTACATTGCTGCCGGTAGCTGTTGCACCCAACTTCTATGGATGCAAAAACTCCTCCATGTTATGGTATTTGTCAAGAGCATCTTACTATCTATTGTGACAATACCAGTGCCATTAATATCTCTAAGAATCCGGTTCAACATTCTAGAACCAAACACATAGAGATTTGACATCACTTCATTAGGGAGCTTGTTGAAGATGGTACTCTCACTTTCGAGTTTATTCACACCGATGATCAGAAGGCTGACCTGTTTACCAAACCTCTTGACAGTAAACGCTTCGAGTTTCTTTGCCAAAACATTGGTGTTATCTCCATGGGATGATCTTCTTCTCTTTTCTTCCCTCCTCATACATTTGCATCTAGTTTTTATGCTTTGTTTAATATGTTTTTGATTGGTTATCTTTCAGTTTTACTTTTTTTTTTTTTTTTTAAATTGAAAAATCAGAAAAATACGAAAACAGTGTGTGTTTTGTGTACATTGGTACTTGTGTACCTTGGATAACCATTGAAACAAAGTTTTCTAAACTTTGTATCTTTCGTAGCTTAGATGAGCATCTCTATGCACAACTAAGCAAGTGAGCTTTGTGGCTCTTGTTTGTGGTGAATAAGATTAAGTTATCTCTTATTCTTAACACTCATATCACTCTTTTTGACGGGAATGACTAGAAAATCCTAAGAGAAAGGCATAAATGACTATCTCACCACTGTTGCTTGCCAATCATGATATGACATCTGTAAGCTTCGGCATAGCAAAAGTGCAGTGCCAATGACATTTATGTGCTTCGGCATAGCAAAAATGGAATGTCAAATGCTTACCATAATTGGGTATTTTCTTTTCTCTCTCATATGCCCATGTATGATTTGCTTAAATAAAATATGCAAAGAAAATGAAAAGCAAAAAGATCAAAAATGCTTTTAAATATGATTGCAAGCGTGTTTTCTAGGAGATGTGAGAGTTATAGGATGTACCTCAAAGGTGATAGTCCCCATCAAACAGTTATGATTGTGTGTGAGTTAAATTGATTTTCTCATATCTCAAATCATCATAACATGTTGACACATTTGCAATCTTGCGATGTTTTCACACACAACACGCAATAATCTTTGCTACTCTTGATACATGTGCAGGTACAATGTGATTTGGCCATCACAAGATTTTACATGTGTTAATGTATGCTCACTAAACTGTCTTAACTTGTTTTTGGAATATAAAATCGGTTAAACTTGTTTAGTGTGTGCGTGTGTTTTTGGGATCCATGTGCTTAAAATTATTGTTGAGAGATGATTTTGAGAGCTTAATATGTTGATTGGATCATTGGATGAGTTGCATGCTTGATTGCATTCATATCTGTGTTTTTCTCTTCTCGAAAACTGTTTTTGAAAAGCTGGCTCGACACCTCCTCGATACCTCCTCGATAGCTAGCTATCTGTCGAGCTTCCTTAGCTTTTTCTTATCGCAATCTCGCTAGCACCTCGACACCTGGTGGATCAATCGAGAAAGCTCCTGCCTCCTCGATAGCTTCTCGACACTTGGTGGATTGATCGAGACTTTCTTCTTGTGTCTAATGTTGTGTTCCTCGATACTTCCTTGACACCTACATCTGTCGAAGGCCATATCCTCGACACCTACCTTGATTGATGTCTCGACACCTCTCGACACCTACATCTGTCGGGATTTACTGAAGATATATTTAAGCTCCTCGTGCGATCCGCTTCTCATTTCTGTCGATCTCTCTCTCGTTTGCTCTGACTGTTCATCTCCCAAACACTCTCATCTCACTCCAAACCTTTTTCTTAAGGTTTCTTCAAGCTTTTTCAAGATTTTCTTCTCTTGGTAAGCTTCTAATCTCTCATTCTTCATGCATTTCATGTTTTTGAAACCTAGGTTTTGGGGGGGTTTTTCAAAATTGATGAGTTATTGTTGCAATTTTGGGTTGGGTTATGCTAATGTGATCTTAAAACTTCATGCATTGCATTACATTTGCATTATAACAGTATTTTCATGCATTTAGATGTGTGCAATCTGTTTTGTGTACTGGTAGGATTAGATTGGGCTGAGCCCATGATGTAATTTCTTTTGCATGTCACATGCTCATGAATTTTCCATGCATACGTACTCTCCTTTCAATATAATTGTTATATTTGATTTGCTTGGGAATTTTCTGATTGTCTCTCTTTCTCCCTCTCTTTCTGTTTGCGTTAGTCGTGTCTATGGCACCTAAACGTAAATCCACTCCGTCCCGGAACCCTCTTCGTTCTAGGGCATCCTCTTCCTTTTCAGATTCTGCCCCTCTATCTCTTCGGTTCCGTGATGATGATGCCCACAAGGCATTCTCGGAGAACTTTTCTACACGAGGTGTTCATTCGGAACGCCAAGTTATTTTGGCAAACTTTGCCGACATTGATCTTCCTGATGTCATTCACAGTCGGGAATGGCAGTCTCTTTGTGACGAGCTTATCACGTGTCCTCTCGTTCTTATTCAGGAGTTCTACTTCAACATGCATGGTATTGACCAGTCTATCCCTCGTTTTTTTACTCGCGTTAAGGTTATTAGCATTCCTGTCACACCGCAACTTATTGCGGATATTCTTCGGGTTCCTAGGATAGAATTTCCTGACTATCCGGGTTGTAAGCATATGCATGATAAATTGATTAATTAATAACTTGGCTAATTAATTAATTAATTTATGTGAGCGCCCTTCTGATTGGGGTGAGCGTCAGTTTACACCATGTAAGGCCTTTGCAAAAGGTCCTAGATTCTTGAACATGGTGATGACCTTTGTGCTCTATCCACTCTCTCACTACAACTCCATCACAGAGCCTCATGCTCGGTTTTTGTTGTCTCTTCTTGAGTATCTTCCTATAAACTTCCCTTTTCATTTCATTCTGTCTATTATAGATGTTCATTTGGATTCAGCGACTCGTGATAAGCTCATCTTTCCATCCGCTATCACGAGGATCTTGCGCCATTTTTCTGTTTCTTTTCCCTCTTTCGACCATTTCACTTTCATGTGTGCCATAGACTACGCTACCGTTAAACATAGTGAGGCGCAGTTTAGGTCGCGACAGACGGATTCAGCAGGTCCTCCCTCTCGTTCTGCTCCATCTCGTTCTACTCCGTCTACATCCGCTCCCTCCTCTTTGAGCGATGTGACTTTAGGAGACATCATGACATAGCTTCAGCGCATGGATGCTCACCTCGATACACTCTCCACGGAGTTGTATCAGGTGAATGTTCATGTTGGTCGCATTGCTAGGCGACAGGCGACCATGGGCGGCTTTGCTCCTGAGGCTACTCCTTCACCACCGCGTGCGGCTTCTGCTTTCGACTCTGAGGATGATGTTAATGACGATGATGCTTCAGATGATGATGATGATGATGAAGATGCTAGCTCTACTGATGAGATGTCTACTTGACACTCTTACCCTTTGTCACTCGTGACAAAAAGGGAGAGTAGTTTTGGATATGAGAGTAGTCACTCTTAGGGGGAGTGTTGTTTCTTATTGAGGGATGTAGTGAGGATATTATGTATCTTTTGGATATTATGTATCTTTTCTTTTCTCTTATTTAGATACATTGTTCTTGTACAGTAGGTCTTGTGACCATTTAGACATACATTGTACTTATTCTCTTCTTTATGTTGATGTATGTTGTTTCTTTCACCTACCCCTTCATGTGTTATTTCTTTTCTATCTCCATACACATGATTCTTATATTTGTATGCAATCTATTATTTCTGTTTCACACAAAGATGCCTTGATGAGTTTTGTTTAAAGTGTTTCAAAAATACAGGTGGTCAAAGTCTACTTGCCATAAACTCTCTTTTTGCAAAGGTTTTCAAGAGTTTGTGTTATGATAGATTTTATTATATTCAACAAGTGAATATGAGTTGAGTGATTTATGACTTCTCTCATATGTTCATTTGTTTGTTGTGGTTTTGTCACGGATTGCCAAAGGGGGAGATTGTTAGGACATATGTGTTTCACATGTTAAGAACATATGTCATGATTTTATGTAATTGGCTAATACTTTGACAAAACACACTTTACTTGTATTTGGATAAATCTAGGATGTATTTAAATAATTCAAGAAACCATGTTTCAAGATCAAGTATTGAAGCCTTCAAGTCTGTCCAAGAAAACAAGCTGAAAGTGCAGAATTACTAAAGCTCGACAGCTTCATCTATCAAGCTTAAGAAAGCTGTTTCAGCCCCGTGTTCTCGACACCTGCTCGACAGCTTCTCGACACCTTCTATTTGTCGAGGTTTATGAATTTCATAATTGTAATATGATTTTCTTGGGATCCGTGATTATGTGTTTGGGCCTTCTTTTCTCCTAACCCTAAACATATAAAAGGATTGTTTTAAGGGCCATCATTGAGTACACAAGTTGCACAGGCATTGAGCAAATTCTGTTCAAGAAAATTGTGACCGGAGACAGTTCTTACCCTTGTTCATCTCTTTCTCTTGAAGAAGTTACTGTGTATTTGCACCATAGGGTTTTGTAACCGAGAATCTTCTTGATCTTCATCGTGTGGATAAACTGAAGAACTTTGCAGCCAACAACCTTCTTAGTTGGTGATTGAAGTCAAGTACTGGGATTCGCGCATTGGTTAGTCACGTACTTGGGAGCCGTACATCGAAAGGGGAACTGTCACTACAAAACAAGTCCAATTGGGTATTGGGGTAAGGGTTCCACTGTAGGTTGGTAAAGTACTTGGGATTCCTTTACTTGTAACCGCTTGTTGTGATAATAGTGGAGTTTCGGGAGTGGTGACTTGAAAATCACCCGGTGGGGTTTTTGCCGTTAGGTTTTCCCCATTCGTAAACAAATCACCATGTTATTTATTTTCCGCTGCGTATTTAGTTATTTGGTGATTTGTTTGTGCTACTATGTGTTTTGCATGTTAATTTGATTAATTAATAAACACTAGTGTTTAACCCGCGCAATGCGCGGGATAATTTTTAATTTTTTATCGGGTCGGCTCGTGGCATTGCTACCTTCCGGCCCTTCTCTATCCTTTCGCTCGGCACTGGTACCTTCTTGATCCTCCTCTTGAGTGCCATTCCTCGCATTCTTTTGGTGTAACTGTTCTTCCAAATCATGATTTTGTTTGGTAAGGCGTTCTACTGTGGCTGTGAGGGTCTGGACTTTCCTCTCCAGGGCAGTGGGTCGCGGCTCGTCTCCTTGAACGTTGTTGGTGGTCGCCATCGAGCGAGTAAGTACCATGCAACTCTTTGTCCGGGATGCGATAATATGGCTTTCAAATTACGCAGTTTCCCACAAACGGCACCAACTGATGATGCCGTAAAATCACCAGTGCATTGCACGGCCTTCCTAGCTCGAAGCAACGCCTGCAAAATGGAAAAGAGAACCTTCAAGAGAGCACCGGTGTGGTGCCGGCCGAACACCCTCCGAAGGTTAAGTTAGAACTTCTCACAACTCTAGAGTGCTAGAGAGGGTAAATTATGCGTACCTCGATTTGTGAAGGTATTCCCCCTTTTATAGTAGTAGAGGGTTGACCTCTTATACTTGGCGTAGAAATCTTTTCCTTATAGGGATCTTCTTGAATAATCCCAAACGTGATGAGCAAGTTATTTCCTTGTAGAGAAGATCTTGATTAATGCGTGTATCTTTCGGAATCCTCTTCGTGCTAGGATTCCATTTGCCTTGGGATTCTAGAATGGCCAAACGTGTGTCGCAAGTATTCCCATCTAGGGTTTCTGGCTGCCAAATGGACACTCGGTCCGTCCATGTTCCATCCGTCCATTCGGATCCGTCCACATCAGTGATAGAATGATTTATGCCCGTCACCTATCGGCCCACAGATGTGGAACCGTCAGGCCCATCCTGCCCTGAGTCCGTCATGGCGTATTTTAACCTCTTCATATGCTATTGTAGAACTAAATATGAATTTTAAGCAAAACAAAGAATGAATCATGAAAAAAACCAAGAGACATATATTGAACAACTTGAATAGTAGATAAGAACTGCTTCGTTGTCTAGGATGTACTAGTAGAGTCACAAGTTACATTTAGAATTGCCAGCTAAAAGCCCTTAACAAGTAGTTAAACAGATTCTCAAATAAAAAGAAATGTGACGATACGCCCCAACCGAACCCAATTACTGCCAAGAAGACTAAAGGAGGCAAAGCCTGATACCTTTTCACGATTGATACCAACTAAAAATGGCTATTGCCCTAATGAGGGAACCCTCGTGAGGATTGGGGGCATCACACACTTCTTGGTCTTCCCTTTGTCCTTTTAAGCCTAACTTGGCAAACAAGCCTCAAGAGTCATTTATTATTAGTATTTCTACTCACCAATTCCAATTCCAGGCATCTGATCTGATGAGATACAAACTCAAATCCTATTTGTTTCTATTAGTGCCCATATCAACTTTTGGGGCCTAATGTTTTTCTAGAAGATACAAATACCATTCCAATCACAACGGCGTACTTGGTATACATAATCATAATGGAACAGAAACATAATTCATTAAAGATCATATCGGCTCGAAACCCATAAAGGCCTATGTGACAGAAATCTTTTCAAGAAAAATGTGGATCACTAACTAACAAGCCAAGGTTAAACAGCCTATTGCCTATATCTGATTCCTTTCTTTCTTTTATCAATTAATATTGAAATCCAAAATCCTGTACCTTCCTATTTGACCCCAAGTATTATCACTCACCTAAGTCATTGTGAAATTCAATATACATTTATTGGCTTGAATTGATCTCTAATGGTATGTATCAGCTCATATGTGCAACAAAAACTTCTTTGCTATTTATTTGATGCTTAATTCACTGATAAATCATTCTGTAATTTATTTAGAAAGTTACCAAACAGTCCATTCCTGAACAGCATCCTATCTAATTACACTATACCTAAACAAAAGTTAATATTTTAAGCAATGGTTACAAATATATATCACTAATTAAAAGATCCAAGTTTCAACTAATTCCGGTCAATACTCTAGCGGTCAACATTTATATATTTAAACTATTTTTCCTTAGTTTAATAAAGGTATGGGAAATAACCAAGCTACAAGGCTCTTTGAAGAACATTATTGAAATTGCAACAAAGTTGCAAGCCCCATCACATGACTTATATTACAAAAGAATGTGACAAATGAACAAGTCACATGCAATACACAGCAAAAGTTTCTCAAAGATGCTAAAATCCAACTACAAAAGACAATGTCACAGTGACTTAACTGTATATTTGGTTCATAAACTTTAATATATGTTTCAAGATTTATTTGGCCATCCAACAACACACATAGCAAGGAATACCCATTAAGCTTTTTTATCACTAAAGAAAATTAAAATTTGAATTTTTATTAAAAGCACATAAACACAATCATGATTCTTGAATGAGAAACAAAATAAAGAAAACTCCTTTATCCATTTATTCTCAATCCCACCCAAAAAAAAAAAAATGACATTTTGATTTCAATGACATCTATGTCTACAAATATAAAAGCAATTTTAAACAAAACCCAAATGGGCATGTATCAAAAGCAACTGAAAACCCAAGTAAATCCACAACCTAGAAACAAAAACAACAGCAGCAACAAGTCCTTCAGTCAAAATCAGTTCTAACATTTAGATTTCTAACAATGTGTAACCCACCATGCAAAAAGCCCAAATCTATAACATAAATTCAGCAAAAGAGGAATGGAGAATTGTTACCTAGCAAGTGAGATGAAGAACGAAGAGCATAAACAAAGCAGAAGAGAGCCCGTGGAGACTGAGAGAACAGGGTAGCTTATTTGGGTGTGAGAGTGAGTGATTTTCAAAATTTAGAGTGAGTGAGTGAGTGAGTTTGAAAGCGCGGAGTGTCTGAGCGTGAGCGTGAGAGTGTGGAGTGTCTGAGTGCAAATAGGTTTTATGCGGTCAAAAACTAGTTTCTGAAACTCGGTTTTAGAAGGGAGTTTTTTTAAAAAAACGTTAAACATAAATCGAGTTTTATAAACTCGATATCCACGTGGAATACTCTGTCCATGTCATAGTAAAAAACCCCAAAAACGAGTTAAATCTCGAGTTTTAAAAACTCGAGTTTTAGTTGAATCTCGAGTTTTAGAAACTCGAGATGCTAGTTTCCCTATATCTTCCGCAACCGGCCAACTAACGAAATTCTTAGAATATTAATGTTATTTGGAAAGGGTGTCCAAAGAATGAGAAATTGAGAGATCACCGAGAGTCTATAAACTACTGATGTTTGGACTTATTTAAGGCTACCGCGAGAGAGAGAGTTCTATATGAAAGCTGCCGCTACCATCTGGTCACCATTCAGTAAGGGTTTTTTTTTTTTTTTTTTTTTTTTTTTTTTTTTTAATTAAGGTTTTAAATTAAATTGGGGGGAATGTGCAAAATAGGCAAGTAAAAGGGATGTATATGGTTAGTTAGGCAACGTTTGAAACAATTATGGAAAATAGCATCTCGAGTTTTAGAAACTCGAGATCCATATTACTGAAAATACCACATAAATCTCGAGTCTTTAAGACTCGAGTTCCATGCAAAAAAAATTTCCTCTATAGTGGCGTTTTTAAGCCTTACAGTGACGTTTTAAAGCCCTATAGCAGCGTTTTTCTGCAAAAAAAAAATTTTATAAGTGATTACCCCATACCAGGTTTAAGGAGCCCTATAGTGGCGTTTTTAAGCCCTATAGTGACGTTTTAAAACCCTATAGCAGCGTTTTTCTGCAATTTATGGAACTCGAGTCTTTAAAACTCGATTTTCATGTGGATTTTTTTCCAAATCAACCCATTCTCTTGCAAATCGAGACTTAAAAACTCGATTTTTATCTTGGAACTCGAGTTTTAGACACTCGAGATGCTAGTTTTCAATATTGTTTTGATCCGTGACAATTAACTAAATTTTTTTATATTTATTGTTATTTGGAAAGGGAGTTCATTAAATTGGCTTGTGAGAGAGAGATGAGGAAAAGAAGGGCATGATCAAATTCTAGTAGGAGAAGATGTGAAAAAGACAGAGAATTATAGGAAAAGAATTGAAAGGGTGGGTTTTCTTTAGCAACACATGACACATGCCACACCTACGTTGTTTTGTTTCAATCAATTTGGGTTCTTTTCTTTTTATTTACAATCTTGTTCCTTTCTCTCTTTTTTTTTTTTTTAAAATTCTATTTTCTTATATTTGAATCTCTTGGCCTCCCTCTACCCCTCCTTCAAACCCTTTTTTCTTGCCCTCTGCCCAATAATTGATTAGATGCACTTCAGCCCCCACACGTTATGTCTTCCTCCTCCACGACCATTGCCTTGATTGTAATTTTATATATTTTACTTTTTTTTAAATCTTTTACGTTGTGGCTTTCTACTCTATATGCTTTTAAGTGCATAAATTTTGGTGGGTTTGTATTTGTGGGTGTTTTTCCTTTGGTTGCCTTTAGACTTTGGAATTGAAAATTTTGTGATTTTTTGCAATAATCACTTTTTTTGCTATAATCTATTTCACTTTCTATAGTACTGTTAACATCTTTAAAATACTTTGGTTTGATATTGCAGGGACATTCTCACAACTTTGGAGATTGGTACCTCTCTCGTGGCTCATCAGATATGTACTGAGTAACCTGCTTCACAGTGAGCATTAAGCATTATTGTAAATCAGTATCACAGAAAATAGTGTCCTCTCCTCATATATTCAATTGTTCTTCCTCCACGTGTTCATAAAAAATAAAATAATGGTATCCATGGTTGAGTTCTTAACTAACATCTCCTATCCATGTATAAGAACTGTGTTTTGAAGCATGTTTGAATGTCAAATGTTTGTTGAAATGTCTGATAGAAAATCTAATAGCCTATGTGCAAATAAATATTAGCTACTACACATTGCCAAACCATTTGGACTAACTTTATAACAATTCATTATTATTGTCTCTTTTACTTTCCACAAACTTTTATGCTTAGAGCTTTAACATAATATGTAATTTATATATGATTATTTTAAGAATTCCATTAACTTTAAACACACAACATGGCCAAAATATAAGCTATTTTGATAAAAATCTACCCAAGAGTGAGTAGATTCTATGAGAAATACCTAATTTGAGGCAATTGGTCTCCAAGAATGATAAATAAGATTTATAGAGAATAGAGAAGATTAGGAGAGAAACTGTTGCTTATTTCATTCAATGGTCCTTGCAATCACCACTCTAGCAAACCAATATATCCAGTTTTCTTGAGTATTCAAAGCTATTCCAAGCAAAGCCATATATGTTGCATTCTAACAACCTATCTAACTAACTAACTGACAACAACTAACAAAAGTTAACAGCTTCTATGGTAAATGACTAACAATTCCCTAACTCTAATGCAGCGGCTTAGGACGGTTGTATGTTAGGCAACATCAACAATAACAGCTATGGCACAAGTCAACTTCAGCAGCAACATCACAGGTGTTGCTTGATGACTCTTAACATATTCTATATTGTTAAGTAATAAAATAGCTTACTATATTTTAATATAATGCATTACTCCTTTTTTTTTTAACCTATTGTTTAGTAATTGAGAAAATGAAGGAAAATAAGCTAAGATAAAATTCTAGATTTTTAAATGTTTCTCAACTATATGTAATATAAAAAATCAAAGTACAAGGTTTTTGGAAATAATTCTCCAGATTGGAATGACTATCATTGATATTTACATATAGTTGTACAAGTAGGATTGTACAAGTAACAAGGAAAGTTTTGATGCATGGGTTAAATATGATCTGTCATGATTTATTATTGCATAATATTCTCCTTGAGTTTGGCAATGATTTGATTTGATGCAATGGTTTTCTATGTTCGGGTTTTTACCAGAATGAGACTGATTTTCAGGATTTATGATGGCTAAACCAATGCTCATTGTTGGTGTTGCTGCTAGAGGCTTAAGTAGCTGCATAACTGATGTTGGTGTTGCTGCTAGAGGCTTAAGTAGCTGCATAATTGCTGGTGTTGTTGTTGGAGGTGATAATAGCTTAATTTTGCATATTTATATAATTATTAGAAAGCATTATTATACTTATTTTAAGTCAATTCATGAATTTTATAGTTGGTTTTAGAATAATGCTGAATAATCAATTTTGTGCTTAATTGAATTTTAATGCGTGAATTTGTCTTTTGTAGGATAATGAAATTAAATAAGTGGATTTGTGCAAAGAAGAAAGCTAATGGACTTTACTTTTACAAGGGTCATGATGAAGTCAAAGAAGGCCAAACCAATTAAATTCGAGTCCAATTGGAGAAATGAATAAAATGAAATTTGCACCAAATCCAAGTCCAATTCAGATTAGGATTCCAACCGGCGCACCAGTTAGTATTTGGAACATAACTTTCGGCTCCGATGTCCACTCTAGATGATTCAAGTTGGGCTGAAAAGTTAACTTAAAGGGCTAAAACTTTGTAGTTTACCAAAAGTTCGAATTCTGAAGTTAAATGGGCCGAAAACGTCAATTAAGTGAAGCCTAAAAGCGGATTATTAAATGTTTTGAGTAAACATAAGGGTGTCATAGGAAGGAACATGGCTAACATAAAAGGACTTAGTCCATTGGTTTTTACTCATAAGATTTATTTAAAGGACAATGACAAACCATCGAGGGAGACTAAACAAATTTTGGAAAAGACAGTTAACCCAAATCGTAAAGATTGGTCTTTGAAGTTGAATGATGCACTTTGGGTGTATCGCACTGCCTATAAAAATATTCTTGGTATGTTTCCCTATAGACTTGTTTATGGTAAAGCTTGTCACTTGCCTGTGGAATTGGAACATAAATCATATTGGGTAATAAAGATGTTTAACTTTAACTTAGACAAGGCTAGTTCATTGAGAAAATTGCAATTGAATGAGTTGGAAGAAATTTGGCATGATGCATATGAGAATTCTAGGATTTCTAAAGAAAGAATGAAGGTTTTTCATGACAAACAAATTTTAAGGAAATCTTTTGAACCATCTTAAAAAGTTCTTTTGTATAATTCTAGGTTACATTTGTTCCCCGAAAAATTGAGATATAGATGGACTGGACCTTTCATTGTTAAAAATGTTTTCCCCCATAGTGCCATAGAAATTGAAAATCCTAAGAATGGGTATTTAAGGTGAATGGTCAATGTCTTAAGCCATTTCTTGAGAATTTTTCACAAGAGGAGGAATCCATTAATTTGGAGGATCCCATTTATCAAGACTTGCCAAGCAATATTTCTCTTTAATTGACACTTGTCCATGAGGTGTCTACTTGCATGCTTGCTTGGTGCTGGATTCTTTATTTGTTGACACTTAGATTTTAGTTGCTTCTTTCTTTGACACATTGGGAGCCACTTGTCAATTACAAATTACGTTTTAACATGTTCTTTCTTAATGCAATCCTGGCATTTTGCATTTTTAAGAACCCGGTCACCCCTACAAGCACATAATTCCTTGCAAGCTTTGATATCTTTGGCGAACTCTGATTTTTTTTGAAGCTGCTTAAATATCAAGTTCTTCAAAACGATAGAAACTTCCTTAGAATCTTGGTATCGAAGCTTCTCTAGCAACTCAGACATGCAAAAGAACTTCTGGATAAAACTATACTTAGTTGGCTTCTCTTTTAAGACAATATTGTATTAGATTGTATTGTCCCATGGTATTGGACCACCTCTTGTTTCTTGTCAATGGAATTGATGAAATGGTTGTATACAAGAAATCCACCACAGAATTTTTGTGCTTACTCAGCCAAAGCAATGTCCATTCTGAGGTAACAAGTAATAACACTGCATATATCTCTAAGAAGATTGCTCCAACCAGCAATACATAAGTGATAATTATGTCCACTGTTGAGAAGGCGTGATTATCAATGATCAAAAAAACCAAAAGCACAACCACGGAAGAAGAGAAACTAATGAGACGTAGAAGACAACCATTTAGAGAATAAACCAGGAAAGCCTTGGTAAAAAACACGTCAAACATGAATCCGAGCTCAACCTCAATCACCTTGAAAGCTTCCTCACAAGATGCTTTCTGAAAGAATGATTGACTGTTCACCTTATCTTGGATGCTTAGGATCAGATCTGCAAATAGTTGCTTGAAAGTCATGAAAAACATGTAGGCATCTTGTAGTGTGGCAGCATCTGAAATCATGACATTTTCTTGGGCTGTTAAAGAGATCTCCCCTACAACCTGAGCTTCACTGAACTTACCAGCTTTAACGTCAAACCCCTCCTCTTTCTTTGAGCTGTATTCTTCCATGTATCTTGCATAATTAGAACCCGGATCAGAAGGAGGAAGCATGGATGCTTTAAAAATTTCACTGCTCGCAGACCTCAGAACCCAAACTCTCTCCCATATCTTGATTATCCCTGGAATAAACATTGGAATTGCCAGAAAATTCAGAGCAGCTCTTGTCCAGGCTCTGAGGAAGACATAGACAGCCACTCCCACCTGGATAGCTTGCGTTAGAGAGTGCCTCCGCCACAACTCATTGTCTTCCAAGGAGAACGCGGTAATGGTGTCTGGACCACCAAGGTGCAGCAGAAAAAATGGAGCCCAAAATGCCGTTATCACAAACTTTGGGTCTATTTTATTATCTCCAATACTTTCGGCATTGTTGGACAGTACACTCGGTGAGACTGTTGCAGACCAGTCTGCAGACAGGTAAGCGATCCACATAATGATACTGAGCTTGTCACTGGTCCAATACTTCCTCTTATTTCCCATTACAAAATGGATGATTTGTAAGCTAAGGCTAACTAAAACCAAAGCCTGAATCTCCCATTCCTTCAAAACTGTTCTCAGTCTTGGTGGGAAAATCTCCATAACCTTTCTCTTCCTTGTGGAGATCAAACTGCTATCTACGGAAGAAAGACACAGATGCATTAATTTGTTACTATGTAGCATATAACAGAACATGATAATCAACGACCAAAAGGCACAAATAATGAATAGGTTATTACCTTATCAAAGCTCTATCTGACCTCTACAAGTAACGGTGCTCAGCAGAACCAAACTGACATGAAAGCTTGTACTGGTTTTCAATTATCACGGTGGAGCTAAAAAATTTTTTATTTTAGGGACCGGAATATTTTATTGATAAATGATAAGGATAAATGATAAATACGTAAGTTTATATTTAAAAATTAATTAAATAATATTTATTTAACTTGTTATATCTTTCTTTTTCATTAATATTTTATTTTTCATTCTTTTTTATGTGTAAAATTATTAATTAAGTTTTCGTAATTTCATAATTTTGCTAATATTTTAATTTTAATTAATAATATGGGTAATCACTTAATATTTCTTGTAATATAGTAAATCTTAAATATAACGTTATCAATTTTTATTTTGAAAATTTTATTATGCAGATACACCTGTCACAGATAGAGTTAATAAAATTTATCTTTCATATAATTCAATAAATTAATATTATAAAAAATAAGATAACATTTTTATTAATTAGTTGACTTGCTAAATGGAAAATTAAAAATAAGAAAAAGAATTAGAAAAGTAAAATTGTAGGCTCACTTGGGTTGAATTAAAGAAAAATCTATTGGCAAAATAAAAACAACCTACTATTTAGTATTTACTAAAGTTCTCAGCAAAAAATAAAAATAAAATTATTTAATAAAGTTTTTTTTTTTTTTTAGAAAGTATTTATTAAAGTTGAATTAAAAATTAAAGTACAAGAGTAAAAAGTTAAAAACTAATTAATTATAGGCGAAAATACCATTTTAATCTCTACATTTTAGGGTTACAGTGAATTTAGTCTCTACATTTTAATAGCAGTCAATTTGGTCTCGATTATTTTTAAATTGTAATCGATTTGATTCCTACTCTTAACTTACTAACAGAAAGTGTCTACGTGACAAATGGTGTGCATTGTTGACAAACTTGAAGCTAACATGGTTACTAAAGTAATGATAAAATATTCCCTGAAAGTATCTAAATAAAAATTTAATTATCAGTTTTAATGAAAAAAAAAACCCTAGATGATATCTTGAACACGAACCCAGATCTGGGAATACACATCTCCATATATCGAAGTCAAAATTCAACAAACTCAAATCCAATTAAAATCAACATTAATCAATCCCAAATCATCCTCCACAATTCTCGGTTCTTCAGTCCCTTGCCTATATCAACAAAACCCATTGACAACAAACTCATCAAACCAGCGACCCGTGTCCCATTCTTCGAACCTAGTGATCTCAAATTTGGCATCATGTTCAAGATCATTTGGGTTCATGATTTGAGGATCTCAGATCTCAGCTTTTGGCATTTGAGGATATATTATGCTAGTATATTACAAGTTTTATTATATAAGTCCTATAAATTGACATGTCACCAATCACATGAAATAATTCAATACTTATTTATTCTTTTGTTGAAGTGTCACCTCATTGCCACATCAGATTGTAAGCTTTTTGCAATAAAATTTATAGTAAGTTTTGCATTTTCTCCAAAAATAAAATAAAATGAATTAATAGAAATGCAACCTAATCTCCATTAAATGAATGAAAAATGCTAAAACCGGGGGACTTTGTGCCAGCTAGTGGGGCCTTGAAAGCTCCTCGAGGTTAGTTTCTCTTCCTCCTTTCTTGTAGCTCATGCGTTCTTAACCCTTGTGATTACATATATCCACATGTCATTTAGGCTAAGACTATGTATCATATTCTTACTAACTGCATTCATATCCACATCTTGCAAACTGTCATCTTGCAAACTGCCCTATCTGTACCTTGCAAACTATGCCATAACCTCTTACAAACTACCATTTTACAAACTGTCATATCTATATCTTGCAAACTGTCATGTTCTCTTGCAAACTATACCATGTTCTCTTGCAAACTATCATCTCGCAAATTGTCGTCTTTTCAACTCTGGGCAGTGGAGTACGGTCTTATTGCTCGTGGAGCTGTGGTGGATTTGAAGAGCGTCACCTCGATCCAAACCCATTTTGACAGGCTTTCTCCTGACGATGTAAGTTAGGAACATATTGCTTCCCATTTTTTCAATGCATGCTTCTTAGGATTTTCTTTCTAATCCTATGTGTTATCACAGGTTTTATGGAGTCCTTGGGCCAGCGTTGATCCTATTGCGGACCCGAATTTGGAGGCGACTGCTATTATCACTTCCGGGATCACCCAGCCTCTTAAAGGTGCCGGATTGAGGGCGCTTCACTTGGCAGAGAGGGTGTACTGCCAGCTGGCATATGCGGATGTGCCCCAGGTTACGATGGACCCCCCTAAGTTCATGCTTGCCCCTCATTCCATGACGACTGCGGAGTACGACCTGTGGAGGTAGGGCATCCCCTACACTGAGCGAGTCATGGATGGGCTAGACTATGACGAGTTTAGTGAAACTCGCCTCTTGCCCTCTCTTATTGCTGTGGTATGTGTTCTTGCTTCACTCATCTTCTTTTAATAATTCATCGTTTTGCTCTCTTGTACATTGGTGATATTCAAACGGAACACTTGTGTCAGGCTGGCCTTACTTCTGGTGCTCCTATCGACCCTCCCCGTTTGCCCTGGTTGGTCTATGCTTACGGTCCTGACGGCTTTACTTGGGAATGTCCGGTGGGCCGCAATACAAATGTCATGGGTTACCCCTTTCCTGAGGGTACATGGGCTGTGAGTTCTCTTTTATTCTTCCTTTACTTTTCTTGCATCTCTTAACCCTTGTCCTAACACTGTCCTCTTTCAATTCAGCCTACTCTGTAGGATCACAAGGAGCTCGTTTGGCTTGAGAGGAACCTCAAGCTAGAGGTGACCGAGTATTCCAAGCAGCTATACGGCGATGAAGGTGCTGGTGATGATGATGATGATGGTGGTGGTGTTGGCGGTGGGGGTTCGGAGTTGACTCCAAGCTATCAGCCGAGGAAGAGGCGTTTCCGATGATCCTGCAAATAGACAAACAGACACAGACGTAGACAGCATAGCATAGCTTTTTTTGTTGTTTTTATTAATTTTCTCTTCTTAGCATACATTCCTGCACTTTGGATTTGAATTGAGACATTAGGTTGTATTTAAGAACATCTTTCACATTTATGCTTTTATTTGGGATATGCACTTAAATCACAAACTTGTGGAAACTTTATGCATTTTTGCTATTCTTGATCTTTGATATTTCGAAATTTTGAGCTTGAATTGTGCCTTGAGAGTTTGTTAGGTTGTAAGAACCCACAGGAGAAGCTTTTGGGGAGAAAACACACTCAAAACAGGGGAAAACTCGGTTCCGCCTGCCTTTGTGTGCACGCATTCACATGCCTGTGTGCGCAGGCTTTGACCCTGCATACGCAGCTTTGAACCTGCGCATGCATGCCATGGGTTAGAAAAATCCTAGCCGCCCTATTTAAGTATAAATAGCCGTAGGGGCTTCCAAACCTTCTCTAAACATATTTTCAGCTCAGAAAACATTCTTTAGGGCTTTCCAATGGCAGAATTCGATCTCTCCTTTAAAAGTCTCGACATGGATCAAGAAGCTTGGCCCTAATTTCAAATAGGCTATCACTCCTTTTGGTCTCTCTTGCATCTTTCCATATCATCAAATCAAAGTAGATGAACCTTTCCTTCGTGGTGCTGCTAACTTTTGGATCCCTACTCAGCATATTTTTCACTACAACGGTGTGGAGATCAATCATGTGAACCCAAAGTTAACACTCTTATCTTTCCTATCATGGGTGGGGATCTTCCTTCCTTGATTCAAGCTCTGTTGGGTGTTTCTCTTGACATGGCAAAGCATTGGTGAGTTTTTGGCAAGTTGAACATCCGTCTAATTTTTGCATGCTTCTCTCGGCTAACTGTCCCTGTGACCGATAGACCGCATTCCCACTATCTTAATGCTTTTTGCCTGTGCGTTCTCGCAAGATACTTCTTGGTACATGGGACAAACTGTGTAGACCACTAAATGTGCTTAGTAGTTAGCGATCTGAGGAGTGGAAACTGTTAGGGTTTATGCCCTAAAATCCAATTTGTTGGCATGTCATGAATAATTAAATTGTTTAATTATATGAGAATATTTATTAATGAACTAATGGGACATTATCTTAGTCCATGAGATGCATAGTATGTGATTTATGTGAAAAGTCACAGAAGATATAAATCACAAGTTCTTTGTAAACTCAGAATTTTAGTTCGTAGTCGGTAATGAAATTGGGCATTTCATCTGCGAAGACTATAACATATCAACTACGATAATTTGTCTTAATCATGGAAGTGAAGACTTCTAGTTGGTATGTTGATATGTTTTAAGAGTTAAGACATATTGAATTGGACCGCTGTGAGATTTATTATTCTCCTAACGACTGTCAAATGAATAATAAATCTCACGACTTCTATTTACATGAACTCTAAATCCTGAGAGAATAATGGACCTGATCATGAAGTGTAGGTTGCTTTGATATATCAGGAGTGAGATCTATAAGTAACGATCAAAACCTCAGTATGTTGGGCAGCCGCATTTAGGTTGATGGCACATATATTTTCAAGATGGAATTCATAGTTTCTTAACGGAGATATAAAATATTCTCTTGAGATAAGTTTAATGGGTTTAGTTATTCAAGAGAGTTGGGCCCAACCACTTTAGTAAGTTGTTACTAAAGTATATATTTATGAAATTGGATTTCATAAATATATGATGAATAACGTAAAGGATTAAACCGGGTACTCAAGGATTAAGATGTAGTAATCTTCAAAGTGGCAGTCTACTTTCATGAGTTTGTATTATTACGAATATTTTAATGAAGGGGTTGCATGTATAATAAAGTCTTGTGATATAATTTATTAATAAGGCCTAGAGTGCAATTATATTCTTAAAGTGGTATTGAATATAATTAATGGTAACTTTGGACTTGTCAAGAGTTGATAGAAAAGCCCAAGGCCCATTGGAGCTAGAGTCTTATTTGTTCCCTTTTGGTCCCACTCCAAGCCATATACTAGAGCCCAATTGGAATGGCCCAAAAGGCTAGCCCAATTAGATAATCAATTGTATATAAGGAGAGAAACATACAGAATTTTATTAAGTGCTCTTTCATAAGAAAAAAGATGAAGGTTTTCATAAGGCTTTCATTAAGATCATATGAAGAATGAAATGGTTTGTATGTGAGTGTTGGACACTCTCTTATTCTCTCCTTGGAAATTGATTGAGAGACCACACTTCTTGGGCATCAAGTGGAATTGGAGTGAAGATTAAAAGTGTTCCCAAATACTTTCGATCTTTTGTTTTGAATTTCACCACACCAAGGTACGCATTATTGTTCTCAAATTCTGAAACTTACATAGTACATGTTATCAATTGCGAATGAAGTAGATCCGTTATTTTTTCCGCTGTGTATGTTTTGTATGCGATACAAACATGTGTTTTTCCAACAGAAACCTTACAAGTATGATCTTGGCTGAAACTATTAATGGCTTGGATGCGTTTCATAGGAAGGAAGCAAATTTCTTTGCAGGGAGCCCTCTCCTTCTTCAGGTATAATCCCTAATATTTGTCTAGGTTCTCAACCTAGCGGGATCCCTCTAATTTTTGCATGGATTGCCTTTTGGTTTTCAACCCATCAAGACTCCTTATTTCGTCTTTTCATCGGTTCTCTTCTTTTTTCTTCAAACATGCCTTTTTTTCTCCCTTTTTTTTCCTTTTCTCTTTCTTTTTTTTAGATATGGCTATAGGAGAGGTTTCGATTGTTCCATTCCCCTACTATTCCTTCTAGTTCATACCTCCCCAAGCATGATTGCAATCATAGGCTTAAACGCGCTGAGATGAGTTTTGATGAGTTTATTGAGTTCATGGAGCGCATTAAAGTCACAAATATCCAATGGGTAGTGGAATGGTGGTGCATCTCAAGCATGGTTCACCATAGTCTTAAGGATAATTGTGTCCCCTTGGTTGGGCTTCGCTGTAGTTCTTACTACTCTACCGGTCGCATTGCAAGGCAATTTTGTGATCGCCAAGGAGTTCCTAGTGATGATGGTTCCTTCCATACCTTGACTTTTACTGATAGGACCTTAGGCAGAATCTGCGAGTCTTGGTCACGACAGAGGGTGACCAACGACATCCGTCCTCCTCAATTCCTTCATCCTACTTCGAGGTACAAAAAGTGCTAGAGGATGACATGAAATGGGTTCCCATAGACAAAAAAGTTTATATAAAGTCCAACAAAAGGAAGAGGACTGAATGATGACCTTGATATGCCCCAAATTTTATTTTTCTGCACTTTATGATTCTCAATTTTTTTTTTAACTTAATAAAGGATTGGAATGTTCCAAATCCCCTATGGAAACAATTTATTATCTTTTAATTTGAGCAATGAGCTTATTGTCATTATTCTTCTTTCTCTTTTTCTTTTTCTTTACTTTTTTCCATGCCATGTAATTTTTGCCCATGATGTCCTTAGAGGAATTTTCGCCATGCCCCTATCTTTTTCCTAGATCGTCCTTTCAGGTTTTCAATCTAACGGGGTTCTTTTGCCTTAATTTTTGCCTAGGCTGCCCTTTTGGGTTTTCAACCTAATAGGCTTTTTTTCTTATTCTTTCAAATGTTATATCTTTGGAGTCTATCCATGTTGATTGGGCGAAGCATCTCTTCTCCATCCAAATCTATAATTCTCATAACACCTCCTGACATGATCTTCTTGATAATAAAAGGCCATCTTGGCTTCATCTTTCCTCTTAGATCAAAAGTTTCATCTCTAAGCACTTTTAGGACCAAGTCCCCTTCTTTAAGGTTTCTAGGTTTCACATTTTTGTTAAATACTCTAGTAACCCTCTTTTGGTATCCTTATGCATGGTATTGTGCCCTAGCTCTCTTCTCATCTATAAAAGCCAATTGCTCATATCTTTGTTTCATCCAATCTTCCTCTAGGACCTTGGTTTCTACTAGCACTCTCAAAGATTGTATCTCTACCTCAATAGGAAGTTTTGGTTCACTACCACAAACCAAAGAGTAAGGGGTTGCCCCAGTCAATGCATGGATAGAAGTTCTGTAATCCAATAAGGCAAATAGGAGCTTCTTGGCCTAATCCTTGTATGTCACTACCATCTTGGCTAGGATGTTCTTGATGTTCTTATTGGCTACTTCTATATTCCCATTGGTCTGCGGTTGATATGATGAAGACTTGTGATGTTCGATGTTGTATAATTCCATAATCTTTCTAACCTCTCCCTTAAAGTGGGAACCATTATTGGAGTTAATCTTTTGGGATACCCCATATCGACAAATGATGTTACTCTCTATAAATTTGGCCATACGCTTGGCTTTTAGTACGGAGTAGGAAGCTGCTTCCACCCACTTGGTGAAGGCATTAGGGGTTATTCTTCCAATCACATCTATGCCTCAAACTGTGAAAGGCCATGGAGAGGTCATGCTGTATAGCTCACTTGGTGGCACGTGATTCAAATTTGCATGTGTTTGGCAATCGTGGCAACTCTTCACAAAGTCTACACAATTGGTCTCCATCGTGTTCCAATAGTACCCTATCCTCAAAATCTTCTTGGCTAACATTCTCCCATTCATATGAGGACCACAAATCCCTTAATGGATTTCTTCCATGACTTTCTCGGCTTCTTCTTTCTTTAGACAACGAAGATGTATACCATCATAGGATCTCCTATAAAGCTGACCTCCGCATAAGATGTATTGCATTGCCACCATCCTAATCGAACTACACTCTCTCCTGTCGGCACCATCTGGATATATCCCCAATTCCAAGAATTTCATGACATCATAATACCAAGGAACCCTTTCCTTTTCTATAACCAAGACTGAAGTTTCGGCCTTCTCTTTGTGTACCAAATCATAACTTTGTTCAATCTCTAAGGATCGTGTCCATACTCCTTCGGGTATTTCAACCATAGAGGCTAAAGTAGCCAAAGCATCTGCAAACTAATTCTGAGCTCTAGAGATGACCATATATTCAATCTTGTCAAAGGTTTTGGTCAAATCCTCTAAATATTGTTGATAGGGCTTTGAGTGCTCTTCCTTCACTTTCCACAACATTTGTGCTTAAGTTATAACCAAAGTTGAATCTTAGAAGACCTCGGCCTTTTTTACCCCCAATTCTCAGAGAGCTTCCATTCCGGCAATACAAGCCTCATATTCTGCCATGTTATTTGTTACATCGAAGTCCAACTTAACTGCCAAGGGTTTGGAATGGCTCCCAGACGATGTGGGATTCGTTCCAAACCTTAAACTTTAATGCAGAAACTTGCCTTTCATAGTTTCTAGAACCCTACATGTGCAATCAGGTTTATGCCGCGTGCGCATGCATCATGGCCGCGCGCGCAAGCTAAGGGTTTCCTTGGCTTTATTTTTCCAAAAATAGATTTATTTGCTCTTTATTTTTACATTTCTCAAGTTAATTTAACATGGGATTGGGCCCTAAACCAACCTTAGGTCTTAAAATTTCAGCATCATTGGTGAACGGGGGCCCAAGTCGTAAGGGATACAAAATGCGGTGTCTACACCTTCCTTAAGGATGAGCTCCTTTAGGGTTGTGGGATTCCATCCTCTTCATCGCGCCTCCTTTGACAGCTTTAAGGAACTTTTTGTGATGATCTTGGATTTTCCTGATTCATATTCCTAAATTAGTTAGAAGTGCTTTAGTAAACTATCTTAGTAATCTATTACTTTTTGAAATCATCCTTGCTTTATCATGAAAATGTACGAAACAGATGATTTATCTTGAGAACATGATGTGCGGAGTATTTTGGAGAATATGAGTGGCAAGAATGGAAAGAAATACACTAACAAATTACATAAGAAAAAGCTGATGTAATAAGCACTTATTGATCAAAGGATACACTAGATCCAGGTAGTAGTTCCTCTTTTTCTTTGAGCCTTATCTTGTTGACCACATTTTTGCTTTATAGAGGTGATTATTTACCCTTATCATAAAGTGAATTTTCCTCTTGAAGTCTTCATCTTTCTTCTCACCTTGTTCCTCCAAGGAAGGTTTACTTTTTTGAGATTGTGACCAAGCTGATGTGGCTGCCTACGTACCTCCTTTTTAGAAGGATCAGGTCATCACATAGTTTAAAAGACATTGTGTCTATTTTTGTTTTGACTTAATTTTTGCCTAGACCACCCTTGCGGATTTTCAATCTAACAGGCTCCTTCAATCTGATTTTTTTTTTTTCGCTCCCCTTTTACGTAGATCGCCCTTTAGGTTTTCAATCTAATATAATTTTTTTATTCATAATAGCGGATTACATTGTCTGAATTCATGGGCATCTGGAATTCTTCTCCATCCATATTAGCCAGGATTAGGGCTCCTTTTGAAAAAGCCTTCTTGACAACATATGGCCCTTCGTAGGTGGGGGCAAATTTCCCTCTTGATTTGGGCAAAGCAGTATTCCTTTTCTTCAAGACTTAATCACCCTCTTCAAAGTGTCTGGGGTGAACCCTCTTATTAAAAGCACGGGCTATTCTTCGTTGATACAATTGTCCATGGCAAATAGCAGTCATGCGTTTCTCCTTAATCATGTTCAGTTGTTCATAATGGGCTCGGACCCATTCAGTTTCTTCTAATTCTGTCTGAGCCGATATCTTAAGCGACCTTACTTTGACCTCAATTGGTGACACGACTTCCATCCCATACACCAATGAATAAGGGGTAGCACCAGTGGAAGTTCTAATAGAAGTACGGTAAGCACAAAGTGCAAAAGGCAGTAGCTCATGCCAATCTTTGTAAGTGCTAGTTATTTTTGCTAGTATCTTTTTCACATTCTTATTGGATTCTTCTATAGCTCCATTCATTTGAGGACGATATGGGGAAGAATTTCGGTGTTTTAGTTTGAACTATTGTCAGAGTTGTTGATTGCCCTTCTGTTCAAATTAGCTCCATTGTCTATTATGATCTCTTCTGGGACACCATAACGACATATGATGTTTTGCTTGATGAATCGAGCTACTACCGCTTGGGTGATGTTTTTGTAGGACACAGCTTCTACTCATTTGGTAAAGTAGTCTATTGCTACTAGAATGTATTCATGCCCATTTGCGGGTATGACAATCTCTAACTCTCAAATGTTTTGCTAGGGTTTTTTCTCTGAAAAAGACTCCTTACAATTTCGTGGGTAATGAGGGTATATATAGTGTATGTAAAGAATTTAGGAAACCATTTTTCATTTTTTCCAAACAGAGAGTTTCGCGGGTACCTCACTGAAATGACACGCTGGCATGACTCTTTAGCTTCTAGTCATGTGCTTTACAAGTGGCCTTCTCGTGGGTTCCTTTACTCACGAGCTTCTCGCGAGCTAGTCTCTTAACTGTACTGATCTTCATTGCATGCTTGATTCTTCACCAATCTCTCACACTTATCCTTTAGAATTAAACCCACATAAATACAAGGAAATAATTGACTGAATTACAACCAAATTTGGCACAAAATTAAAGCCAACAAACGCTAGTTGGAAATCACAACGTTACAATCTCCCCCTTTGGCTATTTCATTAAAAAAGCCCTAAATAGACTCTAGACTTAAACGGGAATTTGGGAACAGGGGAAAAACTCACTCACACCTAAATCTGAAATCTGTGAAGCACTTGAACCATATATCCTAAAACACTTGCATATAACAAATAACTTCGTTAAGCATGAGACAAGAAGAATACAAGGCATGTATAAAGGACAAGTAAAAAGAAAGCAAGATAAACAAGAGATATGAGAACATGTAGCATAACTTGATCATACATGAACAATCATTAAGAAAAGGCCACAATGAACATTTAACTTGTAAATAATCATCCGGACATGCAAGCAATTAAGAGCAGTGCAAAAATTAATTGCATGTCCAACAAGTACATGATGCATTAAAGAAACTAAAGCAAAAAGCAATAGATAACTAAAAGCATCAAGAAACAGGAATAAAAACCAAGGTACACACAGTACTAAGAAAAAAAAAAGAGTTTTAAACTAAAGTACTGAAAGCTTTAAAATAAAGCATTGTAAATAAACATAAAGGCAAAACATATGTTATATTTTCTAAAATGTGTGGCTGTAGGTTAGCTTCTTTCTTTTGAGCCCACTATTCTCCCTCTTTTGATATGCACTCCCCCTTGCTCTGTGATTCTCTCCCCATTACTTTATGCTATATTCACAATAAGTTTTCTCCCCCTTTTTGGCATAAATAGCAAAAGGTCTGTCTCTAGCTTGCATTGAATCTCATCCAACTGTGTCTCAATGGTGGTTAAGCAAAGCTGAATATGATTATTTTGAGAATACATGTCATTTGCAAGCCCAGAGACGTGATCATGTAAACCCTCCATTAAAGTTATCATCCTATTTGTATGAGGGATAGATGATCCAGGCTGAGAGTGAGTGCTAGAAGGTTGAGGCTCCAGAGTGTGAGGAGAAGATGTCTCGGGAAGTTTGGAGACACTAGAACCAGCTGAGCTTTTCCCAATGGGAGAGGCATGAGAGGAGGATCCACTCTTTGGAGGCTTGGAATGGCTCTTCTTTGCCCATTCGACAAAGGAGTAAACCTTGCTGCTTTGGAGAGAATACAAGGAAATCGGTCCTTGACGAGACAAGACCGTTCCATCTTTAGGAGTGTAATACCCGGAAAAAAAATAAAATAAAAGGAGGGGTATTTAAGTAAATTTGTTTATGAGGTCAACTTTTATAATTAATATTACTAAAGGGTTTTTTTAGAAAATAAGGTTGGAACCCTAGTTTATATAGTCTAATTGTAAGTCAGCGTATACTAACAGATGTTTTGAGAGAGGAGACTACCCAAAATACTGAAGTAGAGAAGATTTGACTACACATTTGAGGTAAGAGCCTAAGAACTTCATCTTGTCAAATCTAAACTTTATTTAGAATTAGAATATTTTATTCTTGTGGGTATTTTGACCAGTAGTGAAACTATTGATTTATTCAAGAGTTTTAATGATGCATACGAAGAAAAGTTTAGATTTTTATTTCGGTCAATTAGACGCTACTACCTACAGATTTTTCTATGCTCAGTATAAATATATATATATATATATATATATACACACTCACGCTCTGTTGTGATAAGCGTAGTTGGAAGTTGTAAATTTTAGGCGATGGGTCTAAGGGTTAACTTTCTGCACAGTTTGGGTTGTTTAAGAAACTGTGCCCGAATTGATGGAATTGGGAAAAAAAAAATGAACTGAAGAAGAAGAAAGCTGTAAAGTGTAGCACACGTCCTTGTCTAGTGTGACATAGTACTACTTCTAGGTACTATAGCCTTATATTTTAAGGCATAAATGGTGGCAGAATATATATATATATATAAATATATATATATATATAAAGAAAAATGTTATGACTAGGTGTAATTTTGGTGTGAGATAAGCATACAATTATGAGATATTTTAATAATCTTTTTCTAGTCGGTTACTGTTATAAGCCTTTCTTGAATTATTTGATTATTGAGTAAATTGTGCTTATAAATTGTTAGGTGAGATCTAAGGATTTTAGAGAAAGTATTAGGGAGAAGTTCTTTGTGGTGAGCTAGCTGAGGTAAGTAACCTTATCCTAATTGGTTTTATTTTGCGTATTCTAACTACTAAAAACTATTTACAATTGTTACAATTTTATTTCTATTATATTACTGATTTCAAGTAAGGAATTATCAAAAATATATTTGATTACTGAATATATGATGTATTTTATTTAATTGTTTTTAGCTATACTGATTCAAAATAAAGAATAAAGAATCTTCACAAATATATACGAGCATTGAATATAAGATTTATTATATTTAATTGTTTTTTAGCTATATTGATTTAAAGTAAAGAATTATAGAAATATCACAAATAGATTTGAATATTGAATATATGATTATATATATATGTATTTGAATAAGATATATTTTTGTTAGAAACTATGATTTCATATATATGATTATGAACAATTTGACTATGAATTTATTCTGATACCCAGCCAATGAGGGTTATTCATTGGTACTCTGATTCCCAGCCAATGGGGGTTATTCATTGGTACTCTGATACCCAGCCAATGTGGGATATTCATTGGTACTCTGATACCCAACCAATGGGGGTTATTCATTGGTACTTTGATACTCAGCCAATGAGAGTTATTCATTGGTACTCTGACGCCCAGTCACGGGGATATAGCGTGACCATAGTCATAAGATTATTAAGAATATGAATTACGTTTGAATATTTGAAATATTTTGAGTCCTTAAAACTACATATGTGATTTTGGCAAAGTATGAGTAGTTGAACCATTTTGAGTCACTAAAATTGCTTATGTGTTTTGGAACCTATTGTAAGTTATACCTTTTGATATATGGAAAACAGACTATTTTCTAAACCATTTATGATATATTTGTAAGTTTAAAGTATGAAATCTATAACTTATTATTTAAAGACTATGAAACTTCTTCAGTTATTTTGAAAACTCATAGTATATTATAACTTTTGAAAACACATACTACATCTTATACTTTACAGATCTATTCCTTGATAGAACTTATTAGGACTTTGGTTACTTATTGAGTTGTCAACTCACCCCCCTCTTTCTCCTTTTAGATTTTGATCAGGAAGAGTAGCATATGTTTGGGCTTCCGCTGGGATGTGCGCATGAGTGAAGTTTAGGAAATCAATGGAATAAGATTTGAACTTTTATGTTTAAGATTACCATTTGTGTAATCCTTTAGATTTAAAGGATTTAGTTTTTGAGATCCAGAAAAATATAGAGAAAAAATTTTCGTAGCTTAGTTAATTTAAAGTGTCCAAACCTTATCAGATTTTTAGATGGTATATAGGGATGTATTTTTGTCAAAGGTATTAGCACGAAATGATAACAGTCTACCATATTAGAAAGAAAAATTTATTGGAGGATTGCCTAAACAGTTTGCGTATCAAGTTAGAGAAAAATTGTTTAATGAAGGACATACTGATTTTACCTATTGAAAAAAATAATAATAATAATAATAATAATAATAAAATCAACCACTAATTTCACCAAAGAAAAAAGTTCGATGGACCTAAACACTAACATTAACTGTAGAGTGTTAATGTTAAGGAATAGAAACATCAAAGATGTACAAGAATCTAACCAAACACTTCACATGTCCAAATTCATTAAGAACCATTTACAATACAAGAATCTGGATAAGTTTAACCATTTGAATATCAAAAATTCATGTATATTCATTTAAAAAGTCTAAAAGCACATTATTATCATTTGTTGTAATTTAATATGATCCTATGAATCTTTAAAAATTATTTTATAAATAGCGAATGAAATATTAGAACACTATTTCAAACAAACAAAAATATGAATATTTTACAAAATCTTCCTAATGACATGTTGGTGGAAATATTTTCAAAGGTGGGAAATGATTCAGCAACATTATTGGGAAATATCAAGTTAAGGTATAACAAAACAATTTTTTCAATGTATATATACTAATTTATTTCCCTCTATATAAGTTATGTAATCTATTAATTCAATTCTTTCCTTTTTATTAATCAGTTGCAAAAGCTTCAATGAATTAACAGAAAATAGATTGATACTCTAAAGAATTTGACTCACTCCATACTTCACTCACCCAGCCCTACTAGATTGCAAAGCAAAAAAAACTGATTTTTTTTTTTCACGTTATCAAGCAAAGAATCCCCATGCACTGCTTATAGTGGGAACATACAAATACTTCTTGAATGAAGAAGTCGTTGAAGGAAAAAGATTCATTGAAGAAGCTATTGCATGTGGCGATTTATTGCAACGTATATTTATGGAGTCATGCTACTTTGTGAATGGCGATTTTATTGCAACATATATTTATGGAGTCATGCTACTTTGTGAATAAAATCCTAAAGGCATTGGAAACCTTTTGGAAGTTTTAAGTGATGAACATGGGAAGCATAGGTTTCTAAAATGTCAAAAAATACTTCGACTACTTGCTGTAGGAATCGCCCTATTTCAAACTCCAAACTTTCAAGCATGCCAAAAAAACTGGAATGGGACATTGGAATTAGGATGAACCTTATCCTTATGGTTATGAAGAATTTGTGGTAACATGCATAAGATGCTCAATCGACCTTGAAATGTTTAAGTTGGTGAACAGGCTTTTTTAATTCTTTTTTTTTTTTTTTTTATTGCAGCATCACTTAAATAATAAAATGCAATATTATGTTGTTTTATTCGTTGTTCGTTAAACTTGGTCAAAGTTTTACAATTATGATTTCCTTAATGGTTTGCCAAAAAACAAAAAAAAAAATACCAATAACATCACTTAAATAATAAAATGCAATATATTTTTTCATTGTTTTATCTAATTCTATCCTCTGTGTGATAAACCCCAAAAAAACAAAAAACAATTAAGCAATAGCATCACTATAATTAACCGCACGGGCTACATACTAGTTTAAAATAAAAATAGCAAAATTTAATTTGACTGTTTATGTCATTTTAAATTAAAAATTAACATGTGTCAACATGTGATTAGCTCTTAGGTATTCTTCATAATTTTTATTCAGTGACATTTGGAAATTTTCCATTGGTCTTTGAATAACAGTGATCCATTAAATAACATGTGGTGTTATTTGTAATTGACCAATGTACTACATGGATTGGATAATATGATGTGGGAGTTTGTAATTGGTAGAAAATTTTCCGCTTCAACATAATTTTATTTTCTTGTTTTGGTATCTAAAAGCACTCACATCAATGCTTGTATAATAATAAAAAGTACCACATTTTAACCAACCAAACTCAAATTTCACCCACATCAGATCATGTAAAGTTGTGTAAAAATACATGGTTACTACAATCAATAACTATGTAAATTTACACTAGTACTTTCCATTTTACATTTAGATTTTTATTCTTTCTTTATGTATTTGAGAATGAAGGAAGAAAATGGATGGTGATTGTTGTATATAAAGAAAGATAAATAATTTTAAAAATCAAGAAAAAAATTGATATTTTAATAAAATGTAGTGTAAAATAAATAATCTAATATGAGGTGTTTTAAAAGTAAACATGTAAAAAATAAAAAATTCTTATACTAAAATAGATAAAAAAATTTTGTACGAGATGATATATATACTCTAAGCACACTAAGGGCTATGTATAAGCTTCTATATTATATAGCCACTTTTAAACCAACAGTACACAAAGTAAACGGTCTAGCAAAGGAGCCAACCAAGAGTTCAATCCTTAGAGCATTATTAGCATCAAACATTCTAAAAAAAATGTTATTTAGACACGTCAAAAAGTTACTTTATCTATTTTAACACATCACTTTACAATACACTTCACATCACATATTATATTCTTTTACCACTTTATTTAATTTTTTTTTTTTTTTTAAATTAATTTTTTATTATTTATAATGAGTGGCTGAGTGAGAGACCGAGAGAGTGAGAGTGACGAGTGGTTGAAAGAGAAGAGGGATATTTTAATATAAAAGAGAGAGAAATGCAACCTATGCCGGTACCATTCTATTGTTTTTTTTTTTTTTTTTTTTTTTTTATGAAATACCATTCTATTGTTAGAACATAGCTATAACAAATGTCAAATTATTTAACATTTGACACATTTTATTGAGGTGAGTTGTTTTGTTTGATGCACTAAATGCTAAAATTTTTTCATTTAGCACATTTACTTGTGCTCTCATTATTTGAAACTAATTATATTTTCACCTGAAGCCCAATCGAATTCTTGATTCCTTCGAAGGTGGGGGTCTTCATTCATTTTTCACCCGAACCTATTTCTTTGTTTTATTTTTGTCGCTCGTGGGCAAAACGACACAACTTCTTTGTTGGGTTGTGGGTAAACGAGGTTGCTTATAAATCTAGATTTGCTTTTTGTTTAATTTTTACTTCCTTTGAGGTCGGGATGGTGGCAATAATTGTGACGTTTTGTTGGATTGCTAAGATCTATTAATTTGGGTTCCACTTCGTTTGAGAGAGAGAGAGAGAGAAAGAGATTGAGAATGGAAGCAAAAGAAGCTGATATATGGAAATATATGTTGAGCTTTGCAGACTCCATGGCAGTGAAATGTGCTGTGGAGCTCCGCATAGCTGACATTATAAACATGCATGGTGGCCCAATGACTTGTCCCACAAAGTAGCTGGTATTCCTGATCCTGAAGATGCACTCTCCCCAGATATCAGCTACCTCACACGCATCATGAGGTTGCTAGTCCGCAGAAAGATCTTCACCGCTCAACAAACATCCGAAGGTGACGAAACTCTGTACGGCCTAACCCACTCATCGAAATGGTTATTGCATGATTCCAATATGAGCCTAGCTCCTATGCTACTCTTGGAGGCCCATCCTTGGCTAGTGGGTCCATGACCATGGCACACTCTTAGCCAATGTGTCAAAGTCGGTGGCTTAGCCTTTGAGAAGGCTAATGGCCGTGAGATTTGGGACTTTGCTTCTGAAAATCCTGGATTCAACAAGTTGTTCAACGATGGCATGGCTTGTAGGGCCAGGATTACTATGAATGCTATTCTTTGTGAGTATAAAGATGGGTTTGGTTCTGTGCATTCATTGGTTGATGTGGGAGATGGGACCGGTAGTGGGCTAGCTGAGATTGTGAAATCCTATCCACACATCAAAGGTATCAACTTTGATCTACCACATGTTGTTGCTACGGCACCCATTTATGATGGAATCACACATGTTGGAGGAGACATGTTTCAAGCCATTCCAAATGCTGATGCAGTTTTCATGAAGGTACGTATATAAGGTTATTGTTTAGAGATGAATGTTTTTTCTTCTTTTTGATAATAAGACCTTATTTTTTTCATCAAATATAACCTTGCGATTGCATGATTTGCTTTACAAATTCACGCATGATCTAATATTGTTCATGGGTATTAGTTTATTTTTTAATTCACAATGAGTTTAGCTGCTCTAGCATCTAGCATAATCTGCTCGAAACATGCATATATGGTTGGATAATTTGACGCAATAATAAAAAGAGCCAATACTTCTTGTAATTGAATTCTGTGTTAGACTTTGATGTTTTGATTATTAAATCAACTCATTTGCTGTTACTAATAATAAGAAAGATGAAAGAGTTCAAAAGCAAATATTTGCGGGCAAAACCTTCAAGTTCTTCTAACTGGCACAAATTTGAAACAGACTTGACGCAATGCAATGTATAACTGGATCCAGTAGGTAAGCCGATGACCAAAGGTCATTCTTGCACATTTCTTTCATTATCAACACTGTTCTTTTTGTCTCGCAGAGAAGGTTTTATTAGAATAATGATTAAATTCTCCAATTTCTTAACTTCTTAAATTTTGGAATCCAGTGATAGTTTTTACGTTTTAGAGATAAGTTTATCATAAATAAGTTAATTAAAATGATTAATATGTAAATTAAGTTTCTTTGTCTGTATTCTAAACCCACTAACACTAATATGCACAGATAAGTCATAATCAAAAGTTTAATGACATTACTACTTCTCAATAATGCAGTGGATTATGCATGATTGGAGAGATGAAAGTTGTGTCAAGATTTTTAAAAATTGCTGAAAAGCAATATCGAAAGAGACTGGAAAAGTTATTATTGTAGATGTTGTGCTAGAACTAGAGGATAATGGTCTATTTGATGACACAGGCTTAGTATTCTATTTGGTTATGATTGCACGCACCTCAAATGGCAAGGAAAGGGTTGAACTCGAGTGAAAGAAATTATTGGAAGGATTCCTTGCTACAATATCATCAAAATTCTAGCTTTACAATCCATTATTGAGGCGTACCCTAAGTGATATGGTTATGATGTAATCCTTGTTATTATAAAGTCAATAGTCGTTAACTCGTGATATGCATGAGAAACTTCAACAAAAATAAGTATTAATGAATAAAAAGTTTTAAATTAAAAAAAAATAGAAAATAATATACCAAATTTAATTAGATTTTATTTACAAAAGATCAAGCCTAATTTAATTAGAATTTGTTTAGTATTGTGTTATGTTGCTTAGAATAACAAGGTTGTAAGTTCTAACATTATTTTCAGGAAATTAATTAGTTTAAACGTAACTAACATAGTTTATTACTATTTTTAACTCTAAAAACTAAATTAAGAAATATATATTAGAATGACAATGTGGAAAATTGAGCTTTGATAAACTTGTGTGTCAACATTAGAAGAAGTACACAAAAAGTTAAAGGGTTTCATATTTTATTATTATAATATTAAGTGTGTGTGTATATATGTATATATATTAGAATGGGAGACATACAAACCTCTGGAAACCATAAATTCCCTGACCAAGCTTTCCTGGCCCAATTCTCTCCTTCAAAAGAACTCTCCTTTCCAGTGCAATGCTCACTCACACAAGGGTAAATTGAATTAAGGCTCAAATCCTCAGTCAGAGAATTAAATGACATTCTTTGATCTATAGACAATCACATAACCCTCTATAGGGATAGCTTTTAAAACCTCCAGAAGCTCATCTATAATAGAGGACGCCTTACTAACATCAACCCGTCTATTGCCAAAAAATAGATCCTTGACTAATAATGATCCAAAAAGAAAACCCCTAAGAAAATCCTTATCAATCCAGTTATCCTTCTAGATGTAAATGTCGCGATGTGTGATCTGTGCATCCCAGTATGCACCCTTCCTAGACATAGGCTCAGCCTCTCAGGTATACGCCACTAACTAAAAGTTAAGGGAGAGAATCGGAGTCATCATCGGGTTTGGGTCCATAAATCATTGGAGCCCTATGCAAAGATCTAAAGAACGAAAGTATGAGTTCAAAGTTATGGTATGGGTTTGGAAAGGTTTTACGCACCCAAGTCCTAGGGCCTTACACACTTGTAAGGTGTAAACTTTATAAGTGTGTGGCTGTTGTCACATGCCTAGCCCTTACTTGGGTTCGGGGCGTGACAAGGAGGATGGACGCCCTTGAGAGTCATGATCTTTATGATGCGGCTGCAAAAAGGTAGACATGTTCTTGCAACTGATCGGCCCACAGTTCTTCCCAAAATCTGAAAGATGTGAGCATAAGTGTCGATTTGAGCTCCATTAATGAGATCACATAGGAGTTTGGCTCTTCCAAGGCTAATGAAACCCGTGTTGGTCAAAAGGTACAAGTTGGAATGCATAATCAAGGTGAGAGTCTTCATCTTCGGCTCGAATCTTAAAGTGCCAATTGAGGTACCCGTGGAGGAGACTTCATGATGCGCTCCTAAAGTTTCAAGAATTTCAACAACGAGAGCCAATCTGTCATCATATGGAGATGTACCTACATTTGTCGGATGATTAATGCAAAGAATCTTTGCTAGATAGTCCAGAGTGATGACAAAGTCTTTTCCTTGAACCCAACATTTCAGTTCAGCTCCAGTGAACCATGCGTTAGAGTAGAATTCCTTGACCAACTCTTCAATGGGATCTTCAAAGCCACCAAACAAGCTAGCCCAATCTTTGTTAGCAAAGATTTTAGGAATAAAAGTTGATCCCAATGTGTCAAACCTTACAATACTTTCCACCACAGTAGGGGCATTCTTGAAATTGTTGTTGAAGGATTGAAAGTTGAAAAGAGTCTTGAATCTCTTGTTGTCAAAATTTGCTGACAATTGGCAGGTCCTCTTTGATATTAGAGATGACGTGAGATCAATCAAGGGTTCCTTACAGCGTGAAGATTGATGAGGCATCTACAAAATAGCCACATAAACACAAACCATACACAAACATGGTAGCAAACTTGATTAGATACAAGTTAGTCCAATAACAAGCAAAATAGAGGAAAAAGAACATGTTATATGTGCTAAAAGGTCAAAAAAGACTTAAGTAGCATGACATAATGCAACATATGTCAAGTAAAAGAGTGTGTGCATCAAGGGTGCATCAACTGTGAATATGAGATGCATGATCAATGCATGAGCAAGCACTCATGGGGTAAAGTATGTAAAACACACAACCAATGATCAAAACAAGATAAACATGAATAATTATGATAATCCCCAAAAATTGGTGCTCATCAGAGTCCAAAAGAGTGAAAAATACCATAGAGATATTTTATCAAACACCTAGAGTGCACATACTACACATTTATAATGAACAATTCATGAACATGTGAAATACTTTGCTTAAATACATGTTATTTTGCCACAAGGGGCCAACATTATCATCAACAAGACAAATGGGACACAGCCCAAACAAGAACAATTGAAAGGATTTGACATAAATTAAGTTTTGCCAACCCCATTCAAAATAACCCCAACCCTAGAAATTTAAGAAATCTAGCACATAATCTAAGGATTTAAAGATAAAGAGTAATAAAACATACCTTAGAGAAGTCTTAGAGATGAAATCCAAGAAGATTTGGTTGAGCTTTAAGAGAAAAAGATGTTTTGGGTTAAGAGAGACATGAGAGAGGCAAAACATAATTTTAAAAAAATTGTCACTGTGAGCCCCTTTAAAAACTGAAAATACGCTAATTTTGTGAGATAGTGACTCACGAGGGACTCGTGAGTTACTCACAAAAAGCCTCATTTACACAGGGCAAGATTCGCTGGCAAGCATATCTCGCGAAGGACTTGCAAGGGAGTTGCGAGACTCCACTTATCTTCATTGCATGCTTGATTCTTCACCAATCTCTCACACTCATCCCTTGCAATTAAACCCACATAAATACAGGGAAATGATTGACTGAATTACAGCCAAATTTGGTACAGAATTAAAGCCAACAAAGGCTAGTTGGAAATCACAACTTTACAAGGATAAAGAGAGATATTTACAACAAAATAGGGATTTAAAGCAAATAAGAACAACAAACAAGATAAAGAAAATGATTTCATATATGTAAATATGATGTTTACATGAGAGGAATAAAGGAATGGGATGGGTGTAGTTATGGAAAAACTACCCTATCCTTACGAGCTTACCCATAAAATTACTAAAAGATGGAAGAGGCTTTTTTTTTGTGTGATGGGTGTTGATACCCATTTTCGCGACACATTTTCTACAAGCCCGGTTTAACCAAGCCCGACTTCCTTGTGGGCTCAATTCATGTATTATAGTATATTTTATTCTTTTAAGCATGGCCCAAGACCATGTGACTTATGGGAGAAATTGAGGAAGTGTGGTTTGGAGGGTATGGGTCGGTTTCTTACGAACCTTTTGCATGAGCCCAAACCAAGTGTGCTACCAAGTGGGCAAGGGACACTAGTAGCACCTCAAGCTCATGGAGGAGGTCTTGTACCCAAAATTTCCACCTCAAAAGAGCTTTCATGCTTTGAGTGCCTATGCCCCTAATTTTTAGCCCAGCTCCATTTTCCACACCAAAACACAGCTGACTATAAGAAAAAGGTTGAATAGCCTAGCCTACTCAGCCACCCAAATGTAGTTTTCCAAGGCCTGCAAAGACCAGAGATAGTAGCCATGAAGGGGAAACAACTTTGTTTCCAAAATCATGCTAAAAGCATGCCAAACTCTTCCCTAAACAAAAGCAACCCAAGCCAAAACATCAAATTAGTATCATGGAGGATAAAAGCCTCTTCCACTACTCAAAAACCAATTATTAGCAACACCGAAAACTCTATATAAAACTCTCCCATCAGTTCAAAACAAAAGGAACCACGTTCTACTTAGAGACCAGAAACTTTAGAGCAAAAACCCACTGAGCCAGGAAACATTCTCGCAATTCTAAACCTTAGGGATGGAAATATGGGTATAGGGAAACCTTCCCTCTCTTCCTCACAACCTCTCTCATTTTCCTCTTCTCGATGACTGTGGGTCGAAGTTTCAGACCTGTTATGGTTTTATACCCTTTCTACACTTTTGTTATTAGCATTTTGATTCTCTCTTGTCAAAGCACCATTAGCCTTTTGTTCATTATACATTTGGAATTTTGGACTCGATTCTCCACAATAAACACTTCTAAAGAACCCAAGGGGAGATTTGGGCCATTCTCACATTTTCGACCCTTGTCGCAAGACGTCCCTGACATTTTGGCGACTCCGCTAGGGAGTCAAGCAGCTGAAACAAGAGAAGTCATGTATCCGAAGATGCAAAACCAGCAAAAAGATGATGCTTCTCACACCAACTTGTCGTTCTAAGAGAAACCATATGATAATTTGCCGTGCAAGAAGAGCATGGTGAAGTTGAGCTGAAATAAGTTCTATCCTTAGCTCATTGAGTTGCTGGAGATGCTCCAAATCATGTGAAGAAATCGCTCCAACCTCCGGAAGCCACCCAAGAAGTGAAGGATGGAGGGAGAATCAACTTCCCTATTCAAGGGAAAAATTTTCTTCCACTCATCTATATTATTTTTTAGCTATCATTCTTATGGATGAATCATCCTATATCTCTTGTTTTACATGATATTTGTGAAAAAAATTTGTTGTAGCTTGAAAATGCAAAAATGGTGAGCCACAAGTCCAACCGCGAAGGGAATGACGGCTCCAACCAATAATCAGCAATGCAAAGCTCCAAACATCAATTTCAAACCAAGAACCCCAATGACAACGACTAAAAGCTCAGCCTCAACATCTTCTCAACATATGGGGGCTGTTGCGGGTGATTGACTCATTTTGGGACAAGTATAGTTGACGCTGTGTGCAACCCTTCGGAGCTGAATATTTTTTGTGTCACCGCTAAATAAAGTCTTTGTCAAATTTCTAAAGGCCATAGCTAAGCCCACCGCAAGTCGCTAGATAGTCGACACACCAAGTCTTTAAGTAGTGACATTTCATAAACCAAGTCTCAAAGTCATACGAGCGATATGCTATTGGCAAAGCACACTTAAGCTAAGACTCTCAAGCTTTCTCTTTACTAATTCATCTTTTTTATATATCGCTTGAACCATTTCAATCCTTCAAGTTTTTTTTTTATCAAAATATTTTTTACAAGTTGTTTATGCTAATGCTTAGCCATGACTATCGTTTACTAATATAAATCATAACTACACTAGGGGACAAGGCGAAAACCTTCTCGGAGCATCCAACAAAGAAGGAAATCCAGACCTGATTTCCTCTAATCGAAGCCATGACATGTTCACGCACTCTATGCCATGACAAGCTCACACATCCAAAATCATGGTCGATCAGTGCACGCTAAGTCATGACATGTTCATATATCTTAAGTCGTGACACGCTCATGCACGCTAAGCTATGACGAGCTCATGCATACAAAATCATGGTCGATTTGCACGCGCCAAGCCATGGCATGTTCATATATCTCGAGTCATGACAAACGCAAGCATTCCAAGCCATGCCAATGCCTTAATCATTCCTGAATTCAAGATTATGCTTAAAGAGGGAAGCGTCAATGTTGCCATCCTCAAGAAAATTGCTCTTGGCATGCACCTTTGAAGAATGCTTTGCTAGAGCTCGCTCTAAACATTGATGTCAAACAGCTCAAAAATCGCAAGCTGGTTGCTGAAAATCCATTCCAAAGATTTTTGAGTGGAATCTTAGTACAATGTGGAAACTTGGAATGAGCAGCATAGAGGCTAACAATAGAAATTGTTGTGCTAGAGATGCTACGACCCTACACCGACGTCTCTGATGTTTAGTCCATCATATCTCAAAGTTAGAAGTCAAGCAAGTAAAGTATAGAGCCGCTGTTTGTGGTACCATTTATCTTCGACAAAGAGGCTAATCAAAGCGCGAAAGAAAAAATTTGTTGTGCTGGGAATGAAGCAACCCTATATCGACATCTCCGATGCTTAGCCAATCATCATCCCAAAATTAGAAGCCAAGTTAGCAAAGTATGGAGTCATTGTCTGTGGCACAACATATCTTCGACAAAGAAAAATCATGTTCTGCCCTCTATATAGCAAATGGAAAGGCCCCAATTTTCAGAACTTATCTTCGAGTAGTATTGAGAATACTAAGAGAGGAAGAAATGCCACCAAATAACTCTTGGCGATGGCATACCATTGGTTTGACATTACCAAATTCACTAAAAGTCGCCGCACTTCCAAACGTACTCCAAGATTGTATGCACACAGCTTATAAGCATTCAAGACATGAGCGCCTCATAGCCTTTTATACTTGGGGGCTTGATCTCGTCGGACCTATCCATCCACCCTTGAATGGGTACATTCGAGTCTTTGCCGCACTAAGTAATTCACTAAGTGGGTGGAAGAAATTCCACTCAAAGAAAAGTAATGGGAGTGGCCATAACTAACTCCATTAAAGAGCATATCATTCGTCGCTTCGGAATCTCTCACAAGATCATAAGTGACAACAATATATCTCACTCATACTAATTTTCAAAGGCAAGCCCTATGAAACATTAGGAAACCGACGAAACTATCATATTATCCAAGCATGGTGAGACCCCTACATGCAAAGGTGCAATGCCTTCAATAAGGTACGGAAAGCCAATGCTTTCTCCTAATGCAAAACCTTGTGAAGCGGCAAGAAAGCCAACAAATTACTCTTACGGCAAAGCCTTTACATGTGAGGGTAAGAAAAAAAAAAAAAAAAAGGTGCACAATCAGCAAGACGTGCGCTTAGCCAAAACCTGTCCGCAAAGGCATGAGAACCAAGAAACATGTCTACTAACTTGCCCAAGCTAAGGCAAAGCCATATTCACAAGCTACCTAATTCAAGCACAAGTTATTCTCAAGAAACTAGTGCATATAATCTATCAAAATTATGCTACTCAATCACAAGGTGCACATGACATTTCCAAGCAAGCTCTCCTCAACATACTCAAATGCTCAGAGCCATACATGGGCTGTTTTCGCAACAAAAACGTGTTCATAGCCTATCAACGAAAGGTACAAAGTCATTCTCAAGGTATAAATTACAAACCATATACATCCTTGAGGTACAAATCAATTTTTCATTCCAAAATACAAAATATACATCCAAATATCATATATGTTCGTTTTGTATATAAATGAAAATTATGTCAACTAACCATGATAGTACAAACTCAAAGTGGCACCAATACAAATAAATAGGAGCTGCTCTATACATAAGTGGGCTGTCCACAAAGGCGAAATACAAGAGAAAGTGTCTCCAAGACAGGAGGCCCTATTACACACTATAACTAGTTCAAACTTTCAAAGCTTGGAGCTCAATACAAGACAATCAGATAATTAAAAATAAAAATAAAATAAAAATAAAGCAAGAAAGGAGGAAAAGGAAAATTTGAATTGATGTCATAGTCGCCTTCCAACATCACCATTTTCTGGGCGTTGGCTTGCAATCACTCTCTTCTTTACTTTAAAGCCGCAAGAGAGAGACAGACCAAAAGGATTCAAAGTTACTAGCGGCAGCCATGGTACCATCTATTGCAGCTCCATGTTGCTATTTGCGGCGGCTTCTGAATGTTCAAATAGCGTGTAAAACACCTATGAATGTTTGATAATACCTATGAATGGAAATCATTACTACACTGGATGGGATGAAATCTATGAAGGTGTTTGATAATAGCTTAATTTTGCACATTTATATCATTATTGAAAAGCATTATCATACTTATTTTGAGTTAATTCATGCATTTTATAGTTGATTTTGGAATAATGCTAAATAATCAATTTTGTGCTTAATTGAATTTTAATGCGTAAATTTGTCTTTTGTAGGATAATGAAATTAAATAAGTGGATTTGTGCAAAGAAGAAAGCTAATGGACTTTAATTTTACAAGAGCCAAGATGAAGTTAAAGAATGCCAACCCAATTAAATTCAAGTCCAATTGGAGTAAGGAATCAAAGGAAATTTGCACCTAATCCAAGTCCGATTCGGATAAGGATTACAGCCTGTGCACCAGTTAGTATTTGGAGCATAACGTTCGGCTCCGATGTCCAATCGAGATGATTCAAGTTGGGCTGGAAAGATAACTTAAAGGGCTACAACTTTTTCATTTAAACAAAGTCAGAATTCGGAAGTTAAATGGGCGAAACACGTCAGTTAAGTGAAGCCTAAAAACTTGGGATTTTCTCCAAACGGGAATTCAACTTGTAATAGGATTCCTTGACCTATTTAAAGGCTCTTTAGGGAAAAATTCAGGGGGAGAGCTGCTGTAGAACATAATCTAGGTTTGCTTAAAGTTTCTTTATAGTTTTTAGAGTTCTATTTGTGTTATGGCTTGCTAGAAGCCTTGCTAAGGTAAAGGGTGAAACCCAACCGTTTATTGGTATGTTCTTAACAATTATTTATTTGTTTTAATGCTTATGTTTTTATGTTTTTGATTGTTTTACTCATCTAGAAAAGTGTTTAGTTCTGTATAATCCTTTGATTTATCGTAGACTCCGGGCATGTTAAATGCTTAGTATTCCCTGCGAACTAATTCATTAGTTTTGTTTTGCCTAAAATCAATCAATTTCATGAAACTACCTTAGACAATTAATTCTTGAGTTTTTATTGTTAAATCATCCGACTAAGATCATCCTTCGTATGAATTTTAGTTGAGTTATAAAATAAATATTGTTAAGACTACCAATAGATGTGTTGTGTGTGCATCCCTAAACCTTAGCGCCTTAATTTATTGTTATTTTCTCTCAATTTAAATTACCTTACTAAACTATCAAAAATCTCTTCAGTTAAACTTTATTATTTTAGTTTTATTCTCTTGTGGTTTTCTAATCAATTCCTTTTTCCCTGTGGATTTGACCTCGGACTTTCAGAGTTATTACTTCGCGACAATCCCACACTTGGGAGAATTATTTAAGTCGCAGCAAGTTTTTGGCGCCGTTGCTGGGGATTAGGCGATTAGAGAAGCATTCCACTTCATTTGGAGAGGTTTTCGGCATTAAATTTCTTCACATATTTGGTAATATCTCTCCAACTCGTTTCTTTTAAGTAGTTTAGTTTTCCTTTATAGTTTTTATTTTATTTTTTACTTCTTTTTATTGTTAAGGGTATTTTCTTTTCTTTTCTTTCCTTTTTCTTTTTCCTTCTTGCTTCACTATTGCATGCGTGTTTGGTGTTGTGATAGTGATAATCGCTTGGTTAGAATTGAATCTAATAATTTGTTTGGTAATTTATCTGATTCTTTCACACATTCTCACACACTTAATATCATGGTGGACTTAGAGAGTAATCATGGTGATGAGAATAATTTAAATAATGAAAACTTCCATGCTCACCAACCCATTATAACTCTCAGGGATTATTTGCAACCCACTAGGAGTAGTGCACCATCATGCATTATTTTTCCAACTAATGCAAATAATTTTAATTTTAAGCCCGGTATGATTTCATTACTTCCTAAATTTCATGGCTTAGATTCTGAAAATCCTTACCTACACTTTGAGGAATTTGAGGAGGTATGTTCTACCTTCCATGACCAATCATGTAATGAAGAGACCATTAGGTTGAAGTTGTTCCCTTTTTCCCTTCAAACGGCAACACCCACACGGCCTATGTATCGGCCACATCACAAGCATGCAATACATCATTCTCCTACAACAAGCCCTTGTTTCTCATTGACGATTTCCTCTTCTGCGTCGACCTTGGCTCAGCAAAATCAGTGCAAGAAAATCTCATAACTGTGGTGGCGGGCTAGCGCAAATCTTCGTTCATGTTGTTGGCGAAACAAACTTGCCCCTTGCCAACCGATCCTTTATCATCTTTGACAGCAGCACTTCATCTCACCTAGATTCTAACTTTGTGAATGAAGAACAATATTGAAAAGGGATAATTACACATAACCCACCTGTGGTTTGGGCGAAAATCACTTTGCCTACCCGTGGTTTGAAAAGTGTCACTTAACCCACCTGAGGTATGTTTCCGTCAATCTTCGTAACCCACCTCGGTCTCTGCCGTTACAAAAACATATTTTAACCCCAAAACAGAACATAACGCGAATCAAAACACCCAAAACTCAAAAACTTTTCGAGAGAGAGACCTGAGGTGCGATCAGCTTGTTCTTCGTGGTTTGGAGCGTCTGGAGGGGGAGAAAACACTTGTTTTGCATCATCGAAGCTAGGCAAGGTATGTGTGATTGCTGTTCATCTGCATTTAGGTTCTTGATGTCATTTTTTTATTGTGACCCACCCACGTAGTTAGGTTTTGCTGTTCATCTGCACATTTAAATTTTTTTTTGTATGTTAAATGTGCATTTTGCTATTTATATGTAGAATCGCTTAGGATGTAGTTAATGTACTGCTATAGTTGTTTATATAATGCGTATACCTGAAAGAATCAAGTTTATTTATTAATAATTACACTTGTTTGTGAACTGTGAGTAATGTGGTCCCTATGAATTTGTTAGGAATCTGGTTTTGCATGTGCTGTATGTGGCCCTTTGTCCTTATGTTGTTGTGTTGTTGTCAATTTGTTGGCTTGTTGTCTCTTTTGGCTTCTTGTCATTCTCTGCATGTCAGTGTGTAAACAAACTACTTATTTTAATTGCAGATGGTTGACTTCATATTTGACATTGAAATTCATGTTGGGGGATGTTTTGTGGAGGAGCCAACCGTTGAATATGTGGGTAGGTCTGTACATACACTGACAGAGATTGACCCTGACAAGTTGAGTTTCTTTGAAATTCGAGATTTATGCCATCTAGTTGGTGCTCCTAAAGAACACAGTAGATATAGGTATTTACTTCCTGAAGGTGGTCTATAGCATGATTTAAGAGCCATAGAAATAGATGCAGATGTGGTGACCATGACTACCCTTCATAAGGCATGGCCAGCTAAAAAAATCATAATCTATACTGACATAGATGTGGAGCCACTGGCAGTTGAGTATCCTGATGGAGGGGGAGTGGCAGATGGTGGTGTAAGTGGTGATGGAGGGGGAGTGGCAGATGGTGTAGGTGGTGATGCAGGTGGTGATGTAGGTGGTATAGGTGGTGATGCAGTAAGGGATGAAATAGATTTGGAGAGTAATTATGATGAAGATGATGAGAATGATGAAGAAGAAAATGTTGAGGATGTTGAAATTGGTGCAAGAGATGAAGAACAGGATGTTGAGGTTAGTGCAAGGGTTGAAGAACAGAATGTTAAAGGAGATGATGATGATGATGATGATGATTGGCTAAATGAAGGCCTAGAGGGGGATGACTTTGGTGATGACATATTTGCTGCTCAAAACTCAGCCCCACAAGGTTCTGCTTAAAACTCAGCTCCATAACCATGTGCTCAAAACTCAGCTCCACAAGGTTCTGCTCCCAATACAGCCCCAGAATCAAGCAATGCACCCCACACAGCCCCAGAATCAAGCAATACACTCCATGCAGACCCTGAGTGGGTTGAGCCAGCTCTTGAGGATGACCTGGTAAGCATGGATGGGTCTGATGATGAGTAGGTACCTAAGCAGGTAGAGTTTAATGCTAAGAGTGACATGAGAAATGTTGTACTGAAGAAGGAGATGAAGTTTCTTAATGCAAAGGTGTTTAGAGCTGCTTTAAGGGAGTATGCAATCAAAAAACCTATTGACGTCAAATTCAAGCTTAATGAGAGGACTAAGATATTAGTTCACTACAAGAATGGGTGTGGGTGGAGATGTTATGCATCTTAAATAAGTGGAGAGCTAACATTTCAGATTAAGACCTTGACTGATGACTGTACTTGCTCCAAGTCTTTTAAAAACAGCTAAGCAACATCAGCTTATGTTGCTAAGAGGTTCATTGAGGATTTTAGCAAAAATCCAAATTGGGAGGTAAGTGGTGTACACAACCATGTGATGCAAAATTTATCTGTTGACCTAAGTGTAAACCAAGTGTATAGGTCAAAGAGAAAGACAACAGATTTGATCAATAGAGATGAGCAACTGCAATATGGTGTCCTTAGGGATTATGCACAAATGATAAACACTGTAGACAAGGGGAGTAAGGTTATACTGCAAACAGAAATGGCTGATGAGACTTCCCAGCCAAAATTTAAGAGGATGTATGTTAGGTTCAATGCTCAGAAGGTAGGATTTTTAAGAGGATGCAGGCCATTTATCGGTTTAGATGGTTGTCACATAAAGCACAAATTTGGTGGGCAAATCTTATCTGCCACTGCCAAGGATGCAAATGACAACATTTTTCCAGTAGCCATGGCTGTTGTGGACAAGAAACTAGGGAGTCTTGGATATAATTTTTGGAAATCTTTGCTGATGATATAGGGAGACTAGAGGAGCTTCAGTTGGTCTTCATTTCTGATAGGCAAAATGTATGGAAGTTTTGTTTTGTTCAGTTACACTTGAATAGTTTACTTTGTTTGCTGAACTAACCTATTTTGTTTGTTTGTTTGGTTATTTGCAGGGGCTTATACCTGTAATAGAGACACTATTCCCTACTGTGGAGCATAGATACTGTGTGAAACACATCTACAACAATTTCAAAGTTGATCACAAGGGATTGGAGCTGAAGGATGCATTGTGGAGGTGTGCTGCTGCCACAACAGTAAGGGAGTTTGAGAGATGCATGCAGTACATAAGGGATTTGGATGAAAAGGCATATGAGTATCTTGAAAACATTGCACCTACACAGTGGACAAGGTCACACTTCACTCCTAGGGCCTTAACAGATTGTTTGGTAAATAACTTGAGTGAGTCTTTTAATGCAATGATATTGAAGTCTAGGGACAAGCCTATCTTGGCAATGTTAGAGTGGATTAGGGTTAGACTTATGACTAGGCTTTACACAAAAAGGGAAGGGATATAGAAGTATGCTGGAAAGTTGTGTCCAAGCATACAAGATAGGTTGGAGAAATTGAAGGTTGAAAGTAAGTCATTTAGTGCTACCCCAGCTAGTAGTTTCCTTTATGAGGTAGGCAGTCAGTATGAGAGGCATGTAGTTGATCTTGTTAAGAAGACATGTAGCTGTAGGTCTTGGGATTTAAATGGAATTCCATGTAAACATGCCATAATATCCATTTATACAAACATTAAGACACCAGAAGACTACATCCACCCATGCTACTTCAAAGAAAATTACATGGAGATATACAAGGAGGTACTTCCTCCCATGCCTGGCCAATCAGAATGAGCTGAGACTGGACAGCCTACTCCCCTAGCACCTCACATATACAAACCACCAGGCAGGCCACCCAAGCAAAGAAAGAGGGCTTCTGATAAGCCTAGGAACCCTTACAAAGCAAGTAAGCTGAACAGACCTGTAAGGTGTGGGAAATGCAAAAAGGAAGGGCATAACTCAAGAGGGTGCAAGGCTAGCATCACTGGGGAGACACCATGGCAGATGAGACAGAGGCTTGAAAGAGAAAAAGTTGTAAGTAATTGGGATTTAAATGGCAAAAAAAAAAAAAAACTTGTTTTTAAATTTACAAAGGTATTTATGTATTGAAATTGGGTTTTGTTGCAGGCAAGGGGACGGGTGCCTGCACCTAGTACCAGATCTGCACCTTAGCCTACACCCCAGCCACCATCCCAGCAGCCTACCCAGGCCTACAACATGATGTCTGCCACTCAGCCTTCATCCTCACAACAAGGAAATCAAGCTAGGCCATCTCACAGGAGAGTAGGATGGTTCTCTTCCTCACAGCCAGAGTTTCACACACCTAGGGAGACCTGGGATACCCTACCAAGTTCTTCACAGGTAACTTAGTTGAGTAACCTCTTTCCTGGATGGTTGTGTAGACTGGGATATTTTTTAACAAGTAGATCTATTTTTTATTTATTTTGTAGCCTTCACATGCAAATAGGAGCACTGGTGGTGTGAGGACTAGAGGACAGCTTGCTGCACAAAGGCCACCAAAAATGAATTTAGTGGGTGGAAAGAGGAAAGAGTAAAGAGTAAAGAGTAAAGGCAAGAATTGAATGAAGCTAGTGGGTACACATGCCAGCATTGGGAGTAAAGCTAGTGGGAACATGTGGGCCTTTTTGTTTTTTGGTGAAGACCACTATTGGCTTTTTGTAATTATCAATCAGTGTAAAAAACAATCACCTTGTTTTGAGCAATTATATGTATATGTATATATGTAGCTGGCCTTAGAATGTGCTTTTTTGTTATTTACTAGAAGTTAAGGTACAATACACTCCAAGTTGTTATATGGAAGTTGTGGTATTACAGTTTGTATGGAACAATATTTGTCCAAACTAGATTATATGGAAGTTTATTTATTGCTACTACAGATTGTGTCCAAGTAGATTTTTCCAATATAGATTGTATGGAAGTTGTTATTGTGGAATGGTTGTTATGGTATGCACAGGTAACTGTATGGAACATTATTTGTCCAAACCAAATTATATGGAAGTTTATTTATTGCTACTACAGATTGTGTCCAAGTAGATTTTTCTAATATAGTGTATGGAAGTTGTTATTGTGGAATGGTTGTTATGGTATTAACAGGTCATTGATAATTGACCAATACTTCTTTCATTGAATGGTTGTTATGGTATGCACAAAATACTCAATAATTGACCAATTCTTCATTCATTGACACATCAAAACATTACATCAGTAGGCTAGTGCTATTACAATGCAAATTCATTAACACCATTGACATAACTATCTCTACTAACCAATTAACTACTTCAGGGCAACAATCTAGGTCTCTTCACTCCAGAGAACTCAATTAAGCCAAAACACAACAACATAACAATAACAAAAAAGATCCATGACAAAATGCATGCAAACTTCCACATTCTCTGCTTCTCTTCAGCAAACATGGCCTTTTCCTTAGCTTTTGCACAAACAACTCGAGCCTTTCTCTCCCTCTCCTTGGCTTTGGCTTCCTCTTCAAGAGCCTTTTCTGCCATTTTCCTAGCTTCTTCTGCCATTTCTAGAGCTGTCCTTTCCCTCTCATTGGCAAGTTGGAGAGCATTCTGAAGCCTAAACATCTTCTTTATAGCCAAAGGTGCAGTTTCATTCCCACGAGGACAGGTTGGGTTATCAAGCCAAACAAAGAAAGGACACTTAGGACCAACCTTATAACGGCTACAACCCAAGAACCTCATCCCAAAATTGTACAAACTCAAACTTGTTCTCAAAACACAAGTCTGCTCATTGCACATATGCCCACATGAACCCGAGAAATTACCACTTGATGAAGACATATCAACAAAACACGATTCCTGGGAAGTACAAATTTAGACTTTCACACAGTAAGTTCGCACTTGAACAAAATCTGAAACTCTAAATCGGGAATAGACACAAGTATGATGGTGGGTCGCGGTGAACAGCAGTCACACATACCTTGCCTAGCTTCGATGATGCAAAACAAGTGTTTTCTCCCCCTCCAGACACTCTAAACCATGAAGAACAAGCTAATCGCACCTCAGGTCTCTCTCTCGAAAAGTTTTTTTAGTTTTGGGTGTTTTCATTCACGTTATGTTCTGTTTTGGGGTTAAGAGGTGTTTTTGTAACGACAGAGACCGAGGTGGGTTACGAAGATTGACGGAAACATACCTTAGGTGGGTTAAGTGACACTTTTCAAACCACGGGTAGGCAAAGTGATTTTCGCCCAAACCACAAGTGGGTTATGTGTAATTATCCCTATTGAAAATTTTCAACTCTTTTCCAATGGAACCCTCTTGCTCTCCACCAACAACGAACGAATTCGATGCCACCATCTTGGACCACCAGATCTGCTCCCACAAGCGGCATCACCATAAGCAGCGTGCCCATCTCCAAAAAAAAAGAAAAAAACAGAGAGAGAGAGGTGATTATGGTCTTCATGATCAAGACATGGTCATGCCAGGGGCACACCCTTAACAAACTATTCATGGGTCTTTCGCAACTACTGTAGCGCCATTGCCACGAATCTGCATCCAAGAACCCAGTTGCTCCTTCACAAAATCGATGTCACCATCATCAGACGTTGTCTCTTCTGAAACCACCATGGGCTGCATTCACTCACAGATAAGGTTGCAAAGCTTGGTTTGCAATTTCCTCTTGGATAAGTAATTGATCATGGAGCCTCTATAATTGGAATTCACGAGAAGCTAATTGAGATTGTTAAAGCCTTATAGGCGTCAGCCATCAAATACTATATTTGCTTGTTGGGACTACTGAGAGAAGGTGATCTAAATGCCAAGCACTAATTTCTGGATCTGGATCCTCTCCATTTCCCTTTGAAATGGAGAGGCTTCAGTACACGGTGGTGATTTCGTCCAAAATGATCCACGCTCAAAAACTAGACACGTCATTTAAAATGTTAACACCACACTTAACTGGAGTTCAACGCACTTAACTGTGGTTTAACTCAACCGGACAAAAAAAAACTCAAGTTAAACTCTTAACTCTCACCAGCCGTTCAAACTCTCTCTCTCAAATTTCAAAGTTACAACTCTCTCAACCTCCACTTCTAGCATACTCAACTCAAACCCATCAGCAAAAACAAAGAAAAAACCTTAGCTCACTAGAGATCCCGACACCCATACACGCATCCTTTTTAGACCCAGATTGGAGAGAGAGTAAGGGTTGGGGTTTGGAGAGAATCGGGTGTAGAGAGAGACATTAATGCTTTTTAGACCCAAATCAGAGAAGGTTAGGGTTTGGGTTTGGAGAAAATCGGGAAAGAGAGAAGTTGATGATCTTTCAGGTTTGATCTATGGAGGGAAATGAGATTGAGAGATAGAGAAAGAGATTTTGGTCGAAGGAGAGAAGAAACCACCATCGGAGGTGGTGGTTGCGGTGAGCCAGCCTTCCCGATTTGGTTCAGACCCAAATCAGCAAAGGTTAGGGTTTGGTTTGGGGAAAATCGGGAAAAAGAGAAGTTGATGCTCAATCTCCATGGCTACCGCTAGCAGCCACCGTGTTCTGCTTCACCAATTCTGGCCATGGTTCCAGTAAAGTTCCTCTATCTCCCTCTTTGATTTTTCCTTCTTTTAATTTTCTCAACAAAAAAAAAAAGATTTTTTAATTTTTAGTATTGTATTAAGAAATTGAATTCCCTGTTGTACTTGGGAAAAAAATAATGTGGAATTTGTGTTATTGGATACGGATTGTGTTCAAGTGAAAAGACAACAAAAATAACAGAATCTGTATGTATAAATGGTGGTTTACCTACTTGTTTTCCTTTTAAATAAACAAGCATTTATCTTTTGTCATTTTTCACCATGAGAGGACTAAATCCCAAACTTTTGCGAAGTTTTGCTTTGCTGATTTAAAGTTGTTATATATTCATCATAATCTTTAAGTTGATGAATGCGTTTTACCATTGTCAAACTAATTCATGAATTTTTCTAATTCATGTTCCATGTTTTTCTTGATTAGCTATAAACCGAAAATTACGTCAAATAATGATTTTTTTAATTGCTTAATAGTGAGTGAGTATTTGCTCTAGCAGACCTTTGAAATGAATTCCTCAAAAGTTAGGAATTTTTTTTTGTCCAAATTGGAGTATTTCTTTATCTCTTTTTTTTTTTTTTTTTTTTTTTTTTTTCATGTGTATGACAGTATGATGAGTTTAAGTGTTTATAGTCTAGCTGCTTGTGCAGACTGTGAGCAGAGTAACATTAAGACTAAACATGCCTTTACAGGTATGGTTTTCTTTTTTGGAACTGTCATAAATACTGAATTGTTCATGGTTGATGCATTGTTTCTTTTTTATTCTACTCGTGATGGGTGCATTGTTCTTTTAAATGTCAATGTCAAGTTTGCCTTGTAAAAGTGCAATGTTGGCATGCTTTGACTTGAAATGCTACTATTTGCTAATATTGGTCCCATATTTTGTTTAGGGTAAAAATTATGGACAATATGGACAAAGTGATGGGTGCATTGTTATTTTTTCTTGCATATGATTAATGATGCCATATACAAACAATATTGAGAAATAAGTAACAATAATTTTGTGTATCATGGTGCAGGGCTTCGAGTAACAATTGATTGCAAGCCAGAAAATGGACACTTAAAGACAAGAGGGGTAGGGAAACTCGATGAAGAAGGAAAGTTCAAAGTGTCTATTCATCGTAAGATTGTAAAAGATGGCAAACTGAATGAAGAATGCTATGCACAGCTTCACAGTGCATCAACTGCACCATGCCCTGCACATAATGACCTAGAGTCTTCAAAAGTAGTATTCAAATCCAAAGCCAAAGGAAAATACACGTTTGGGTTGGCTGGTAAACTTAAGTTCTCCCCTATGACATGCACTTCAGCTTTCTTGTGGCCTCACAATAAGTACCCACCACTAATCAAGAAGCAAGAGGTGGAATGTATAGTCAAGCAATAAGCACACCAATTGTAGAAGTTTCATGTTATTTTAATCGAAGTGTTTATTTTAATGGAATTTTTGTTATGTGATCAAAGTGTACATTTTAATAAAATTTGTTCATTTTTTTTATTAAATTCTTTTATTGTCTACTCTGTTGGATTGAATTTTGATTGTAAGGATTGTAAGGATTGAATTTTGATTGTAAGGATTGTGACAGTTGTTATTGTAAGGATTGTAAGGATTGAATTTTGATTGTAAGGATTGAATTTTGATCGTAAGGATTGTGACAGTTGTTATTGTAAGGATTGAATTTTGATTGTAAGGATTGTGACAGGTGGAATGTGGATATTTACAGATATTTGTAAATAAGGATTGTGACAGTTGTGGGCTATTGATATTTGTAGATATTTTTAAGTAGGTGTAAGGGTGTGCTGCATAGGTGGTGTGGGTAAAGCTGATGGGGTGTGCGTGTAGGTGTGACAACTGTGTGTGTAAGGGTGTGCACAGGTGGTGCGGGTAAAGCTGTTGTGTGTGTAAGGGTGTGTAGGGGACTCTGTTTGTGGGTGTGCACAGGTGGTGCGGGTATAGCTGCTGGGGTGTGCGTGTGTGCCTGCATGTGGGTGCGTGGGAGTGTACAGTCTAGATAAATTGTACTGCTATTGTGGGTTGTTAGTTGGTTGGGCCAAGGTGTGTAGTTAGTTGGTTACGTGGAGTGCTTATAAGGAGAGGAAAAGGATTGTAAAACTCATGCAGATAAGGATTGTAAAACTCATGCAAAAGAAAAATTGACACACCAATTAACATGCATACAGCTCAGAACTTGGCTTATTTATATAAATTTTTTCCCCAAACAGCAACACTTATATATAAAAACAACTCTTGCCTAGCATAACAATTATGCAGAAAAACATAATTATGCAGAATGTGCAATACCAGACCTATGCAGTAACAGTAATTATGCAGTAACAGTAACAGTAATTATGCAGTAATTATGCAGAAATTATGTAGAAACAGTAACAATTTCTGCAGCAATAAATAATTATGCAGAAATTAACACCTTGCAGAGATACATCAGACATGCAGATTAAGTATTCTTTCCAAATAATAAAAAATCTAAACATTTGAATGTGACTAAGTTTTGGACCATCAAAACTCCAGTCCTAAACTAGGAAAATTACAAAACAAGAGCACTTAATCTCAACATGTGTCATAGATTATAAAACATGATCCTAAACTAGAAAAATGGCTTGACTTTATGAACCATCGGATTCCATCCACTTGTAATACTTTCTTGAGTCAAGGGACCTCCACTTGCAACACTTCCTTGAGTTAAGAGACCTCCTGCACCATTAATTTTGTCGTTGGAGCCTACAACACTTGATGTACTCTCTAAATGTGGTGCTAATGCAACACTTGCTGATGAGCCTCCCTGATGTACTGTAGAACTTGTAGAAGCCGACTACAAAAAATCCAATTACACATTACACATATCACAAGCTTAGCATTAAAATTATCAAATCATGCATCTAAACTATTATTAATATCAAAATAAAATATATAATTATAAATATCTTTACCATTAAAAGTTGTGTAAAACTAGTAATATTTATAGAAGATATATCCTCAGTTTTCTTTTGTGCCATGACATCATGTGCATTTATTTCCTGTAAAAATTGTACTAGTTTAGCAACAATAATAGTATACTATATTAATGTGTAAAAATAAAATAGAATGGTGAAAATAAGGATAATTGAAGATTACCTCCTGCACTTTTCTTTTCTTTGTTTGCTTCTTTGATGTGCCTTCCTATGGTTTCCTCATCTTTTCTATCCATGATTTCGTCCTACGCTTTTTATTACGATAAACCTCTCTTTTCTTTATCCCTTTTGGTACAATCGTAATCGAAGCACATAATTGATCTTCTTTGTCTGCAAAATCGGTGGAAGGCCTAATGATGTCTTCTTCTACATTAGCTTTGCAATTCCTAAGGTCACAAAGTTTTTTTTTTTCAAATCTGCAATTGCTAGGCTTAGAATATTATGGCCTTCTTTAGTTTCACATGCCTCATTCACCAATTGAATATATTTTGGACATAAATCTCGATACCGATCTACATATTCCAGTCGAGTATCCGGCTTAATGTTATGTGTTGTGCAATTTTTTCCACTTCCATCTTTTGTATCTCTTCTCCACCTCTTCATGATATATCTATTAGGAATCAACTTGATATCCAATACATCAAGAACTTTCAAACCATGCCTACATAAAATACCAAATGACTCAAACTTTTTGCAACTACAAGATAGAATCTCATCTAATGGATTCCACATGACCTCATATTTTCCATTTTGATTGAAAACTCCAACCACATAACCATGTGTTTGACTCACATTACGTTCTAGGATGGAAAGTGCCATTACCTCTTCAACTTCTGTCTGAAATAAATCAAACAACTTAGGCGTGTACACTGTTGCTACTTGGTTAAGCATAGGAGAGCTTTTGAGCTTTAATCTTGGAAATTTCTGTCTAGAGTTGTATTCTGCTTCTAACTCCTTATCCCGCTTTTGATTGACAACTGTTTCAAAATGAGTGAAAAAACTCTACTATATTGAGATCAGTACGCAAGCAATCCTTCAAGTCAACATTGAAACTCTCACTAAGCTGGGTTGTCTTCATTCCTACAGTGAAAGTTCTCTTAACATATGCTTGGGCCCATTTTTCCTTCAATTTAAATAGATCAATTAGCCATTTATTTTCACGAACATCGTACTTATCTAGCATTTCATTCCAAGCTGTAAGAAACTCATCTTCACCGTCATACTCATAAATACATGCTAAGAAATCAGCATTAAATTGAGGCTCAGTTTTTAGTAAATGACCCAAGTGTTTCTTAGCATTATGCCACATATGCCAACTACACAATGCATGATATGTCTTAGGCATGACTACTTTTATTGCAGCTGACATTGCTGCATCTTGATCTGTGAAAATAGTGATTGGCTTCTTTTCAAACATTTCTTCTAAGAAGGTCTCAAATAACCATACAAAAGATTCAATTATTTCATCATATAAAAGTGCACCTCCAAATACAACAGTTTCTCTATGGTGATTGAGACCCAAAAATACTCCAAGTGGCCTTGCATCTCTATTTGTGCTATACGTTGTATCAAATGTTATTACATCACCGAAGTGGCTATAGTCAATGATCATTCTTGCATCGGCCCAAAAGATATTAGTAATCAACTCTTCACAGTCCAATTGAGTAGCGAAATAATATGAAGGATTTTCCTTAAGTTGATGACTGAAATATCTTCCCAAGCTAGCAGCTGCCCCATGCTCCATGTCTCTTTGTCGCTTAGTGCGTAAGTAGTTTTTATGATCTTGCTTGGTAAAACCAAGATTATCATATCCACCAACTTGCTTACTAAGAAGCTCATAAGATTGCTTTAATCTTAATCCTGATTCATGTGCCAAATCAATTTCAATAGCATGAGTTACAGCCACTTTCCATTGTGATGGCATCATGTGCACAGTTGATGGAAGATGGAGATAGTGGTTATGCTCAGCAATAAATTCACTCACCACATATTTTTTACTATCTCGATTAAGTACAATAACCAAACATGCTTCACAACCACATCTTGTTTCTGCTCATGGATTCTTTACATTCTGATCTCTCTTGTCTTTGCCTCGAACTCCCTCCTTCGCGCACACAAATCTCCTTGAAGTAACCACTCCAATCTTTTTACATTTATTTACATACTCTTTTCTAATACTAAAACCAACCTTTCTGCCATATTCATTATAAAAACCATATGCAATCTCATCCGCTTCAAACTCCATCCCTTTAAATGGGGTAGATTCCATGGGCACATTAGAAGGAACATGTATTCCCATCATTATCCCTAGAAAAAATTGAACATAAATTTATTATAACTTTCACCTATCATTTGTTTTCAAAATAGAGATGATGTAAACACACACACTAAACGAGTCTAACCAATTTTTATATTTCAAAAACAAGTCAAGACAGTTTAGTGAGCATACATGAACACATGCAAAACCTTGTGATGGCCAAATCACATTGTACATGCACATGTATCAAGAGTAGCAAAGAATATTGCGTGTTGTGTGTAAGAAACATCGCAAGATTGCATGCATAAGTGTCAACTAGTTATGACGATTTGAGATATGAGAAAATCGCTTTAACTCACACAATCATAACTGTTTGATGGGGACTATCACCTTCGAGGTACATCCTATAACTCCCACATCTCCTAGAATACACGCTTGCAATCATATATAAAGCATTTTGATCTTTTTGCTTTTATTTTTCTTTGCATATTTTTCTTTTAATAAGCATATCATACATGGGCATATAAGAGATAGAAAAGAAATACCCAATTATGTTAAGCATTTGACATTCCATTTTTGCTATGCTGAAGCATACAAATGTCATTTCATGATTGGCGGGCAACAGTGGTGAGATGGTTATTTATGCCTTTCTCTTAGGATTTTCTAGTACTTCCTGTCAAAAAGAGTGATATGAGTGTTAAGTACAAGAGATAACTTAATCTTACTCATCACAAACACGAGTCACAAAGCTCACTTGCTTAATTGTGCATAAATATGCTCATCTAAGCTATAAAAGATACAAAGTTTAGAAAACTTTGTTTCAATGGCCATCGAAGGTACACAAGTACCAATGTACAGAAAACACATACTGTTTTTGTATTTTTCTGATTTTTCAATTTTTTTTATATGAAAAACAAAATAAACAAAACTGAAAACAAACAAAAACATATTAAACAATGCAAAGCATAAAACTAGACTAACTCAAAATAAAAGCAAAACACACAAGTTATGCAAAAACAAAAACACGAAGAGAAAGAAGAAAGTGATAGAATCACTTGGAGCCTTTTTCCTTCCACACTTTCGAAGAACCTTTCCTTTGATTAAACCCTTGAACCGGCGGTAAGGGGGAAGAATTGAAACCGTTCAAGTTCGAAAGGAACATGAGGGCTTTGAGAAGATCTCCAAGGGGAGCATGAGAGGATTGAAGTTGATTCTGGCTTCCAAATGCTATCATGTCGTTGCTCTGTTGAGTGGCTAACCACTTATAGCAATTTGGTTGAGTATGACTAGCAACTCCACAATGATGACAGAGATGCTGCTTCTTCTATTTAGGCTTTTGAGAGTTAGCCTTCTTAGCCCTAGGGATTTTAGCTTCCTTCTTATCTTGCTTAGGGGATGCTCCTAAGATAGATTTATTCTTGTCTAAGTTCTCACTAGCTAAATCAGTTTTGACATTATTGTTCTCAATTTCAACATTATTAGCAGGAGGAACAAAAACAGTAGTACTAGTAGAAGTAATATTAGAAAAAGAGAAACCATACCCTAAACCTGTTCGATCAGAAGCAGATTTCTGAAGACTGAGCATCTCATCAAGCTTTACACTTGAAATCCTCTCCAATTGAGCTCTGACTTGAAACAGTTCCGCTTCAAACTTCTTGGTCTTCTCAGCCAAGAAATTGTTTTCAAACCTCAGTGCTCCAATAGTCTGATTGGCTTCATCAAATTTTGAGGAAAGCTCTTCACAATCAAGTTCCACATCACTGAGCTTCTTGGTGGCCAGCCTATAAAGTTTCTCATGCTTTTCAGAAACTTTGTACAATTTCTCATAGGCTGTATGGATATCATCTTGATCATCCATATTCTCGAACTTAAACTCCACTAAGTCCTCTTCTTCATCCACGTCTTCAGCAATCCCCTCAGTAGGATTGACAGTGGCAGTGAAGGCATTCAGGATTCAGTCATCCTCATTGTCAGAATCATCCTCAGACTCGGTGTCGCTCAATGTAGCAGCAAGTGCCTTGCTTTTCCCAATAGTCTTGAGATAAGTGGGGCACTCTTGTGTTAAATTAATTGATTAATTAGCCAAGTTTATTAATTAATTAAATTAACATGCAAATACGTGGTAGCACAAACAAATCACCAATTAAACTAAGTATGCAGTGGAAAATAAATTGACACGGTGATTTGTTTACGAATGGGAAAAACTGTTAAGGACATATTTTATGTAATTGGCTAATCCTTTGACAAAACACACTTTACTTGTAATTGGGTAGATTTAGGATGTGTTTAATACTTCAAAGAATAAGAGTTCAAGTCTAGTATTGAAGCCATGCAAGTCTGTCCAAGAAACAAGTGAAGAAGTGCTGATTCATTAAAGCTCGACACCTGCTCGACACCTCCTCGATCGATCGAGATTTACGAAATTCAGATTTCCAGATATGATTTTTGGCCCATGCTTATGTATTTGTATAGGCTTTCTTTTCTCACAACCCTAAACATATATAAGGCTTATTTTAGAGGCCGTCACATAAGAGAATACATGGAGAACATATGCAAAAGGTGACTGATGCCTTATTCTCTTTGAAGGAAGCTACTGCGTCTTTACACCTTAGGGTTTTGTAACCAAGTGCTTCTTGATCTTCATTGTTGATGAAGTGAAGAACTTTGCAGCCAACATCTTCTTCTAGTTGATAATTGAAGTTGCGTACTAGGATCCGCGTAATTGGTTAGTCACGTATTGGGATTCGTGCATCAAAAGGGTGGCGTTCACATATTGAAGAGTTCAGAGGTTCTGAAGCAGTAGAAGGTTTCTGCTGTAAGTTCATCTACAGGGATTGTAAAGTCTGGGGACGAAAGTTTTTTACTAGATCTGAAACTTCTCTTTACTATAGTGGATTGCTTTTCGAGAAGGTTTCACCCTAGGTTTTTTACTGTTAAACTAGTTTGTTTCATTGGTTTTCCCGGGTTATCATATCTTGTCTTCTTTATTTTTTCTACTGCATGATTTTGACATGATATTAATGTTTTTTTGTTTTAAAAAGTTTTATTCATAATAAATCTAATTAACAACTTGGGTTTAAAACTTGTTAATTCTATCAACCGGGGTCTAAATTTCCCAACAAGTGGTATCAGAGCGAGCATACTCTGATTAGGTTTTAATCTTTGCTGTGTGATCCATTGACCCCTGTTGTCATGGAAACTCTTGATTGTTTTGATTTGCATGATCTTATGTTGAATGATGATGATGATATTCAAGATGCCTATTGCAAGCTTTATAATTTTTGTATGAAATCTCTAAAATGTTCTACCAAATTAAAATCTAAATTTAAAAAGGTCAAACTTGAAAAAGATGATTTGATTGCAAAATTGGATGAAGCCAATAATTTGAATGAGAATTTTAAAAATCAAATTTCATCTTAGGTGGACAAAATTAAGAGTTTGGAAGAGCAATTAGTTGAATTTAAAATTGAAATTGAAAAATTAACTAGTGCCAAACTTGCTGTTGAGCCTAACTCAAAAAAAAAAAGATTTTTATATTTCTCCATTTAAAAGGAACAATGAAGAGTTGAAGGCTAATATTGCTAGGATAGACAAAGGTAAAAATTCTGATGTTAACGCTGAAGTTTCTAAACCAATGTCTAAAACTCCTCTTAGGTTGAATGAAAAATCTGAATTTGTTCCCATTTGTCATCATTGTCATATTGTTGGTCTTATTAGGCCAAATTGTCCTAAGTTGAGGTTTCTGTCAACCTCTAAGGTTAGACCTTCTTCTAGGAAACATAGTAGTTCGAAAACTGTTAGTTTTTTAGAACCCTTAAAACACAAATAGATTAAACTATGTAATTAGCCAAGTGATTAACTTAGTCAAATTAACAAATCTAGGTTATCGCAATCAAACAATCATATCATGCATAGCAGCAGAAATATAAATAAGATAATGATATGATGACCCAGGAAACCACATGGTAAAAACCTGGGAGGATTTAACCTAGCTATCCTCAAGTTAAACCTGAATCCACTATCTTGAAAGAATCGAAGTTCATACAATAAGACTTACAAGCCCCCACGCTCGACTTCTTATTGCTACTCACTAGTAGAACTTACTAACACGACCACGTGCAAGCTCCGAGACCACAGACTCCTTCTTTCTTGGATTCTCCAGCAAGTACAAGCACACCCGCTTATGTATCTTTAAGCTTTTATTGGCAGCAACTGAATGATCATCAAGTTCTTGAAGAAATCTCCTCTTGATAATCCTAAGCTTGTGTGAAGGATAGCTCCTCAAGGATCTCACAAGAGATTCACACAAACAGCAATATGAGCAACCTCTAAAACGTGGCTAGGGTTTGCCTTATATACCTAGGGCAAAATATAAAACCCTAAAACGTTTTAATGAGCTAGGGCTGAGTTGGAATTCTGCAGAAAAATGCATCAGACCCGAAATTCGATTGATCCAGCCTAAGCTTCGATCGATCGAGTCAGGCCGAGATGCACAGTAACTTCTGCATCAGCTCGATTCCAACTTTACATAAAAGACACAACTTTGAGCAAGTCTAAACAAGACTAAACAACCTGTTTTGATCATGGTTTGCCAACAATACAATTTAGAATTCTAAATACATTAATTCTAAGTCTTTAGAATCTAACAAAAACTGTTCATGTTTGTCACTATTGTGGCGTTTCTGGACACATTCGTCCTAATTTCTTTAAGTTGTATCCTCAAAAGCAAGTGTCCAAACGGTCACAGGTTTCCTCTCAAGGACCTACACCTTTGTTTGGAGAGTTATTAAAAGCTTTGAACTTTTTAACTCAATTTCAAGAGAATTTTAATTCTTCTATGTCCTTTAGTAGACATACTAGTACACGTGCCTTTTCATCTTCACGACCAAAAACTCGTGCTGTGTGGGTGAAAAAGGAGCCTAAGACTTAATTGTCTTTTCTGTTGTCCTCTGCTTTATTTCTTTCTATCTATAGTAGGACACTCTTTGCTTGATTTCTTATCTGCTTTTGGAATCATGCTTTCATGCATATGCATCTTTCTATCATGCTTTCATGTTGTTTGTCTGTTTTTGTTTGGTTGATTAGCTTTTATTTTGTTTTGTTTTCAAAATAAAAATAAAAAGGAAAAATCACAATAATACAAAAACAGTGTGTTTGTGTACATTAGTACTTGTGTAACTTGGATGGCCATTGAAACAAAGTTTTCTAAACTTTGTATCTTTTGTAGCTTAGATGAGCATCTCTATGCACAACTAAGCAAGTGAGCTTTGTGACTCTTATTTGTGATGAGTAAGATTAAGTTATCTCTTGTACTTAACACTCGTATCACTCTTTTTGACGGGAAGGATTAGAAAATCCTAAGAGAAAGGCATAAATAACCATCTCACTACTGTTGCCCGCCAATCATAAATTGACATCTGTATGCTTCGGCATAGAAAAAGTGCAATGTCAATGACATCTATATGCTTCGGCATAGCAAAAGTGCAATGTCAAAAGCTTAACATCATTGGGTATTTCTTTTCTCTATCTTATATGCCCATGCATGATTTGCTTAAAAAGAGAATATGCAAAGAAAATAAAAGCAAAAAGAATCAAAATGCTTTATATATGATTGCAAGCGTGTCTTTTAGGAGATGTGGGAGTTATAGGATGCACCTCAAAGGTGATAGTTCCCATCAAACAGTTATGATTGTGTGTGAGTTAAAGTGTTTACTCATATCTCAAATTGTCAGAGCTAGTTGACACTTATGCAATCTTGCGATATTTTTCACACACAACACGCAATATTCATTGCTACTCTTGACACATGTGCAGGTACAATGTGATTTGGCCATCACAAGGTTTACATGTGTTAATGTATGCTTACTAAACTGTCTTAACTTGTTTCTGAATTATAAAATTGGTTAGACTTGTTTAGTGTGTGTGTGTGTTTTGGGATCTATGTGCTTAACAATTTTTGTTGAGAGATGTTTTTGAGAGTTCAAAATGCTGTTTGGATCCTTGATTGAGTTGTATGTTTGATTGCATTCATGTCTGTGTTTTTCTCTTCTTGGAAAAACTATTTTTAAGTAGTCTCGACAGCTCTTCGACACCTCTCAATACCTAGCTTTTCTATTGAACTCTTTAGTTGCTTTGTATCGCAATCTCGACACCTCTCGATAGCTAAGTCGATCGATCGAGCAATTTTCTGTCCTCATGATAGATGCTCGATAGCTGGTCGGTCGATCGAGGTTGGCTTCTGCTCGATAGTATCTCGACACCTCTCGATCCATCGAGATTTTTTTTGCATGCATTGTTTTTCACATGTTTTGCATCTTTCTGTTATCTTGTCATCCATAGCATCTTGTTTCATTACATTTATGCATTTATATGGATTTCTTGTGCCCCCTTGATCATCTTTGATTATCTTTATGTTTCTCGGGTAAAGCTTTTTAGCTTCTTGTACCCTTTGTCAATCATGAAAAAAAGGGGGAGAAACTGCAGAGAAATTGTGGTTTATTTTTTAAGATTCTACAAGTTTTGGGGAGAAATACATTCCTTTGTAAGGGGGAGATGTGTTTCATCTTGTTAGGGGGAGTGCTTATCTCCTTCTTCTTATACACCGGTCTTGTGACCATGTTTACATACATTGTGATTATATTTGATATATATATATATATATATGATGTATGTTTTCTTCACGTACCTTTACATGTGTTGGTTCTTTTCTATCTTCATACACATGTTTCTTATTTCTTGTATGCAATCTATTATTTCTGTTTCACATAAAGATGCCTTGATGAGTTTTGTTTAAAATGTTTCAGAAATACAGGTTGTCAAAGTATTCCATGCCATGAACTCTCTTCTTGCAAAGTTTTTCAAGAGTTTGTGTTAGGATAGATTTTATTGTAGTCAACAAGTGAATATGAGTTGAGTGATTTATGACTTCTCTCATATATTCATTTGTTTGTTGTGGTTTCATCACGGATTGCCAAAGAGGGAGATTGTTAAGGACATATTTTATGTAATTGGCTAATCCTTTGACAAAACACACTTTACTTGTAATTGGGTAGATCAAGGATGTGTTTAATACTTCAAAGAACAAGAGTTCAACCCTAGTATTGAAGCCATGCAAGTCTTCCCAAGAAACAAGTGAAGAAGTGCTGATTCATTAAAGCTCGACACCTACTCGACACCTCCTCGATCGATTGAGCTTTACGGAATTTAGATTTCCATATCTGATTTTCGGCCCATGCTTATGTATTTGTGTAGGGTTTATTTTCTCACAACCCTAGACATATATAAGGCTTATTTTAGAGGCCGTCACATAAGAGAATACATGGAGAACATATGCAAAAGGTGACCGATGCTTTATTCTCTCTGAAGGAAGCTACTGCGTCTTTGCGCCTTAGGGTTTTGTAACCAAGTGCTTCTTGATCTTCATTGTTGATGAAGTGAAGAACTTTGTAGCCAACATCTTCTTCTAGTTGGTGATTGAAGTCGCGTACTGGGATCCGCGCAATTGGTTAGTCACGTATTGGGATTCGTGCATCAAAAGGGTGGCGTTCATATATTAAAGAGTTCAGAAGTTTTGAAGCAGTAGAAGGTTTCTATTGTGAGTTCATCTACGAGGATTGTAAAGTCTAGGGACAAAGGTTTTGTACTAGATCTAAAACTTCTCTTTACTATAGTGGATTGCTTTTCGGGAAGGTTTCCCCCCAAGTTTTTTACTATGAAACTAGTTTGTTTCATTGATTTTCCTAGGTCATCATATCTTGTCTTATTTATTTTTTCCGCTGCATGATTTTGACATGATATTGATGTTTGTTTGTTTTAACAAGTTTTATTCATAATAAATCTAATTAACAACTTGGGTTTAAAACTTGTTAATTCTGTCAACCGGGGTCTAAATTTCCTAACAAAAACCTATACGGCAAAAACCCCACCGGGTGATTTTAAGGTCACCACTCCCGAGAATCCACTATTATCACAACAAGCAGTTACAAGTAAAGGAATCCCAGTACCTTATATCAGCTTACAGTTTAACCCTTACCCCAATACCCAATTAGACTTGTTCTGTAGTGACAATCTCTCCTTTTGATGCACAGCTCCCAGTACGTGACTAACCAATTGCGGGGATCCTAGTACGCGACTTCAATCACCAACTAGAGAAGGTTGTTAGCTGCAAAGTTCTTCAATTCATCCAAGTGATGAAGATCAAGAAGATGCTTGGTCACAAAACCCAACGGTGTACAAACACAGCAACTTCTTCACAAAAAGATGAACTAGGGCAAACTTTGTCTCCGATCACAATTTGCTTGAGCAAACTTTGCTCAACACTTGTGCAACTTGTGTCACTTTTGACGGCCCTCAAAATAATCCTTTTATATGTCTAGGGGATTGAGAAAAGAAAGCCCAAACACATAATCACGGATTAGAGTCAAAACAGAACTGAAAATCTGTTTTTCTTAAACCTCAACAAATGCCTATCTGTCGAGCTGCTGTCGAGCCACGGGGCTGGAACAGCTCTTCAAGCGCAATAGATGCTAGCGGTCGAGCTAGCTGTCAAGCTTTAATGAACTTGCACTTTTCAGCTTGAATCTTGGACAGACTTATATGGCTTCAACACTTGATCTTGAAACACAGTTTCTTGAAGTATTAAACACATTCTAGATCTACCTAAATACAAGTAAAGTGAGTTTTGTCAAAGGATAAGCCAATTACATAAAATAGTGACATATGTTCCTAACAAGTGAATCACATATGTCCTAACAATCTCCCCCTTTGGCAATCCATGACAAAACCACAACAAACAAATGAGATATGAGAGAAGTCATAAATTACTCAACTCATATTCACTTGTTGAATACAACAAAATCTATCCTAACACAAAATCTTGAAAAACTTTGCAAGAAGAGAGTTTATGGCAAGTAGACTTTGACAACCTCTATTTCTGAAACACTTTAAACAAAACATATCAAGGCATCTTTGTGTGAAACAGAAATAATAGATTGCATACAAATAGTAAGAAGCATGTGCATAAAGAGAGAAAAGAAACAACACATGTAAGGGTAGGTGAAAGAAACAAACATACATCAACATATAAAGAAGATAAGTACAATGTATGTCAATAATGGTCACAAGACCTAAGGTACAAGAAAAAATGTATCTAAAAAGGAGAAAAGAAAAAGATACAAATAATCCTCACTACATCCCTCAGATATCAACACTCCCCCTAACAAAATGGTCTATACTAACTCTTCCCCTAAGAATGACTACTCTCATATAAAAAACTACTCCTCCTTTTTGTCACGAGTGACAAAGGATAAGAGTGTCAAGTAGACATCTCATCGATAGAGCTAGCATCTCCATCATCATCATCATCGGAAGCATCATTGTCATCACCATCATTATCACCCTCAGCCTCAGAATCAGAAGCCACTGAAGGAGGTGGAGGAGAAGCCTCAGGAGTGAAGCCACCTATGACCGCCTGCCGCCACGCAATACGACCGACACGAACGTTCACCTGATACAGCTCTATAGAGAGTGTATCAAGGCGAGCATCCATGCGTTGAAGCTGCGCCATGATGTCTCCGAGTGACACATAGGTTGGCATTTACACGTCAACAAGCTATTTATGCTGTACAATACCATTATATATTAGAGTTTTTCTTTTCCTACAACACACACACACTCTACTCCCTTTTATAAGAATATGACACATCATCGTATTACTAAAATATAATTACTTCTTATCACAAATGATAACATCTAATAAATACCATATTTCAAGTTTTAAGTGAAAACAAATGTTGTGGCATTATTAGGTGTGGTAGAAGGTATTGAGTTTTACTTAAAAGACTGATGTGACAATCTCTTATTGAATAGTGTAAAACATATGTTTATACTCCATCTTTACCAAATTCGGAATATAAAAAAAAGGTGGATGCTCAAAATTTCTTATTTAAATTTAAATACTAAGAAAATAAATTTATTTATTGTTTGAATACAAATAAATAATAACTATTATGTAAATCATTAAAACATTTGCTTAGGTGGAAGGTTGGATACTTCAAGGCCACTTGAAGGTTTGGGATAGACTCTATGATATCTAGCACCAAGAACTTAGGTGCGGTTTGGATAGAGATTATTTCAGCGTCTGCGTTTTCCTCTTTTGCGTTTTCCTTTTTTTTTTTCTTTTTTTTTTTTGCACGCATAAATGGAGACAAAGGCTACTATTCATGTACTGTGCAATGAACAGTAGAAATTTTTTTTGACTTTTCAGCCATTTTCAGCACATCAGTGGGTCTCGTGCATTATTCACGGGACCCATAAACTTCACTTTTCAGCAACTTTTTCATTAAAAATGGGTCCCACGGCACTATTCACACATTTAAAAATTATTTTTCTACAGTATTTTCAGTTTTCAGTTTCTAGTTTCAACAAAATAAGTTCTATCCAAACGGACCCTTAATCCAAGAGTCATGAGGTAGAGTGTTTGGTTGGAATCTCCTCTCAATGGATATGGCAATTTGGAGAGTGTGAAGGTTTGGAGTCTACGAGGATTCTCTCTCTAATTGATTTGGGTAGTCTGAGCCGTCTCTCTTTTGTTTTAAGATAGAATTTCAAAGATATATGAAGTCATTAAAGAGACTTTTTTTTTTTTTTTTTTTTTTTTCCGAGAAAGAAGTCATTAAAGAGACTTGATTGGATAAAATAACAACTTAGAAAAATGGGAATTTTTTCTCTCTACTGAGAACTTTCTCTAGATAAGGTTTATGTCATAATTAAATTTCGAAGTCTGGGGCACTCGTTTGATATCTCACTAGACAAGGGAAGTTCGCTCGAGCGAAATTCCTGCTGTTGTAGCTTGTACATTTTCTTCTAGCTTGATCCTCTTTGACTTGATGCAATTATAATTGAAAGTAGATTCAAATGCAGGGATTTTTCCAATATACACAAGAAATTTTGACACGTGAATTAGGAACACTAACAATCCTTACAAATATTTCAAATTTGAAGGTTTATTTAGAACCATGTTTGTCAACTTTTAGAGATGAAATTTTAAGCATGAAATGGGATCTCTCCATTTGAAATGACGTTGAGATAATTACTTTTCAACCAAAACAAGGATCACAAAAAGCCTAGCCAACCCTATCTATTCAAAGCCATAATCTAAAACCAAACCAATTGACCCCCAAAATCCATATCACACCGCAACAAATTGAAACAAAAAATAAAAAATTTCGATGTGACACGGAAGAGGAGCATCAGTTGGGACACCAATGGCAGAATCTCAAACCCAGAGGTGATATAGAATCTTCAGGGTCTCTCTGCCTCAGAAAGAGACACCAACGGTAAGGATCCCAAATCAGTTGGGACACCAATGGTCGAGTTTTGACTACTCTCATATGATTACCGTGCAGCCTCGAAAATCGAAAGACAACCTGGCAACTTGTCCAATATTATCCGGACTTGGTTTTTCGATGATCATTTCGATCAATATGCAGTGGATCAGGAGATTGATTTGGATCTAGGCTATCCTTTTTTCTTTTTCTTTTTTTTTTCTTTTTTTTTAAGTAAAGGTTAATAATTTATTTTATTTTATTTATAAATGCTAATTAATTTTTTCATTTGACGACTTGAATTTTTAAAATATGTGGCACGTTTCAAATGGATAAACGGTAAAAATTGTAGGTTTTGAGGACAAAATCAGAATAAATCCAATCCCTTAGAACTGTTTGTAGGCTGTAGCCTCCTTGACATTAGTGGTCTTAGAGTGTAATTTCGCTTACAATAATTTGTCAACTCTATATTTTTAGGTTAGGAAACATATTTAACAGTTAGAACTTAGATTGTCTATGTAATTGGTATTGGGTTAGTTATTTTGATCAAGACAATTCAATGTTCAAATGGTGGAAGACTATATAGTTTAAGGGTTAGTGATATCTCCCACGTCTAGGAAAGAGAATGGTTCATTCTCAAAAAAAAAAGGAAAGAGAATGGTTATGTATATTTAGTCTTTGTGCCCGCAGATCACAGGTTGGTAGGCGTGAACTTAGGCAATCTAATTTTGTCACCATGCTAATGGGAAAAAGGTGATTGATGGTTATTGTATACACTCCTCAGCATCTTTTCCAGTGACATTTGTATTTATTGCTAATCCATTGCAGTATGCAGCAATGCTTTTTAAGCCAAAAATCTTATTAGCCATTGTAACGCGGATATAAAGACATCATATACTATCTAGCCATTGCACGCACATATCATTGTTCAAATACTTAGTCCTGCTTTATCATTTATGTTTTGCGGCATCAAGGGAATAATAGGCTATTGGATTCATCAATTAAGAATGTAATATGTGTGATGTCGCGGAAGCCCAAAGAAAGCACACACATACTTTCTTGATAGAACAGAAACTAAACTATTAGCTTCTGGTAGTAAACCTCGAATCTGTGAGGGGTTTTCTGAATCCACAAGAAGAAAAACTGGAATCCACCAGAGAAAGAATTTGACAAAAAATCTGTGTTTATTGATAATAATCTGATTTGTCTCTGACGGTTACAAAACATATAAATACTAAAAAAAAAACGTTTAAAACCCTAATTCACACTAATTATGCGATTAAGTGACAAAATATCAAAATTTCCCAAAAATAACAAAATTGAGTTAAATGTAGAATCATAAACTACTAACCTTAAGGGTCGTCCCAAAATAGACAGGACTTTATTCTGACTTTTAAACTAAAAGTTATTAAGGAAAAAAATATATTACTATAAATAGCAAAAACACTGCTTTTAGAGCCTTAACGAAAAAATTCGCCTAAATTTAGGTGACACTCATATGTTATGAGTCTGGATCAGAATGTCGTTTCCTTTTAACCTACCAAATTTCATGCAATTTCAACACTGTCGTCCCGATTGCCTCTATTGGTACCCCCTATGATCTTGCATTGTGACTTTTTGCTCTAGGAAGACATGTGCTACTTGTTCTACATCAATGTGGCTTCTAAAGAATAGTGGTAGACTATATGATGGCTAGACACGTGATGACATACTAGAGTTCTATAGAGTTGTAGTACAATCATGCCAATTGATAGATAGTGAAAATATATGAAATAGAACAATCAAATCAAAGCTGAAAGTAAACTGGATAGTCATGTAAATAAATGGAAATTTTGGAAATCTTGGTGTTGTCCAGAATTATATTTTTAAAGTATGAAAACTGATTTTTAAGTGGGAAATTTGTGTAAATTGATGGACCTATATATTTTGGTGTTGCTAGGTTCTAATTCTTTAGATTTATTGTGACTCAAGGGTGGTTGATTTCAATTTTTTGCAAATACGAGATAAGTGGTATTTATTAATTTGGGGGTTTTCCCATAAACACTCTTGATTATCAAACTATGCTTATAACAAAGAAATATGTTGATATTCTATAAATATGATGATATTCTATAAAAGGTTGATGTGGACATTGTATAAAAAATGTTAACTATTTGTTATATGAAAAGCTTGTGGGATGACCTAAACTTATTTAAACTTGTATGTATGGATTAATCTTTGTATGTTTTTAGTATTATGACTAGATTATTTATTGTAAGCATCTTGAATTTGTTTTGAACCCCTATGGCAAGTTGTGATTAAAAGCTCAATATTGTATTTAGTTCTCAGCAATGGACAATCATACTATAGCTAGTCCTTAGTAAGGGACGGTCCTAGAAAAGGGACAATACACATTTGGTAGCTCCTTAGTAAGGGACTATACAATTGAAGATCCAAAAAGGGAGCTCTTTAGTAAGGGAGTACCCCTTTAAGTTCCAAAAGAGCCACCTTTAACAAAGGGGATGAAAATGGAACACCACAATCCTATCAACGGGACGTAAACGTTGACCACGAGAAAAAACCTAGGGAATTGTTTATATGATGGTGTTGGTATATCTTGATGGCTCACAATATAATGATATTTTTAAATGAAATATTTGATGCTAAAATACAGATGGTTTGCAAGTTATAACTTTTTTGTATGGATTATTCATTTAAAAGGTTCGTTTCCACACCCCAATGTTAGTGAATTCCACTTATTGAGTTATTTCATCCCTTTTATTCTCCCTTATAGATACATTAAAGAGATCATTGGAATAGACATTCTTAGAAAACAACGATTACAAATTATTTTATGAAACTGAGGATTTTATTATTATTTTTAAGGTATTAAATATTGTACTGAAAAATTATTTTGAGGGTCTTTTATCATTGGTGGGATTAGAGCTCTGATAATTGTATTGAGATTTTAGATTGCTGGTTGCATTTGTTTAATATTTTTTTATGGATTATCTATAATGAATAGAATTTATTTATTTATTTATTTATTTAAGATTTTGGGGCGTAAGAATGTGCCAAGTTGGTGTGGAATGAAAACTCTCATTAGACTTTTGACCCAAATTGGTGTGGAATTGTCCATCAAATATCACTGGGCTTTAGACTTTTGACCCAAATTGGTGTGGTATTGTCCATCAAATATCACTGGGCTTGGTTTAAATAAAGCTCACACAAAACAATCCCTAAACACCTCCTAGCTGCTACACTACCTTGTTCCTCAAAAAAAACAAAAAGCTACTACACTACCGAGTCTTCGTATCATGAATTTCAAAGTTTACTTTAGTTTTTTTTTTTGAGGGAAAAAGTTTACTTTAGTCTAATTGCAAACTACACGCTTTAGATTTATTATAATTTTGATTTTATCTTCTATATTTGGGGTAGTTTAAATTTTTTTTCTCTCCCCCCTCCCCCCTCCTTCTTATCTTTAAAAAACCAACCAGTTTTTTTAATGTTTGAAATTAAACAAATACCCCTAATTACTTACTTTTTCGGTCAAAATTAATGGAATCTTTCGATTATTGAAATATTTGTTTTTGCTAAGTCAAAAATTCTCTCAATTAATCACGAAATACCAAAAATGCCTCCATAACCTAACTGATTAAACTTAACCAGGGTAAATTAAAACTCTAGCCAAATTAAATCTCGCGTAGTAAACACAATTACACAACCCATGGTAAACAATAAACTAAACCTACACTACCTACAGTATACATTGTTCAATCTGACCCAATAACTATCTGACTAATAAGCCATCAATTGCTGCAATGACGTCACCTATAGGCTTAGGCTATAGCCACCACCGTGAGTCACCGGTAAACTACCAAACGGCCACCGTTAAAAAAACCACAACACAAGGATTGGTCCATAGCTGTACTAGCCCTACTAACTATATTGTTGATTTCAGTGTTAGATTCAAGCGTCCATAGCTGTACCAGTCCTACTAACCATATTGTTGATATCAGTGTTAGATTCAAGCGTATGAACAAGATCAAATAGTTTTCTGTTTTTTCTTTCAGCAAAAAAAATTAAATAGGATTGTTTTCTTTGACCAAGCTCCAAAGTATCTTCTTCTAAAAAAAAATTAAATTAAATTAAATAAATAAACACTCCAAAGAATCTGTTTGGTTCAGGTTCTTACATTTTTGCGGAAATTTTAGTCTTTATTTTATATTTCTCACTTACAAGAATTTTTGTATCCTAGTATCTTACCATGGTTCACAAGGTTCAAATAATTACAAGAAGAATGACACATTTCAAAAATTTTCCTTTCATCCTCTAGTACATTGATGGACAAGAAGAACAAGAATTATTGCAGTTTCACTTCAAGTTTGTTAATAAAACGTAGTTTGTGAATGGAAACAACTGATGAATATGATTACAACTTGTTGTGCTAAGGGGAAAGGACAACTAGCACTACAAACCGAAGAAATATGCAATAAGAGCCATTAGAGTACATCAGTCAGTCACACACACACACATAAATATATATATATATAGAAAGAACATTTACCCGCACGGAATATGAAAACACACAGATAGTTTCACATTGTTTAAGAAAGAGTACTATTTTATTCAGTCATTTGCTTGGTAAGCATATGACTATTACATTTTATTGATCCAATACCATAGAACCAAGCGAGTCAAAGGGGATAAAAAAATACACAAACAGAGACAATAGCACTTTGTAACAAAGCGCACAACATTATTCCACTCATATGCATGTCAAGCATACGACTATTACTGAACAATCACCTTAGAACCAAGCAACAGATTATAAGGGGAAAAAAGAAAAGAAAAAAGGAGTACCCTCTGGTGAGCCAAACACCTCTGCTGGTTTTTGTCCAACACCCACATTGTTCTTCATCGTCAAACAAGTAATGAAAGGTAGCAGAAATCTGTTACAAAGTTGCAGTGTCAAAATGATAATGATCTGTTTGAAGGACAGAAAATAAAATGGAACAGAGAAATAAAATGAAACACTGCCTTACATGTGTAAAATCTTAAGCTCCATTTGGCATTGACAACGGCTCATCAATAATTATGGCCGGAGAGATAGCAATGTCGGCCCAAATTTTCTCCTTAGTTTCCTCGATTTCTGATGTGAATTTTACTAACATACGCTTTAACTTCAATTCACCAAGAGTCTTGAGATGCCTCAACCCATTTGGTACCTTCAAACTGTAGCAGGAACGAATCTCCAACTTCTTGAGGTTCGGCATTGCTTCTTCCACCACATTCCATTCTTCCAGTTCCTTAAGCTTCAAGAAGTTCAGAACTTGAAGCTGGGGAAAGCCTCCCTTAGAGCATGACATGCTTTTCCCAATATAAGAACTAGCGTACAAACTGAGACATTTTAGTTTGGGAAGTTTTTCTAACTCTGGCATTGGATCATCTGAAAGCCTAGAGGCAGATAAGGTAAGGTCCGACAGGCTTTGTGGGAGTCCATTAATGGATGTCTTCTCTAATTTTCCAAACAAATACAGGTTGGAAAGATTTTCAAGGCCAGACAAGAACGTTGCCTTTAGGTCTTGAGGCCGGCTCATTTCATCAATTGATTTCAATTTCAAAGTTTGAAGGTTCTTCAGTTCCAAAAGGCTCTTTGCTAATGCAGTTTGCTGTGACAGGTTCAACTGGAATGCTAGTTCTAATTTTCTAAGGTTCGTCAACTTGCAAAGGCCAGCTTTCAGAAGACTGTCATTATCTATAAATGCACCTCTCAGTGTGTGAAGACTTTGCAAAGAATTCCCACGCTGATGCTTAATATGGCTTCGATAAATCTGGTTCATCCATAGATGCCGAAGTTTCTTCAATTTCCATATTGATTTAGGAAGACTACGGATATAAGTATGCCTCACATCTAGAGTTTCGAGGTTGAGTAAGTTGCCAATTGATGATGGAATATCCTCTAGGTAAGTCCACCTTAACCCTAGATATGTTAATTTAACTAATTTCCCAATATTGTTTTGCAAATTAGGTCGGAATACATGTTCAAGATCAAGGACTTCTAATTTTAAGAGATGCCCACTTGAAATGCCCATAGAAAGGAAGTTACCTATCTCTTCTCCAGGTTTATTTCCTTCTCGAGTATCAAAGAAGAGAATGGAGCGGGGATTTCTGCAACTTCGCAATAAATTTTGTAAGTTTTTGCTGCTACCACGACTAGAGGTAGAACTGGCATCATTTTCATCAGTATTATAAGCAAGACGCCCATCTAAGCTTGAAATTGGAAATTTTCGCAACCATAAATCTCGCAGAGCGCTAGGGAAGCCACATGTCTTGACCTTCCCGTTAGGCTTTCTTTCCACTTCTTGTATCAAGTTGCGGCTTATCAATTCATCCAAATACTTTTTTGCAACTGATTCAAGAGGCTCTTGCTCAGCAGCTGTTTGTTGTACCAATCCGTCTGCCACCCACAAAGCAACTAATCTCCTTGTTGAACTTTCAGAGTCCCTGGGGAAGAGTCCAAAGTAGGAAAGGCATTTCTTTAGATGCGGAGCCAAATCTTTTTCATTAAATTCCACTATTTCCGACCATGGTGTTTGGTTATGATCGATATGCTCAAGCACCCTTGACAACTGCTCGGAAGTCACATTCTTCATCCCGGACAATAGATACCCAAGACGTAAGATTGAAAGTGGCAGGCCCCCACATCTTCCTACTACTTTACGTGCGAGTGAATTCACTTTTTGTGCTTCTGCTTCTGAGAGTTCAGTCTGGTCAGAAGTATCGGACGGAAGGTGGACCATCTGTTGAAACAAACTTAAGCTTTCATCTTTGGTTCGTAGTCGAAGTTGAACCATACCATATCATTAACAGCATCATCAAGAGAATGAACATATGCATGCAGCCCATCACTTCCACCATGACCTATATGAAAATAAATAAACAAACGGATAAGAAAAATTTAGTAATAAAAAACTACTAAAGTAGAAAATAGAGCGCCATGTAGCAGGGACGGCAAAAGTGAGCCATGCCCCCAAATTTTCTGGTTTAAGATATTTTAGATCCGTTCCTGCTGACAGCTCAAGTTGGTCTGGGGTCAAATTAGCAAAGATATCACAGATCCCAAATAAAATATTAGTATCAAAAGCCATTAAATGGAAGCAATTATTTAGGTCATCACAAGAAGATATAAAAAAGTATATTTAGAAAGCTAACAGCACAAAAGATAAATAAAAACAAAACAAAGGAGTAGAAAACCATTATCTTATATTATATTTGGCATATATTACAAGGCATTTAGCAAAAGATAATTTTCCCATTTAGCTTATATAACAAGGTTAGAAATTGAGTAAAACCCAGTTTAACAAACAGCACCTAGAGAATGTATCAAGCATAATGCCTTTAGATTGTCTCATGTTCACATGCTCACTGATCTAAGTTTGGTTTAAACAATGTTTGATGTTCTCCTAAATGTTGATTCAAGAAAAGCATCGCGTTCCATTCAAAATTTTATTGATTCAAAACACTTGCACCAATCAGAAGAAAGGAGAACTTTGAAAACAAATTTTGAATATAATTTTCTGTTTCTTCGGCTCCTATAAAACAGGGAGAAGGCTCCATTTAGTTTTCAGCCTTTGGCTTAATTTCCAAAACCCCTCCTTTTACCAATGTCAAAAATAGCAGGTAGACACAAACATGCAGATAATAAGCTTACTTATTAAGAGGAGCTTTCACATGTTTTTGGCACCAATGGGCAACCCAAATGAACTACTCAATCCCTGCAACATCCAAATATAGATGCATTGTTGAAGAATGGTGATCTCTAGACTATAAAATAGTAATTAAGTGGGGGAAAAGTATGACCTTTGTTTGAAAGATCAGCTCTTGGGAACAAGAATTAAGTGCAAGGTATAAAACTTGTTGAGAAAAAAATGATCACCATTTCTTTGTAGTGTGTAGATTCTACCATAGACACTGAAAGATGAAAGTAAACTCAGGTATGAATCTAAAACATATAAATTGGAGGGAGGGGTATTGATGGATTATATATATGATGTTGAGAGATTACGGGACCAAACAGGAGAGACCAGAGTATTAAAAAAGGGGGGGAGAGGGGGGGTGGTGTTGTGGGAGGTGGCTTCTTTAAATCTTCCCTGGGTATTGGGTAAAGTAACAATAGCAACTAAAAAGTAGAAACTCTGTTGAAATAACTGCATGGGTTCTCTTCTATCCCCCCACATCATATTTTACTTTTGGTCTCTCTTGGTTTTATGGCATTCCACAGTACCAGCATAAAAGAATTACCACTATAATAGAGATTGTATTAAGCATGGAGCATAAATAAAATTATGATGCTTGTGCTAGCATCGCACACATGTATAAACCAATGACTTCATTGTCCACCAAGACAGTAATTAGCATTTTTGCTAGTCACCAACTTCTTCAACAACAACAAAAAAATCAAAATCAAAATAAAAAACCACCAAGATGTTGCTTAAGAATCATCAATTAGTGCTCCAAATTATAGTCTAAGCATAAATTGTAATTAAACTATAACAGAGGAGTTAATTAAAGAGCATAATAAGTACATCACTCTAAATTTGTATACCACCATTCCCGGAGAGAGAGAGAGAGCAAACAAACATATAAGCTAAAGGAGAATTACATAACATCTAAATCCTTTCTCATTCACTTTTGAGCTTGTGCAGCTCATCTATTTGTGTGTTGGCATGATAGGGTTTAAGCACTGCTTTCCTTTTCCATTTACTCTGAGGTGCCTGTCACTTGCTATGAATCAGAATTACAGATTTATGCCTCAGAGGGAGGTATCAGATTAATGAAACTCTTAGTATTTTCACATGGAGGTATGGATTAAAATTACAAATGCATGCCTCAGATAGGTATCAGAGTAATAAGACTCTAAAAATTTTGCATATTTCAACAGAATTTCAACTTATCCAAACTTCCCCTACTTTAAATTTTTAACGTTTTTAACAAATTCAATAATGCATTATTGCAAACCTTAGAAATTTTCATTTTTCCTTTTCATTTTAAGAGCCTTTGAATACACGTGGAATGTGTGTGAAGAGGATAGTTAATAGAAATACCCATTAAACTATAAACACCATAACTCAAGAGTTAAAAATAAGATTGAAATAAACTGGACCAATGATTTATTATCAATGGCCAAGAACAGTACTTAGCATCTTCAAGCACACACATACAGATAATCTTGGCTTATATAGGGGGAGAAACTCAATGGTGAGCATGTAAAGATGGTTTTTAGACTTACCAATCCAATCCATTCCATAGACCTTGTAGCCATTGGCATTTAGCTGCTTTGCAAAATCATTGTATCTGCCACTGTTGTCAATAATATAAAATTCTTGAGAAATAGATCAAGCAATATAGTCCACGAAGATAATTTCTATACAGGCATGAGCATAAATCACAGACCTGTGCTCGTTCAGGCCATGCATAATAAGAACCAATCCCCTGCACAAAATAGATAGCAATCAGAACTTTATTCCATATAAAAGTTGAAAACAAACATGAAACTGCAGAAGTTAAGAACACGAAATCAAGGGGAATACTGCACAAACTTAGCATGGAATTGTATATTGTAACCAACAGAAAAAGCCTACTGGATTTAGTTAACAAAAAATAAATAAATATGAAAAAAATACTTTTGTATTGGAAAATCCCATATGAAAATGGGTTACAAAGACTGATGTAAGCCTGTTGTGTCCACCTAGGATAAATCTCCAAAGCAGTTCACCATGACTGTTAATTGGCTACTTGGTGTTATTGTACATTGATGACACACATTAGTGTAAGAAGTGACAAGTAGACTGATCTTACAATTTTGGACCCCATGACTTGTAAAACTTGCCAATTATGTCAATTTTTCAAGTCCAAAGTAACAAAAGACAATCCTGAATCATCTGATCTCCACAACTTCTCATCACATAAATTTTAGCATTGCATTTCAATCCTCTCTGTCAATAATATGCAATGATATGCTAATATGTTTATGAACACAAACAAGTTTTCTAAAAGATGCTGTGGTACCACCGTATTTTCTGAGCAAAACGAGAGCATTAAACAATAGTCTCTTTCAATAAGGCCTCTTATTGGTATGAGTACAAATACTACTGTTTAAATGCTTTCAATCCCACATGAATTTTTATTCTCATTGACCATTTAATTCCTTTTTGTGTGTGTGTGTGTATTAAGTTGGAGGGGGGGGGGGGGTGAAATGAGGAACCCCATAGAGTTCATATCCAGTGGCAAGTAGTTTAGGCAAAGGCCTTAAAACTAGATACCAATTTGTCAGAGATTAAATCTCTATCACAGCACAAAATCTAACATATCAGTAACTGTAACTCCAACTGTCAAGAATTAAACCTTGCTAATGGTCAACAAATCTCTGGATATCTATAGGCAGATCTGAACTCATCAACATGCCTAGAAAAAACATGATGTTTAAAAATTTCATAACGCTCTTATACAAGGACAAAGTTTGGCTAACCTTACTCTTCAACTTCCTCTAAGAAGCTAACATGTGTGCAATGCACATAACAAGTGTTGGTCGGGTTAAGTGTGATTAAGTGAGACCACCGCGCACCCTTGACGTGAGGGTCATTTCATAAGTACAAAGTTCTTGTGAAGTGGGGGGCAACAGTTAGGATTCAAGTCTCCAGCAGAAACTTACGCATATGTACACTTAAATTAAACTTGAGATAGAATTTCTATCTTATAAAAAAAAAAAGTGCGGTTAAGTGAGTCGTGTGCAAACAAGCACACATGTCAGTTTCTTAAAGGATGTTGAAGCCTTAAGCCTAAGTGGTAACAGATAAAAATTAAAATTAAAAATTTAAAAAAAAAAAAAGAAAAAAAGAAAAGAAAATGAAAAGTAAAAGTGATAGATTACCGAATGTTGTTGCTGTTATTGGGGGTCCAGGACCGAGTGAAAATGGTATCACCTCTAGGCGTGAGGAAGAGGGAGTAGTCTCTTATCACTTCCTCATTCAACCCATCATCATCATCTTGTGCCACTCTCCTCATCGCCAGTGCTCTTCTCACTGCCACTTCTTGCTCCACCACCACCGACCCTCTCTTCCTCCACGTCACCATCTTCACTGGGACCATCACCTTCTTCTGGCTCTGGCTCCCACCTTCCTCATCCTTCCGCCTCCGTCGACGAAATGGGACCAGAAGGAGTATCACCAACGCGTTCATCACCATCACCAAGCTCCTCCACACGCGCACCGAGAACAGTGCCCTCACGCGCCCGCTCGCTCCTGACGTCAGCATGGTCGTCGTATGAGTATCAACGGTGGTGGTCGCCATTTGCGTTATCGTCTTCCTCGTTTTCAAAACTGACGAACACAAACACTTGGGTGGTTCCAATAATTTTCTCTTTCTGACATGTAATTCTGGAGTTTTGGCTTTGGCTACAACTACCAGAATTATTGAAGTTTCTATAGGGATTACAATAGGTGTACTCGTGTAACAGATCATAAAACCTATAGAATATGCCGAACAGACAAAAACAGATTTAAGGAGGAAGAAGAAAAAAACTTTCTTGTTTCTATTTCAACTAATAACGTTTGTGCTAAATTTAGTTGACCAGCCAAAGTTAGAGCAAAGGCCGAAATTAAGCTACCATCAAAACACAAGCTGGGTTTCCAAATTAACAATTATTGCTATTTGCTATTTGCTTTGTTTGGTGTCTAATCTTTTGTGTCTGAAGTCTGAAATATGAATGAGGTGTGAGGTGTGAATTTGTGTTTGAAGGAACATATACGGCATAGGTGCATAAGGCGTCACGGCTAACGCCACGTCCAAATTGTCCCTGCTTCTCATCTCCTACCGGATAGTCACTGAATGACACGTGTCACTCTAAATTATTAGTATTTAATATATTGATTGAAATGAGTTGCAAAAAAAGGAAAAGAAAAAGAAAAAGTCAACGTACAACACCGACTCAAGAAGATGAGGTTGGGCTTCGACTTGGACTGACCAGTAGTGCGTGACTTTGGGGATTGGGAGTTTGGGACGTGGACTTGTTGGAGTTGATCTTCTGATTAGATTCAGGTAGAGGCAGTTGGAACAAGCAATAATCTGGTTGAGATTTGACCATTTGGATTTGGGCCCGGTATTTTCATATCTGCTGATTTTTTTTTTTTTTTTTTTCTAAATAAAAAAATGCTACCACATATTTTTTTCACACTTACTTTGCCACAATTGTCCTAGATAAGACACTATGATTAATTTTCTGTCACTATTAAATAAACTTAATATTTTTTTTCTTTATCACTTCCAGTTTACCATGTAAGAGCATCAATATCCAACCTTCTAAAAGTCATAATATGCTATATTTTAGCATCAAAACACAAAAAAAATGCATTACTCGGTTTTGTAATTGTAAAATTTTTTACAATCTTGCTATAAAACCATCTTATATCTAAGATGGCACTGTAACAGAATTGTATAATTTTAAATTATATTTTATTCTCTCTTCCTCTCTCTCACATTTGTCTCTGTCTTCCTTCTCTTCTCTCTCACTCTTGTTCTTGTTTTGTTCTTTCCTCTCCTCAAACCCGAAACCCCCTTTTCTCAAATCCGAAACCTCGTGTGATGGTGGTACTAGCAGAGATAGGCGTGGGTGTGGGTTGTAATCAATGGCAGCGGTGTGGGTCTGGGTCAATGGTTTTGGGGTGGTCTGTGATGGTGGGGTTGATCTGGGTTTGTGGCGTGGCGAGATCGACGTTTTGATCCTATATCTTCGCCCTCTCTCTTCTATCTCTTCTCACTTTATTTGATTTTGTGTGCCTCATGGTGGTGGTGGTAAGTGTTGTGATGGTGGGTTTTGGTCCTGATGTGGTGGTGGGTTTTTTAGCGATGGTTGTAGTGGGTTTTGTTGATGGAGGTGGTTGTGGGTTTTATGGTTTTTGTTCCTGGTGGTGGGGTTAGGGTTTTTTCACGGCGATAATGGTGGGTTTTGTGGGTTTTGTTGGCAGAGGTGGTGCAGTGGGTTGTGTTTGGATTAGATGGTTGGGTTTTTTGACTGGTTGTATGAGTTTGAGAGGAAGAGAGAGGTGGGTGGTGGTGGCTGGGTTTTTATTATTATTTATTTATGGTGGTGGTGTTCTTTCAAACACAGAAATGGTGAGGAAGAGAGAACACAAAAATGGGTTTTGGGTTTGGTTGCTTGTAGGAAGAGGGAGAAAGAAAGGAAAAGGAAGAGAGAGAAAGAGAAATAGTAAAAAAAGAATATTAAAAAAAAGTGGAAAAAAATAGAGTTTGGGACGTTGGGTATGTTGTAATAGATAAGAGAAATGTTATGTTCACAACATTTTCACAACATTTTCACAACAAATCCTAAGTTGTGGGTTGTTATTGGTTATTATGGATGGGCAAAAAAGTAATTTAAGTTGTTGATTCAAATTAGAACCAATAACAACTTACCACCTATGATTTGTTGTGAAAATGTTGTAGACGTAACATAAACAACCGAATTTAGATTGGAGGATGAGGAAGACATAACATAAACAATTCCATACCCTTGGAATCACCTTCAAACATCACATAATTAAGGTAGTGATGAGCAACCATAGAGAGCCAACTTTGCAGCATTTGCTTCACCAAGTAGAGGATCAAAGGAAGGCATTAGTTTTGAATATGCAACGATAACTTCTTCTTTATCATTTCTACACACTACTGCACAAGTGGATCTATTTGGCTGAATAGCCTTAGCAACATCAAAATTTACTTTAAACCATCCTAGTTGTGGATGAGTCCAAGTTGTAGGAATAGTAATCTTTAAAGTATCAAGTGAGACTCCTTCAAAGATAGCTTGATTCCTAGACCACCAAATTATGTCAAACATTATTGCACAAGATGTAATACCTATGGATGACTGAGAGCAAATGTTAAAAAGGTAACTTTTCTCCTTAATCGACTAATCAGGGGAAAAAAGAGTCATGTTTAAGTTTTTATACAGTAAACTTTTGTCAAGGGCGGTTTTTTGCGCGTAGCCACGTGTCTCCTGCTGGAAGTGTGACTTTACTAAACCCGGATTTGTTTTAGGGAGTTCAACCCGGAACTCGACATTGGGCTGCATAGACCAATGGCTTCCGGTGTATTTTTAAGCCTACAAAATAGATGAAACCCAAAGTCTTAGAATCATGATAATGGTTTAAATAAATAAATAATATGCTTAGCATGATAACTTTGATTAAATGGTGAGTTGATACGTTATTATTATGCATATTAAGTGATGTCCAATATTAGAAAATAATTAATTAGGTATCAAATGTCCAATAATGGGATGAGTCCAATAGTCCATATCCAGCTGCAGTTCATGGTTCATGTTCAACATAATAAGGTATGTCTGGCAATGGTCCATGTCCAAATAATATGTGTCCAATGGTAGTTCATTTCCAAAAAATATGTGTCCAATGGTGATTCATGTCCAAGTAATATATGTGCGATGGTGGTAGATCGATTTATTAATATGTATGTTCATTAATCAAGTATTAGTGAGATCAGGTTTATTAAATAGTGAGATGATATTAAAGTAACTTGCATCCAGCAGTACATTAATAATGAATTAACATGTACTTAATAATGTAATTTCAAAGATGGAGAAAGATTGACTTATCTTCACAGTTTGTAGTTCCAGCTGTAGAATAGCAGTGGATTTATGACATTTCAGCAGTGTGATAAAACGAGTCCAGCAGTACAATATGATATTATGAGTCCTTCGATGGTGACTTTATGATTGAAGGGGAAAAATGGGTGCAACTGGAGGGAGAGAGAGTATGTACAGCCGTGTGCATAGGTTGGTTGAGTTTATCCCCTTTCATCATGCACTTAAATGACTTTCTCCATGTAATACTCTTTTAGTTTTTAGTCAAATATGAGTAATGTTGCCTTCCATGAGAATGACTTTTAGTAATAAGTTCTTGGAAGAGTGTTTGATATGTTTTAAGATGTGTGGAGATGGTAAGAAATATATATATATTTTATGAGATATGGTGTTTGTAATATGTATATGAATTATATGTAGATACTTTGTTGGACATGGATCTTGTATATGTATTCTTTGTGAGACATGGAGTTTAAAGATATATGAGAAGTATGTATGGGTATTTTGTGAGGAATGTGTTTGTAAAATATATGGAAGTGTGAGATAGATAATATGAAGGTTAAACATAGTAAATACATGAGATCATAGTTGCTACTGGAGTGGTTTTTTGTGTTATGTCATGGGTTATGTTGCTTTCTAAGAAGGGAGATTTTGTATGAGAAATAAAGAATGAGATGGAGATGTGTTTTTGGTCAACAAAATGATGAAGCTTCAGAATATTAAAGTGTGGGAGAGATGGATAGTGTGTAATAGTGTGGTGTCATAGGTGTAATGTAATGGTATTATCTAAGAAGAGATATCTTTGTAAGGGAGATGGAGAAGTATGGAGAAGTTTAGAGATATATGCAGCAAGGTAAATGAAGTTTCAGAATATTGAGGATGAGAGAGGGATGGATCCCCCTTTAGTGTGTAGCTTGGTCCTTTTTATATAGAACCAAGTATGTAACTATATTAGAATTAGTTGAAGGGAAATTTAGCAAATAAGGAAAAGTCTTTGACAAAGTAAGTGGTTTCATTAGTGGGATTTTGTTTTTTAACCAAAAGAAGCAAAGTTAGAGACTTAATGGTGTTGTCACAGCTGTTAGTTGTCAAATAATGCCATCTAAATGACATCTTTTGCTTGGAGGGAAAATATTTGGCATTAAATTCATGGTTTGGCTAAAAATGGTAAGATAATCTTTATGAGATCCTTCTATTTTTTGGGTATGACAGCAAGCTGCTGGGATTGGGCATTAATGAGTAAGTGATGTCATTTTAGGACATGTGTCAACCTGCTGGAGCTACTGTAGCTTTTGCTGGAGCTATTTGTGCAGGAGCTGTTTGCAGCTTCTACTAGAGCCGTTGTTGGTATTTTTGGCTAAATTTCCTCTTTTGGAAAATTATATGTTTAGTCCATATATAATTTTGGTAAGTGATAGACAAGTTGGTTGATATTTGATAAAGTTTTAGAGATGTAATTATGATCTTTTTGTATTTTAATCAAATCTTGGAGAGTAAGGAGAACATTTAACGCTAGATATGAGATACTAATATATATTTAGCCATGTGCTTGGAATTGATTTAGATGATAATAATATATTTTATATGAAATACTATAATTACATTTTTAAACTTATATTATATGGTGAATATTAATTTTTATGTAAAGAGCATGGGGAGTTTTATCATTTTAAGTGTTATGTGATATGAGAGGCTTACCAAATGTTACTTATTGCACACTGACCCGTCAAAGTTCAGGGAATTGGGGAAGACATGCGAAGCAACATGCTTTCTTTTATCAACTTTGAACCACTGGAGTTTTACTGAACATACTTCTTGGCCCTCCAAACCACGACTCCCAAAATTCCCCTAATGAGACTCATGAGCTTAGATCATGAGCCAAAAAATGAGATGATGTGCTATGAGCTTGAACCATGGGTTTTGACGCCTTTTTGTGTAAATATGGGCTCTTTTGGGATTTAGAAGAGATTTTCCTAAAATCTATGATAGTGTTGACGTGGTGCGGGTCGCCAATGAAATGAAGCCATGTGGTGTGAAAAATTTGTCCTCAACAACTTTTTAATTTTTTCTCACAACACTAGAATTTCAAAAAATAACGTGGACTATGTTGTGTAGAAAGGTTTACAAGTGTTGAAATAGTCATACTATTTCTGCCAATAGCTGCAATACTTTTCCTCCTTAATAACTGCATCGAAATTAATTTTCACAAAAAGGGAGATAGGGGGTTCCCCTGGAGGACTCCTCATCTACAATTTCCAAGACATTAAATGGTTAGAGTAAACTTTATTAACTTGATTAATAAAAAGTACATAATTAAATACTTCCCTTTCTAATTGCCTCATAATGTGGTTTCTTGTCATCATATCTTATTACAATTACAACAAATAGCTGTGAATAATATAAAATTTCTAGCCATTTCCTTCATGAGTTTTAACTTTTCTTTTGATTGAATCAAAAATCTAACATAGTCAATTATAAAATTGAATTAAATATCGAAGAATATAATAGATCATTGGAGATTTATCTAGATAATTTTTACTATTCTCATTCAATAAATAGATGTTCAAGCATTATTTCTTCCAACCTCACAAAGGATGTATATTTTTTTTTCTTCTATGTTGATTCTTCTTATCATCAGTTGTTAGGATTAGTGCCCTAAAATCCTATTGTATGCTATGTATGACATTATGTTCTATGTAATAAACTTGTTTTATTATTATCTAAAATAATGGTAGCATGAATATTTGGACATTATCATATAGTCTTTGAGATACATAGTATGTGATTTAGTCACAGAAGATATAAATCACAAGTTCTTTGTAAACTCAAAATCTTAGTTCGTAGTCGGTGATGAAATTGAGCATTTCATTTGCGAAGACTATAACATGTTGATTAAGATGATTTGTCTTGATCATGGAAGTGAAGACTTCTAGTTGATATGTTAACATGTTTTAAGTGTATAAGACATATTGAACTGGATCGCTGTGAGATTTATTATTCTATTAATGACTGTCAAATGAATAATAAATCTCACGACTTTCATTTACTTAAACTCTCAATCTTGAGGGAATAGTGAACCCAATCATGAAATATAGGTTGCTATAATATATCAGGAGTGAGATCTAGACAAACAGTCTAAACCTCAGTATTTTAGGCAACCACACGTAATGTTGAAGGAATACATATTCTCAAGATGGAATTCATAGTCTCTTTATAGATATATAAAATATTCCCTTGAGATAAGTTTAATAAGTTTGGTTGTTTAGAGTGTTAGGCCTAACCACTTTAGTAAAGAGTTACTAAAGTTTATATTTTATGAAATTAGATTTCATAAAATATTTATGAATAACTTAAAGGATTAAACCGGGTACTCAAGGATCAAGATGTAGTAATTTTCAAAGTGACAGTTACACATTATGACTTTGTATTACTACGAATATTTTCATGAAAGAGTTAAATGTTATATAAAGTTTTTGGATATAATTTATTAATAAAGCCTAGAGTGCAATTATATTTATGTAGTGGTATTAAATATAATTAATGGTAACTTTGAGCTTGTCAAGAGTTGACAGATAAGTCCAAAGGCCATTGGAGCTAGAGCTTTCTTCATCCCATTTGGTCCCACTCCAAGCCACACACCAAAGCCCAATTGGGATGGCCCAAAAGGTTAACCTAATTAGATAATCAGTTATTTATTTAATAAAAGTTATTAAATAAAGTAACTGCCTAAGTATAGAAATATACGTATGATTAAAAAAGAGAGATTTAAAGTTGTTTTTTAAGACACTTGGTTATTCTCTAGAACAAATACGTATAAAACTGATTGAGAGATCACACATCTTAGGCACATTGTGGAATTGGAGTGAAGATTGAAAGTCTTCCCAAGTTCAATCTTCATTTGTTTTGAATTTCGCTGCACCAAGGTACGCCTTCTTATTATTTGTTTCTAAAATTCAAATGTTACATATTATCTCACATGAATGAAGTAGATCCGTTTATATTCCGCTACGTGATTTTGTATGAGATACAAAATTGTATTTTTCATGTGTTTTCCTAACATCAGTAACCTAGTTGGGATAGTTTACCATGAAAACCTTATAAAAGCATTAGCATTGGGAGTTGTAAAACTCCTAATTTACCATTTTATAGCCTCAATCCCAAAAAACCATGATCCATCCAAAAGTGTATACCTAAAAAAATTTTGCTACTCAAGCTACAGTAATATCATAAAAGTAAGATGTTACTGTAGCAACTTCCTATATCTTTTAATCATTCTTTATTGTCTCTCTCCTCTCCCTTCTTCCCTTTTCCCTGACTCACTCCATCTCACAGTCTCTCTCTCTCTCTCTCTCTTGTTCCACTTCTCATCCCTTGCCATCGGCGTGGGTCATTTTGCATGGAGATTGAAGTGGGTCGTTTGTAGTTTGGCATGGGTCGTTCTATTAAGATTGGCTGAGGTTGTGGCTGGTGGCATAGTCATTTCATTGAGATCGGTTGAGGTTGTGGCTGGTTGCTAGGCTTTGGTCCAATGGTGGGTTGTGGTTTAGAGGTTGTGGGTTGTTGGGTTTTGTGTGTTGTGGGTTATGGTGCGGTGGTGTTGGTGTGGGTTGTGCTATAGTGGCAGTGTTGGTCTAGTGGTGGTGGCGTGGGTCTTTGAGATTGGTTTATTAGCGTTGGTTGGTTATGGCTTTTGTGGGTGCGGGGGTCGTTTTTAGGAGTTGTCACCTAATTTTTGCAATGGCCTAGGAACCACATATATAGCGTCCTTTCGAAGAAAGACCTTTTGATCTTACTACCAGAGATACAGGTTCGAAGTTAAGGTATGGTCATCAGAAGGTGTTAGTGTTGGAAAAACTGGCTCTATATCTCATACAAAACACACAGCGGAAGCAACAAACACGAATATACTTCATTCATAATTGATAACATGCACTATGTAAATTTCAAAATTAAAGAATAAGAGAGCATACCTTGGTGTGGTGAAATTCAAAACAAAATATTAGAAGTACTTAGGAACATTTTTAATCTTCACTCCAATTCCACTTTACGCCCAAGAAGTTGATGGAAATATACATGTACGCAGCAGAAAATTAACGGATCTACTTCATTCGATTGACAACATGCACTATGTAAATTTCAGAATACAATAACAAGAGAGTGTAACTTGGTGTAGTGAATTTCAAAACAAAGATTGTAAGCACTTGGGAATACTTTTAATCTTCACTCCAATTCCACTAACGCCCAAGATGTGTGGTCTCTCAATCAATTATATGAAATGTTCAAGAGAGAATTCAAGAGTGTCCAACACTCACATACACCATTTCATTTAAGTTGTTCTATCTAAAATTCTGTATGTTTCTCTCCTTATAACTGATTATCTAACTGGCTAGCCTTTTGGGCCTTTCCAATTAGGCTCTAGTATATGGCTTGGAGTGGGACCAATAAAACACTAGCTCCAATGGGCCTTGGGCTTTTCTGTTAACTCTTGATAAGTCCAAAGTTACCATTAACTATATTTAATACCACTATATAAATATAGTTGCACTCAGGCCTTATCTATAAATTATATCCCAACACTTTATTATACATGCAACCCTTTCATAAAATATTCGTAGTAACACAAAGTTATGAATGTAGACTGCCACTTTGTAGATTACTACATCTTAATCCTTGAGTACCCGGTTTAATCATTTTAAGTTATTCATCATATATTTATGAAATCCAATTTCATAAATATATACTTTAGTTTTATTAAAGTGGTTAGGTCTAACTCTCTAAATAACAAACCCATTAAACTTATCTCAAGGGAATATTTTGTATCTCCGCTAAGAGATTATAATTTTCATCTTGAGAATATATGTTCCATCAACACTAAATGTGACTACCCAACATACTGAGATTTTGACCGTTACTTTAGATCTCACTCTTGATATATCAAAGCAACCTACACTTCATGATTATGTCCATTATTCTCTTAGGATTAAGAATTCATGTAAATAGAAGTCGTGAGATTTATTATTCAATTGACAGTCGTTAGGAGAATAATAAATCTCACAGCGGTTCAGTTCAATATGTTTTAACTCTTAAAACATATCAACTAGAAGTCTCCACTTCCATGTTCAAGACAAATCATCTTAGTTAATATGTTATAGTTTTCGCAGATAAAATGCCCAATTTCATCACCAACTACGAACTACAATTCTAAGTTTACAAAGAACTTGAGACTTATATCTTCTGTGACTAAATCACATAAATCACATACTATGCATCTCATGGACTATATGATAATGTCCGAATATTCACGTTACCATTATTTCAGATAATAATAAAATAACTTTATTAAACACAATATTAAGTCATACATAATGTCATACTTAATATTATACATAGTATCATACAATAGGATTTAAGGGCACTTATCCTAACAATATCTCTCACTTGCCCTAAAGACTAATGTGCATTAATCTAACTCTCATTCCCTCCAAATGTGACTCGAAAGTCTTTTGAGACAAAGTTTTGGTAAACGGATCTGCTAGATTATTTGCACTTTCAATATTTGCTACCACCACATATTCACAAGCAACAATATCTCGAATGATATGGTACTTCCTCTCAATGTGCTTTCTTTTCTTATGATTTCTTGGATCTTTAGATTATGCAACTACTCCACTGTTGTCACAAAACAATGTGATTGGAACTTGCTCCATTCTCATTACACCAAGGTCAGAAAGTAATTTCTTGAGCCATACAGCTTCCTTTGCTGCCTCACAAGCAGCAACATATTCTGCCTCCATGGTGGAGTCTACAATACAAGATTGCTTAATACTCCGCCAACTAATGGCTCCACCTCCTAAGGTGAAAACGCATCCTAAAGTGGATTTTCTGAAATCTAGATCCGATTGAAAGTTTGAATCTGTATAGCCAACATGTATTAAATCCTCACAATGGTAAACAAGCATATAATCTCTCGTTCTCCGTAGATACTTAAGAATATGCTTTACTGCTTGCCAATATTTTGGTCCTGGATTTGATTGATATCGGACGACCATGCCAATTGAATAACAAATATCTGGTCTAGTACAAAGCATGGCATACATGAGACTTCCTACTGCTGAAGCATAAGGAACTTGTCTCATTATATCTACTTCCTCTTGAGTCTTAGGCCTTTGGTCATCAGACAAAGGAACTTCATGTCTGAAAGGAAGTAATCCTTTCTTGGAGTTTTACATGCTAAACCGTTCTAGAACCTTATCTATATATCCAGCTTGTGATAAGCCTAACATCTTATTCTTGCGATCTCGCTAAAACTTGATCCCTAGAATAAAGTTAGCCTCACCCGAGTCCTTTATATCAAATTGACTTGACAACCAAACCTTTATTGATGACATTACCCCTATATCATTTCCAATGAGTAGAATATAATCAACATAAAGCACTAGGAACATTACTACTTTATCTTGATGTCTTTTGTACACACATGGTTCATCAAAATTTTGTTCAAAACCAAATGACTTGATTGCTTAATCAGATCTGATGTTCCATGACCTAGATGCTTGCTTAAGTCCATAATGGACCTTTTCAATTTGCATACCATATGCTCTTGGTTCTTTGCTACGAAACCTTCCGGTTGCATCATATAGATTTCTTCTTCAAGATTGCCATTGAGAAAAGCAGTCTTGACATCCATTTGCAAAATCTCATAATCAAAATGAGTAGTAATAAATAAGAGAATTCTGATAGATTTAAGCATTGCTACTGGTGAAAAGGTTTCCTCATAATCAATACCTTTTTTTGTGTATACCCTTTCGCCACTAGCCTTGCTTTAAAGGTTTCAACATTTCTATCTATCCCTCTCTTCCTCTTGTAAACCCATTTGCAGCCAACAGGTTTAATGCCGTTAGGCGCCTCTACAAGATCCCAAACTTGATTGGAATACATGAAATCTAATTCAGATTTCATAGCTTGGATCCAATGATGTGCATCTATATCATTCATTGCTTCATCATAAGTGTAAGGATCCGATTTAGCCTCTTCTAAGATAGCTTCATAAGTTTCTCCCAAACCTATGAATCTTATAGGAGGCTGGACAATTCTCCCACTACGACGAGGCACCTGTGTACTAGACATCTCTTGAGTAATATCTTGTGGTGTATCTAATATAGCCACATCATCCCTAGTTTCATTCATTGGTTGTTCATTTACAGGTTCATTCATTTCAGCCAAAACAACTTTACTTCTAGGATTAAAATGTTGGGGTTTATGCCCTAAAAATTCAATTTATTGGCATGTCATAAATAATTAAATTGTTTAATTATATGAGACTATTTATGAACTAATGGGACATTATCTTAGTCCATGAGATGCATAGTATGTGATTTATGTGATTTAGTTACAGAAGATATAAATTACAAGTTATTTGTAAACTCAGAATTTTAGTTCGTAGTCGGTGATGAAATTGGGCATTTCATCTGCAAAGATTATAACATCTCAACTACGTCGATTTGTCTTGATCATGGAAGTGGAGACTTCTAATTGGTATGTTGACATGTTTTAAGAGTTAAAACATATTGAATTAGACCGCTGTGAAATTTATTATTCTCTTAACGACTGTGAAATGAATAATAAATCACACGACTTCTATTTACATAAACTCTAAATCATAAGAGAATAATGGACCTGATCATAAGGTGTAGGTTACTTTGATATATCAAGAGTGAGATCTATAAATTACGGTCAAAATTTTAGTATGTTGGGCAGCCACATTTAGTGTTGATGGAATATATATTCTCAAGATAGAATTCATAATCTCTTAACAGAGATATAAAATATTCCCTTGAGATAAGTTTAATGGGTTTAGTTATTCAGAGTGTTGGGCCCAACCACTTTAGTAAAGAGTTACTAAAGTATATATTTATGAAATTGGATTTCATAAATATATGATGAATAACGTAAAGGATTAAATCGGGTACTCAAGGATTAAGATGTAGTAATCTTCAAAGTGACAATCTTCATTCATGACTTTGTATTACTACAAATATTTTAATGAACGTGTTGCATGTATAATAAAGTTTTGGGATATAATTTATTATTAAGGCCTAGAGTGCAATTATATTCTTATAGTGGTATTGAATATAATTAATGGTAACTTTGGACTTGTCAAGAGTTGACAGAAAAGCTCAAGGCTCATTGGAGCTAGAGTCTTATTTGTTCCCTTTTGGTCCCACTCCAATCCACATACTAGAGCCTAATTGGAATGGCCCAAAAGGCCAGCCCAATTAGATAATCAGTTGTATATAAGGAGAGAAACATACAGAATTTTATAAAAGTACTTTCATTAAATTTTTCATAAGACTTTCATAAAGGGTCTTCATTAAGATCATATGAGAGAATGAAATGATGAAATGGATTGTATGTGAGTGTTGGACACTCTCCCATTCTCTCCTTGGAAACTGATTGAGAGACCACACATCTTGGGCATCAAGTGGAATTGGAGTGAAGATTAAAAGTGTTCCCAAGTACTTCTAATCTTTTGGTTTTGAATTTCACAGCACCAAGGTATGCTTTCTTGTTCTAAAATTTTGAAACTTACATAGTACATGTTATCTATTGCGAATGAAGTAAATTCATTAATTTTCTGCTGCGTATGTTTTGTATTCGTTACAAACATGTATTTTTCCAACATAAAATTATTTACATAATCATCTTCCAAAAATTTGGCATGGATGCTAATAAACACTTTGTTATCCTTATGATTATAGAATAAATAACCCTTTGTTTCCTTTGAATACCCTAAAAACATGCATACTTCCGTTTTAGTTTCCAACTTATCAGACTTCCCTTTCAACACATGTGCTGGACATCCCCAAATGTGAAGATATTTCATACTAGGCTTGCACCCACTCCACAATTCTATGGGTGTGTTAGGAATAGATTTTGATGAAACTAAATTTAAAATATGCATTGCAGTTTTTAGTGCATATCCCCAAAAAGAAACAGGCAAAGTTGAATAACTCATCATGGACTTAACCATTTCCAAAAGAGTCATATTCCTTCTTTCTGCTACACCATTTTGTTGGAGAGTTCCAGGTGCAGTCAATTAGGATACTATCCCATTTTGAATTAAGTAATCCTTGAAATCCCCAAGAAGGTATTCGCCACCTCGATTAAATCGAATGGCCTTTATGTGTTTACCTAATTGCTTCTCAACTTCAGCCCTAAACTCTTTGAACTTTTCAAAGGTCTCGGACTTTTGTCTCATTAGTTACACATAACCATATCTTGAGTAATCATCGGTAAAAGTGATGAAGTACTCATAACCTCCTTTTGCTTGGGTTGACATAGGACCACACACATCAGTATGCACTAGCTTCAGCAAATCTTGGGCTCTTCTACTTTTTGCATTAAAAGGTCGTTTGGTCATTTTACCTTCCAAACAAGATTCACAAACTGGAAATTCATCAAAGTCCATTGGCTCTAAGAGTCCATCTTTGATCAATCTTTGAATTCTGTTTAAATTAATATGACCTAAACGCAAGTGCCAAAGATATGCATCACTAGTAGAAGGAAACTTTCTCTTTAATGATTTTACATGAGAGTTATTATCTAATTCAGAATTATATAATTCATGCTTATCAGGAGTTAAAATATAAAGACCATCCACAATATTGCTAGAACAGATAAACATTTTACCCTTCTTTATTACAAAATTGTCTTTAAGGATAACACAATATCTATGTTTACCTAAGTAAGTAGTAGAAATTAAATTCCTATGAACATTAGGTACATACAAACAGTCTTCCAATGTTAAAACTCTAGATTCAAAACATAAATTATAAACACCAACAGCTACAATCGGAATCCTACTCCCATCAGCCAAAGTAAGAAACAACTCTCCTTCTTTAAGCTTTCTGGTCTCTTGGAACCCCTGCAAGGAATTGCAGATATGATTAGTACAACCTGAATCCACACACCAGGAATCCGTGGGATTCTACACCAAACATATTTCTAGAAGGAATGTATTTTTCATACCCTTATTCTTGGCAGCCTTGAATATTGGACAATTTCTCTTCCAATGTCCTTTCACACCACAATGGAAACACTTTCCTTTGAGCTTCTTTCCTTTGTCAGCAACCCCTAAGGCAATTTGTTTACCCTCTTGCTTGGTGAATTCCTTCTTCTTCTTCTTCTTACCCTTGTCTTTCGACTTAGGTTGAAAAGTAAAAACTTCACCAATATTGGCTTCAAAATTAGAAGTACCAAGGATGCCTTCCGCCGCTATCAACTCATTCATTAATTCAGACAATGTATAAATCTTTTTGTACATATTATAGTTAAGTTTGAATTCCTTGAATGATTTTGGTAGTGACTGGAGTATCATATCCACTTGGGATTCTCCATCAATATCAACACCTAAAACTTCCAATGTATTCAGATTAGAGATCATTGTAAGACAATGCTCCCTTACTGAACCACCTTCAGCCATTTTGGTATTATAAATTTGCCTCATGGTCTCTTGCCTTGCAGAACAGCCTTGCTCACCAAACATCTCCTTCAGACTTAGCATAAAGTCTAAAACTAGTTCTACATCCTGCATTTGATGCTGTAGAACATTTGAGATAGATGCTAGGATGTAGTACTTGGCCATCTCATTAGATTTCTACCAACGATCATATCGTTGTTTTTCCTCAAGAGGAGCATCTAATGAAGGAAGGCTAGGACATGGTTTAGTAAGCACATATTTGTGCTCTTCAGCAGTGAGAACTATGTCCAAATTTCTTTTCCAATCAACATAGTTGGATTCAGTCAGTTTGTTTTGATTAAGAATGGTTACAAGTGGGCTAAATGATGTCATGTTCAAATTTGAAAATAATAAACATGAATATAATAAGTAAACTGGACATTATCAATTTAGCATATAAACATATAGTATGGAACCTTAATGAAACTATAAAATAATATATGCAACGACAACCCAATCCATGTCTATAATTCCTTAGTAGCAAGTTTATTATAAACACATTAATTGATTGAGAATTATTCTCATTATTAGTGCTATCATGATAACTCTTATCAAATACTAATAATATGCCGTATTACCTTTGGCCTCTAAGTAATAATGATATAACTCCTTTGGGAGGTTAACATTATACTTAGTCTAGTGTACACCATTATCTAGAATCATGTGTAGCCACATTTCATCTCCTTTATAGTGTTTAAAGTTGTAGTACCATGGAACAAAACGCCCTCCTTTGAGATCGCGAGGCATATACGCCAAAACGAGGTGCGTGTCCACACTACTTTAAACGTGTAAGTTCAATCTTGTAACACTATGAAGTAAACACCCTCCATTGGGATCGCGAGGTATATACACCAAGACAAGGTACTTACCCACACTACTATGAACCGATAATGGAGGCCGTGAAATCCAACCCTGTATCTCTCTCCCATTAGATGTTTTAAAGGAAAGGTTTTTAATTTTAAAACATGCATAATCTAATTACACATAGTCTTACTCTTCTTACATGTGAAAACACTTGAAAAAATTCTGATTTTCTTTCTTTCGATTGATCGAATGTGCCCTTCGATCGATCAAAAAAATTAAGAAATTCGAACTTGACCATCTGACTTCTTCGATTGATCGAAATTGCCTCTCGATCGATCGAAAAACAAATTCGATCGATCGACTAGCAATCGAAAATCAATCTATTTAAGAAAGTCTGATCACTATTTCACTCGATCGATCGAAAGTGATTTTCGATCGATCGAAAGTGATTTTCGATCGATCGAAACTCGTGAAACTCAAATTTCCAGAATTTCTCTAAGGCAGTTTTCTACGGTTTTTCTTGAACAAACAACTAACATACGAACATGATAGTTAGATAATGATATCAAAACTGAAATTCATTGATGCTATAGCCTTAAAGATCAATTTAACATACTTAAATTCAAATTTAAACAACATCATAACATCAATATCAGTTTTTATAAAATCATAGTTTCAATAACCATGCAGAAAATTAAATGCAAAATCTTCAAACAATATGAAACTATAATCTCTAATTCCAAAACTCATAAAACATGTTATACAATTCGAAATTGAAGACCGCTCTGATACCATTTGATGGAAATATACATATATGCAGCGGAAAATTAACGGATCTACTTCATTCGATTGACAACATGCACTAGGTAAATTTCAGAATACAAGAACAAGAGAGTGTATCTTGGTGTGGTGAATTTCAAAACAAAGATTGTAAGCACTTGGGAGTACTTTTAATTTTCACTCCAATTCCACTAACGCCCAAGATGTGTGGTCTCTCAATAAGTTATATGAAATGTTCAAGAGAGAATTCAAGAGTGTCCAACACTCACATACACCATTTCATGTAAGTTGTTCTATTTAAAATTCTGTATGTTTCTCTCTTTATAACTGATTATATAATTGGGCTAGCCTTTTGGGCCTTTCCAATTGAGCTCTAGTATGTAGCTTGGAGTGGGACCAAAAGGGACCAATAAGACACTAGCTCCAATGGGTTTTGGGCTTTTCTGTCAACTCTTGACAAGTTCAAAGTTACCATTAACTATATTTAATACCACTATATAAATATAGTTGCACTCTAGGCCTTATCTATAAATTATATCCCAAGACTTTATTGTACATGCAACCATTTCATAAAATATTCGTAGTAACACAAAGTCATGAATGTAACTGCCACTTTGTAGATTACTACATCTTAATCTTTGAGTACCCGGTTTAATCCTTTTAAGTTATTCACCATATATTTATGAAATCCAATTTCATAAATATATACTTTAGTCTTACTAAAGTGGTTAGGCCTAACTCTCTAAATAACAAACCCATTAAACTTATCTTAAGGGAATATTTTGTATCTCCGCTAAGAGATTATGAATTCCATCTTGAGAATATACGTTCCATCAACACTAAATGTGGCTGCCTAACATACTGAGGTTTTGACCGTTAATTTAGATCTCACTCCTAATATATCAAAGCAACCTACACTTAATGATTAGGTCTATTATTCTCTCAGGATTAAGAGTTCATGTAAATAGAAGTCATGAGATTTATTATTCAATTGACAGTCATTAGGAGAATAATAAATCTCATAGCGGTCCAGTTCAATATGTTTTAACTCTTAAAACATATCAACATATCAACTAGAAGTCTCCACTTCCATGATCAAGACAAATCATCTTACTTAATATGTTATAATCTTCGCAAATGAAATGCCCAATTTCATCACCGACTACGAACTACAATTCTAAGTTTACAAAGAACTTGTGACTTATATCTTCTGTAACTAAATCACATAAATCACATACTATACATCTCATGGACTATATGATAATGTTCGAATATTCATGTTACCATTATTTCAAATAATAATAAAACAACTTTATTAAACACAATATTAAGTCATACATAATGCCATACTTAATATTATACATAGTATCATACAATAAAATTTAAGGGCACTTATCCTAACAGAAGTGTGGTCTCTCAATTAGTTTCCAAGGGAAAATAATTAAGTGGTTTCACTCACACATATACACCATTTCACAATAATGTATCATCTATAAAATTCTGTATGTTTCTCCATTTATATCTAACTTATTATCTGATTGGGCTGGCTTATTGGGCTTTTCCAATTGGACTTTAGTATGTGGCTTGGAGTGGGACCAAAAGGGACTAAATAAGACTCTAGCTCCAATGGGCCTTAGGTTTTTCTGTCAACTCTTGACAAGTCCAAAGTTACCATTAATTATATTTAATACCACTATATAAATATAATTGCACTCTAGGCCTTATTAATAAATTATATTCAAAGACTTTATTATACATGCAACCCCTTTATTAAATATTCGTAGTAATACTAAGTCATGAATGTAGACTGCCGCTTTGAAGATTACTACATCTTAATCCTTGAGTATCCGGTTTAATCTTTTAAGTTATTCATCATATATTTATGAAATCCAATTTCATAAATATATACATTAGTAACTCCTTACTAAAGTGGTTAGGCCTAACACTTTGAATAACCAAACTCATTAAACTTATCTCAAGGGAATATTTTATATCTCCATTAAGAGATTATGAATTCCATCTTGAGAATATATGTTCCATTAACACTAAATGTGGCTGCCCAACAAACTGAGGTTTTGATCGTAACTTTAGATTTCACTCCTAATATATCAAAGAAACTTACACCTTATGATCAGGTCCATTATTCTCTCAGGATTAAGAGTTCATGCAAATAGAAGTCGTAAGATTTATTATTTATTTGACAGTCATTAGGAGAATAATAAATCTCACAGCGATCCAGTTCAATATGTCTTAACTCTTAAAACATATCAACATATCAACTAAAAGTCTCAACTTCTATGATCAAGACAAATCATCTTAGTTGATATGTTATAGTCTTCGCAGATAAAATGCCAAATTTCATCACCGACTACGAACCAAAATTCTGAGTTTACAAAGAACTTATGATCTATATCTTCTGTGACTAAATCACATAAATCACATACTGTGAATCTCATGGACTATATGATAATGTTCAAATATTTATATTACCATTATTTTAGATAATAATAAAACAACTTTATTAATCATAGCATTAAATCATACATAATGTCAAACATAGCATCATACAATAGGATTTAAGGGCACTAATCCTAACAATCTCCCACTTTCCCTAAAGACTATTGTGCACTAATCTAACTCTCATTCCCTCCAAATGTGACTTAAAAGTCTTTTGGGGCAAGGCTTTGGTAAAGGGATCTACTAGATTATTTTCACTATCAATCTTTGCTACTACTACATCTCCTCAATGTCTCGAATAATGTGGTACTTTCTTTCTATGTGCTTTCCTTTCTTATGATTCCTTGGATCCTTGGATTGTGCAACCACTTCACTATTGTCGCAAAACAACATGATAGGAACTTGCTCCATTCTCACAACACTAAGATCAGAAAGGAATTTCTTGAGCCAAACAGCTTCCTTTACTGCTTCACAAGCAGCAATATATTTAACTTCCATGGTGGAGTCGGCAATACATGATTGCTTAACACTCCTCCAACTTTTGGCTCCACCTCCCAAGGTGAACACACAACTTGAAGTGGACTTTCTGAAATCAAGATCTTACTAAAAATTTGAATCTTTATAACCAATGGGAATGAAATCCTCACTATGGTAAACAAACATATAATCTCTCATTCTCCGTAGATACTTGAGAATATGCTTTACAACTTACCAATGTTTAAGTCCTGGATTTGATTGATATTGGTTGACCATGCCAACTGAATAACAGATATCTGGTCTAGTACATAGCATGGCATACATGAGACTTCCCACTGCAGAAGCATAAAGGACTTGTCTTATTATATTTTCTTCCTCAAGTGTCTTAGGCCTTTGGTCATCAGATAGAGGAACTCCATGTCTAAAAGGAAACAATCATTTCTTGGAGTTTTACATGCTAAACTGTTCTAAAACCTTATCTATATACCCAGTTTGTGATAAACCTAACATCTTATTCTTGCAATCTCGCCAAAGCTTGATCCCTAGAATAAAGTTAGCTTCACCTAGGTCCTTTATATCAAATTGGCTTGACAACCAAATCTTTACCGATGACATTACCCCTACATCATTTCCAATTAGTAGAATATCATCAACATAAAGCACTAGGAACATTACTACTTTATCTCTATGTCTTTTGTACATACATGGTTCATCAAGATTTTGTTCAAAACCAAATGATTTGATTGCTTGATCAAATCTGATGTTCCATGACCTAGATGCTTGCTTAAGTCCATAAATGGACTTTTTCAACTTACATACCATATGCTCTTGGTTCTTTGCTATGAAACCTTCCGATTGCATTATATAGATTTCTTCTTCAAGATTGCCATTAAGAAATGCAGTTTTGACATCCATTTGCCAAATCTCATAATCATAATGAGCAGCAATGGATAAGAGAATTCTGATATATTTAAGCATGGCTACTGGCGAAAAAGTTTCATCATAGTCAATACCTTCTTTTTGTGTATACCCTTTCGCCACTAGTCTTGCTTTAAAGGTTTCAACCTTTCTTTCTATCCCTCTTTTCGTCTTGTAAACCCATTTGCAACCAACAGGTTTAATGTCGTTAGGCGCCTTTACAAGATCCCATACTTGATTGGAATATGATAAGTGTAATTTTTACATGATTTTTATTATCCTCTTACTTATTAAATTTGTTAGTTTTCCTTTATTTCTTTTGATTTGATTTGATTTTTATTTATATTTATCCATTCATTTGTACTTTGAAGGAATGAGAAGATTTCAGATTAATACAAGGGCTTTACATGCAAAGTGGGGCTAGGTCAATTGAATCAAATCAACTTACATCCAGCCAGGTGTGAATTCAAGAGAAGACCAACCCAATTTAATTTAAGTCCAACTAGAGCAAGGAATCAAAGGAAGTTTGCACCAAATTCAAGTCCAATTTGGATTAGGATTCCAGCCTGCACATTAGTTAGTAATTTCGACATAACTTTGGGCTTAGATGTCCAATCGAGGTGATTCAAGTTGGGATGGAAAGTTAACTTAAAGGGCTACAACTTTGTAGTTTACCAAAAGCCCTAATTCTGGAGATAAATGGGCCAACATTGTCAGTTAAGTGAAGCCTAAAAATCTAGGATTTTCTTCAAACGGGAATAGGATTCCTTGACCTATTTAAAGGCTCTTTAGGGAAAAAAGAGAGGAGAAGAAACCTGAGAGGAAAAGAGGGTGCCGCATTGAAGTATTTTTTTGGGAGTCTTTCTGAAGAGGAGGATCTGAGGACAAAGGCGAGAGTTTCATGTTGATCAACCAATTCAGATGAAAGACATAAGTTTTATTTGTTTTCTTTTCAATTTTATTATGAACTAAATTTTATTTTCTAGAGCGTTGATGTAGTCTAGCAATGAACACACAATTTATATTCTGAGTTATTTTATTTTTAATATTTCCATGATTGAGTGTTTAATTCTTATTCTTAATGCTTAATATTTCTTTCTACGACTTATTGATTGATCAATTGAATGACAATGAGACCGAGAGGTGATTTGTTATTTTAGTTCTAGAATTAAACACCATTAGTTGAGCGAAAGTAGAGATGCTTTACCGCGATTAATGTGATTTTTCAGAAAATTCAAAGTACATAATGAGTCTCCAATTAATTAAATTCGCATAGAGATATGGAATTGTTAGTTGAAGATATTTTTGATATTATTCGAGAGAAGATATTGAATACTTAAGGAATTTTTAATCATCAACGGGAGATCATTAGAATTTAATAATTAGGAATAATAAATTGTGTGGGATTTGTTAGGTGAAATCAACCGCTCTAGATCCATTCTTATCATATTTTCTTCTTTACACTTTTAGACTTTTACGCTTTGCTAGATTTATTTTTATTAAATAGTTTAATTTAATCTAGATAGTAGAACGTTCCTTTTATTTTCAATTTTCCAAATAGTAATTAATTTAGTGAATTTCGGTCTTCAATAACATAGTTAATTTCTGTGGGTTCGACATTCGTTTTCTAAAAACACATTACTACTTGTTACGATTCTGTGCGCTTGCAGATTATTTTACGCGAACAGAATACATAGAATCCAATTTAGATTTCATAGCTTGGACCCAATGATGTGCATCTATATCATTCATTGCCTCTTCATAAGTGTAGGGATCCAATTCAGCCTCTTCTGGGATAGTTTCATAAGTTTCTCCCAAACCTATAAATCTTATAAGAGGCCGAACAATTATCTCACTACGACGAGGCACCTGTGTACTAGTCATCTTATGAGTAATGTCTTGTGGTGTATCTAATACACCCACATCATCCCTAGTTTCATGCATTGGTTGTTCTATTACAAGTTCATCTATTTCAGCCAAGACAACTTTACTTCTAGGACTAAAATTATTCACATAATCATCCTCAAAAAACTTGGCATTGGTGCTAACAAACACTTTGTTATCTTTATGATTATAGAATAAATAACCCTTAGTTTCCTTTGAATTCCCTAAAAACATGCATACTTCTGTTTTGCTTCCAACTTATCAGACTTCCCTTTCAACACATGTGCCAAACATCCCCAAATGATGTGGAGGTATCTCATACTAGGCTTACGCCCACTCCACAATTCCTTAAGTGTGTTGGGAACAAATTTTGATGGAACTAAATTCAAAATATGCATTGCAGTTTTTAGTGCATATCCCCAAAAAGAAACTGGTAAAGTTGAGTAACTCATCATGGACCTAACCATTTCTAAAAGAGTCCTATTCCTTCTTTCTGCTACACCATTCTGTTGGGGAGTTCCAGATGCAGTTAATTGGGATACAATCCTATTTCGAATTAAGTAGTCCTTGAAATCCCCAAGAAGGTATTCACCACCTCAATCAGATCGAATGGCCTTTATGTGTTTACCTAATTGATTCTCAACTTCAGCCCTAAACTCTTTGAACTTTTCAAAGGCTTCGAACGTCCGTCTCATTAGGTACACATAACCATATTTTAAGTAATCATCAGTAAAAGTGATGAAGTACTCATAACCTCCTTTTGCTTGGGTTGACATAGGACCATAAACATCTGTATGAACTAATTCAAGCAATTCTTGGGCTCTTCTACCTTTTGCATTAAAAGGTTGTTTGGTCATTTTACCTTCCAAACAAGATTCACAAACTGGAAATCCATTAAAGTCCATGGACTGTAAGAGTCCATCTTTAATCAGTCTTTGAATTCTGTTTGAATTAATATGACCCAAACGCAAGTGCCAAAGATATGCATCATTAGTAGAATGAAACTTTCTCTTTAATGATTTTACATGAGAGTTATTATTTAATTCAGAATTGTATAATTCATGTTTATCTGGAGTTAATATATAAAGACAGTCTACAATATTGCCAGAACAGATAAACATTTTATTCTTCTTTATTACAACATTGTCTTTTAGGATAACATAATATCCATGTTTACCTAAATAAGTTGTAGAAATTAAATTCCTATGAACATTAGGTACATACAAACAGTCTTCCAATATTAAAACTCTAGATTCAAAATATAAATTAAACACTCCAATAGCTACAACTGGAATCCTGCTCCTATCAGCCAAGGTAAGAAACATTTCCCCTTCATTTAGCTTTCTGGTCTCCTGAAACCCCTGCAAAGAATTGCGAATATGATTAGTTCAACCTAAATCCACACACCAAGAATTCGTGGGATTCTGTACTAAACATGTTTCAAGAAGGAATGTACTTTTCATACCTTTATTCTTAGCAGCCTTAAATATTGGACAATTCCTCTTCCAATGTCCTTCCTCATCACAATGGAAACACTTTCCTTTGGTTTTCTTTCCTTTGTTGGCAACTCCTAAGGTAACTTGTTTACCATCTTGCTTGGCGAAGTCCTTTTTCTTCTTTTTCTTTTTACCCTTATCTTTCAACTTAGGTTGAGAAGAAGAAGCTTCAGCCATATTGGCATACATATAAACACATGAATATCATTTCCAAAGCTCTTAAATCACATGAATATCATTATAAAAGCTTGGGTAAAATAACCTCAAACAAGAACATAATACCCATCAAAAAAGATTAGAACTTTTACCTCAAATAAAATGATGAAGATGCTTTAGGGTTCCTAAGAATTTTTCCAGTGATCTTGCCGAAAAAATGATGGTGAGATGGTGTGGTTTGGAGTGGAGGCTGGCGGGTGAATGTGGAAGTGAGTGTGTGTGTGTGTGTTTAAGTAAAGAGAAAAGAAAGAATATGAAAGAAAGAATAAAGAGAGCCGACCAAAAGAGAGAAGAGAGGTGGGTGAAAATGAGTGGTGGGTAGTGGGGTTAGGTGGGGCACGTGGGAGCTTAAAAAAAATCTGATCCTCTCCTTTTTTTTTTTTTTTTAAATGATGGGACGTTACAGGAGCTGAAGGGTTACGCCAGCTGTTGCATTACAGGACAAAACATCCAGTCTGGCCAGGCAGTTAGCTCGCGACTCAAACTCGCAACTCGTTCCAGTCACGAGCTCGAGTCGCCAGAACACCTTGTTTGGTTGTAACTGACTCTTCGCATTCCATACACACCTTACTTTAAATACCCTTATACCCACGAAATGTAAAGAGCTTCCAAAGAGAATTTTGAGAGAGAAACCCTAGAGAAAAACAAGATTGACTCATCCACAATCTTCATCCTTGATTCTCCAAATTGCTCTACTCTCACCCTCTCCACTGATATATCATTGAGAGGTACATTAGCCATGATGAAGTGCAAATCGTCAGTCTTGTAGGTTCGTCCAGATGGAGCTGGGTCCTCGTCCCTGTTTCTGGCAAATATGGAATAATGGCTCCCTTAAGATGGTCACCGGTGTGGTGCCTACCACCACGCCTCTGATGCCAAAGTCAGTATAAGAAAGCTTTTAGGAAATAACAAAGTATCAAAATAACTAGTAGTGCTTCTAGGTGTGTCTATGTACCTTGTATTGGTGAAAAATATTTTTATTTATATTTTCTATATATTTTTTCTATTAAAATATTTTTAAAAAACACATTACTATGCCTTGATTCACAAAACAAAGAAAGAAGAAGGCAAGAAACACATTACTATGCCTCTGAGGTGTGAATTTCGGCTTTTCCGGCTAGTTTCAAAGCCGATTTCGGCCTGTTTCGGCCGTTTCCGGCCTGTTTCGGCCGTATCGGAAGTTTCGGTCGCCGGCCGATACGACCTGATATGGCCGATACGGCCCGATTCTGGCCGAATCAGCCCGGTTCGGCGCGAATCGAAGCCGATTCGGCGCGAATCTAGCCGCGTCGGCGCGAATCGAGCCGAGTCGGCACGAATCCGAGAAGAAAAAAAAAAAAAAAAAAAAAAAAAAAACTCAGACACGGCACCGACGCGCGGGCAACCGCGTCCCGCGTCGGGCCGCGTCGGACTCGGGTGCGGCACCCTCCCAGCCGCGTCCGTGCTTTCTAGCTCTCCAGTCTTAAATTACTCTGTTTCTACTCTGGCTCTTACGAACCAAAAGTGATGGTTTGCTCTGGCGACGGCTTTCCCAAGCTTCTAGTTTTGAAACTTTGGAAATTACAACTAGAAGAGCTGAAGGTGGAGGAAGGAGCAATGCCAAAACTGAGGGAGCTAGAGATCAGGTGCTGCGAAAAATTGAAGGATGCCACTGAATTGAAGCACTTTAAGAGTCTCCAAGAATTGAAATTGACAAATATGCCAAAGGATTTCACCAAAAATATGAAGGAAACGAAGTGGAAAATTTGGGATGACGTTGCTCACCCTCCCTGGATCACGGAAGACAACTGGCAATGCGAGATGAGTGAAAAGTAACTCAAGCCATTTATGCATTCTAGGTATGTCTTCTTTTCAATTTTGTTACTTCTGATTTGTCCATCCTTCCAACAAGTGCTGAAATTTTAACATTGCTACTTTTACCAGATTTCATTATCATCTGTCCCTTCGGCATTGATGTTGCATTGGACTAAAGCGGGAAAGAGTTGTTAATAACTGATTACGTCAATCTTCTATTTGGATCACCATGAGGGTACTTGTTTTTTTTGTTTCAAATGTCACTTTGTTTGGATTCTTGCATTCAATAAGTGGTGTGCTTGTGCAGATTAATTGAATAAATTGGGAGACTTGGTTGTTTAGAAGTTCTTCCAAATGTTGGTTCCTTTGTTGTTATTTGTATTTAACTCTTTCCAGAGAATGTATCTGTTTCTTTCTCAGTTGTGGACTCTGATGTATCTTCTTGAATAATAAGCAGCTTTGTGGTTCTAGTTATTGTTCCTATCTAGAGAAATAGATGTTTTGACTGTTTTATACTCTAGTTCTTTCTGAAATGAAATGGAATTAGATTCGCAAAAATGAACGATAAGAATGATAATCAATTCATTAAAGGAGCAAGTGAATATTTTCAACTGGATCATCTTATCATCTGAAGCCAAATATGTAGTTCCCTCACTTCCCAAACAAAAAAGAAAACTTTGTAAAAGAATAAACACACCAAAGATTAGATGCATTAGTCATTCCCAGACTTCCTCCTTCAATCAAACCACCGATTTTTAATGTCAGTCTTCCTAACAAAGATAAGACGTATTTGTTATCTTCTTAACAAAGATAAAGATGGAATCAAATAAATGAAACATCACAAAAGATGTCATTACTTACTTACTGTTCCCACCTTAAAAATGCTCTAGCTAATATTTACATAAACCCTTTTATTATATACTCAGTAAAAATATTATTACCAGAGAAGAAAAACAACAGCTAGGAACTGCCATCAAAAGACATGAGGCACTATCGTGGAACAGTCACTTCATTGCCACAAAGGTAGACCATTGCCATCATAGATTTTGGTCTTGGTCACCATGCAGTTGCCCACTTGCATGATACTTTGCTACCATCTTGTGGTAGGATTGTGAGTAGGTCAGATTGGGTGGTTTGAGGAAAAATATTTCAACAAATATGTTATTGGTGATTGGAAAACTTTCAAGCTGCTACAAAACCACCAACCTACAAAAATGGTCCATAGGTTTAAAATTAGGGGTGGCAATTTTTAACCAAACCCATTAACCCACCCATTACCTACATAATTTGGGTAAGTCTTAATCCAATTCAAGTAAATATTTAGGTTAAATGAGTAAAGACCCATTGGGTAATCTAATTAAATGGGTCTAAATGGTTCTACTGGGTAAACCCATCTTTATTCAAAACCACCACTTCTCCTTTGAGATTGAATCGCATAGACAATCTGAAAATCAGTTAAACTTGAGTGCAAAATCAAAATTGAGAAAATCAAAGAGGTTCATTTGTTGAGGCTAGATTTTCTGTTTGGTTGCTAAGAAAACCTAGCATACTATGTTGTTACTCAAAATTTAGAAAGCAAACAACATTTTCTTGGTTAGCAAATTCTCTCCCTCTCTCTCTCTCGACTGAGAAATCAAATCATGATTAACTAGATTTGATTTACAAATTTTTCTTAGCATCCAAACATTGGGATAGGAGAATTTTATTGATTTTTTCTTTTTTTAATTTCCTTTTCAATCCTTTGGTTAGATTTGATTTATGATTTTTTCTTGGCAACCAAACATATGGATTGGAGAATTTTATAGTAGTGCTTCTAGGTGTGTCTATGTACCTTGTATTGGTGCTGTGAGAGATTTATATATGCTTCCATAGCCTTTAGCCATTGTGGTAGTTAATGTGGCTTTAATGTCTCTCTTGGTAACATCTCATGCTCAGTAATGTGTGCCTTAATGAGGCATCCAACGGTCTGTACAGCTAGTCTTGTAACCACTCGGGACATTATTGGCTGCATTGAATGGCTTCGCTACTTTCGTCAGTGATATGGACATGTGGTTAGTTCGTCTCAAAGGACAGTCTCGATGGGATCGTTCAGGGAGGTTGAGTTCGTCAGTCCCATCAACGAGTATATTTGCTAAAATTGTCTAAGCAAGGTGAGTTCGTCAATCCCATCAAGCCATATCCTTATCTCACCATACTCATATCTATGAGATGGTTTTATGGTGCTTGGGAAGCAATTCAAAAGGGACCAAGAAGGTTTGGCGTAACCCTGTTGGAGCAAGAAGGTTCGAGGGCTTAGGTGCACTGGGTAGATTAGGCTTGGAGGGTCTTTTGCTATTCATGTATCCTAACTTTATTTTCTAGTGGATTATTGACCGCTTGGAGGGCGACGGAGAGGTTTTTATCCGAGAACTTCGGTTTTCTCTTCGATAACACATCGCTGTGTTGTCTTTGTGTTTGCATCTCTCTTCCCTTAATCTTTGCCTTTTAATTACTACTGTGGTTATGATTATTTTCGGTTTAGATTGTTTTACCAATTCTGTTTTAGCTTATATTCATATTCCGCACATACATTATTTGATTATAAGCTTGTGTTGGTATTTTGTAAATTGATGGTTTAAATGGTCATAGGTGTTTTACACCCTATTTGAACTTTCAGGAATCATTGTTAAATCGAGTGTTGTAAATACCGTTTGTAACCCATTCTGGTTTGTCTATTAAAATGAAATATTTTGGTGCAAGCCTATTTTATAGTATTGTTTCAAGTTTACCGTTAATATATTATTGTTGTTGTTGTTGTTGTTGTATAAAATAATGAAATTAATATAATTTTTGATTAAAAACAGGTTGAAGTGAAAATTACACTCCTAAAATTTGGAGGTCATTGAATTTTATTACTTGAAGTTTCAGAATTTAATTTTACCCTTATATTTTATTTGCATTTACAACTTCTTCATCCATATTTTTTGTTAAAAGTCATATAAGCCTGCTATATATATTTAGTTCGTCCAATAAAATAATGTCATGTAATTTTCATTATTCCATGTAGCATGATTTTATTTAACGAACTAAACACGTGAGGCAAGTGTATGTGACACTTAACGGAAAATATAAAAGAATAACTGCCAATACAAACAAAATATAATTACTATTGGATAAATACATGTTTGTATCGCATACAAAACATACGCAGCGGAAAATTAACGGATCTGTTTCATTCGCAATTGTTAACATGTACTATGTCAATTTCAGAATTCAAGAACAAGAAAGCGTACCTTGGTGCGGTGAAATTCAAAACCAAAGATCAGAAGTACTTGGGAACACTTTTAATCTTCACTTCAATTCCACTTTACGCCCAAGAAGTGCGGTCTCTCAATCAGTTTTCAAGAAAGAATAAGAGAGTGACCTATACTCACATACACACCATTTCACAATAGTGTCTCATTCATAAAATTTTGTATATTTCTCCCTTCGTATCTAGCTGATTATCTAATTGGGCTGGCCTTTTGGGCCTTTCCAATTGGGCTTTAGTGTATGGCTTGGAATGGGACTAAAAGGGAACAAATAAGATACTAGCTCCAATGGGCCTCGGGCTTTTCTGTCAACTCTTGACAAGTCCAAAGTTACCATTAATTATATTTAATACCACTATATAAATATAATTGAACTCTAGCCTTTATTAATAAATTATATTCCAAAACTTTATTGTACATGCGACCACTTTATAAAATATTCGTAATAATACAAAGTCATGAATGTAGACTGCCACTTTGAAGATTACTACATCTTAATTCTTGAGTACCTGGTTTAATCCTTTAAGTTATTTATCATATATTTATGAAATCCAATTTCATAAATATATAATTTAGTAACTCCTTACTAAAGTGGTTAGGCCTAACACTCTTAATAACCAAACTTATTAAACTTATTTTAAGGGAATATTTTATATCTCCGTTAAGAGATTATGAATTCCATCTTGTGAATATATGTCCCATCAACACTAAATGCGGCTGCCCAACATACTGAGGTTTTGATCGTGACTTTAGATCTCACTCCTGATATATCAAAGCAACCTACACCTCATGATCATGTCCATTATTCTCTCAAGATTAAGAGTTCATGTAAATAGAAGTTGTGAAATTTATTATTCATATAACAATCGTTAGGAGAATAATAAATCTCACAGTAGTCCAGTTCAATATGTTTTAACTCTTAAAACATATCAACTAGAAGTCTCCACTTCCATGATCAAGACAAATCATTTTATTTGATATGTTATACTCTTCGCTGATGAAATGCCCAATTTCATCACCGACTACGAACTATAATTCTGAGTTTACAAAGAACTTGTGATTTATATCTTCTGTGACTAAATCACATACTATGCATCTCATGAACTATATGATAATGTCCAATATTCATGTTACCATTATTTAGATAATAATAAAACAACTTTATTAGTCACAACATTAAGTCATACATAATGACATACATAGCATCATACAATAGGATTTAAGGACACTAATCCTAACAATCTCCCACTTGCCCTAAAGACTATTATGCACTAATATAACTCTCATTTCCTCCAAATGTGACTCAAAAGTCCTTTGGGGCAAGGCTTTGGTAAAGGGATCCACTAGATTACTTGGACTATCAATCTTTGCTACTACAACATCTCCTCGAGCAATAATGTCTCGAATAATGTATTACTTTCTTTAAATGTGCTTTCCTTTCTTGTGATTCCTTTGATCCTTGGATTGAGCAACCGCTCCACTATTGTCACAAAACAATGTGATAGGAACTTGCTCCATTCTCACAACACCAAGATCATATAGGAATTTCTTGAGCCAAACAGCTTTCTTTGCTACTTCATAAGCAGCAACATATTCAGCTTTCATGGTGGAGTCGGCAATACAAGATTGCTTAACACTCCTCTAACTTATGGCTCTACCTCCCAAGATAAACACACAACCTAAAATGGACTTTCTGAAATCAAGATTTGACTGAAAATCTGAATCTATATAACCAACAAGTATCAAATCCTCACTATGGTAAACAAGCATATAATTTCTTGTACTCCTTAGATACTTGAGAATATGCTTTACAACTTGCCAATGTTTAAGTCTTGGATTTGATTGATATCGGCTAACCATGCTAACTGAATAACAGATATCCGGCTTAGTACATAGCATGGCATACATAAGACTTCCCACTATAGAAGCATAAGGAACTTGTCTCATCATATTTTCTTCCTCAAAAGTCTTAGGCCTTTGGTCATCAAACAGAGGAACTCCATGTCTAAAAGGAAGTAATCATTTCTTGGAGTTTTGCATGCTAAACCATTCTAGAACCTTATATAAATATATATATATATATATATATTCAGCTTGTGACAAACCTAACATCTTATTCTTGCGATCTCGCCAAAGCTTGATCCCTAGAATAAAGTTAGCTTCGCCCAAATCCTTCATATCAAATTGGCTTGACAACCAAACTTTTACCGATGACATTACCCCTACATAATTTCCAATGAGTAGAATATCATCAACATAAAGCACTAGGAACATTACTACTTTATCTCGATGTCTTTTGTACACACATGGTTCATCAAGATTTTGTTCAAAACCAAAATATTTGATTGCTTGATCAAATCCGATGTTCCATGACCTAGATGCTTGCTTAAGCTCATAAATGGACCTTTTCAACTTGCATACCATATGCTTTTGGTTCTTTGCTATGAAACTTTTCGGTTGTATCATATAGATTTCTTCTTCAAGATTGCCATTAAGAAATGCAATCTTGACATCCATTTTTCGAATCTCATAATCATAATGAGCAGCAATGGATAAGAGAATTTTGATAGATTTAAGCATGGCTACTGGTGAAAAGGTTTCTTCATAATCAATACCTTCTTTTTGTGTATACCCTTTCGCCACTAGCCTTGCTTTAAAGGTTTCAACCTTTCCATCTATCCCTCTCTTCCTCTTGTAAACCCATTTGCAATTAACAGGTTTAATGCTATTAGGCGCCTTTACAAGATCCCAAACTTGATTGGAATACATTGAATCTAATTCAGATTTCATAGCTTTGACCTAATGAAGTGCATCTATATCATTCATTCCCTCTTCATAAGTGTATGGATTTGATTCAGCCTCTTCTGGGATAGCTTCATAAGTTTCTCCCAAACCTATAAATCTTATAGGTAGCTGAACAATTCTCCCACTACGACAAGGCACCTGTGTACTAGACATCTCATGAGTAAAATCTTGTGGTGTATCTAATATAGCCACATCATCCCTAGTTTCATCCATTGGTTGTTCAATTACAGGTTCATCTATTTCAGCCAAGACAACTTTACTTCTAGAATTAAAATTATTCACATAATCATCTTCCAAAAATTTGGCATGTGTGCTAAGAAACACTTTGTTATCGTTATGATTATAGAATAAATAACCCTTAGTTTCCTTTGAATACCCTAAAAACATGCATACTTCTATTTTTGCTTCCAACTTATCAGACTTCCCCTTCAACACATGTGTTGGACATCCCCAAATGTGGAGATATTTCATATTGGGCTTACACCCACTCCACAATTCCTTAGGTGTGTTAGGAAAAGTTTTTCATGGAACTAAATTCAAACTATGCATTACAGTTTTTAGTGCATAACCCCAAAAGGAAATTGGTAAAGTTGAGTAATTTATCATGGACCTAACCATTTCTAAAAGGGTCCTATTCCTTCTCTCTGCTACACCATTTTGTTTGGGAGTTCTAGGTGCAGTCAAGTGGGATAAAATCCCATTTTGAGTTAAGTAGTCCTTGAAATCCCCAAGAAGGTATTCGCCACCTCGATCAGATCGAATGGCTTTTATGCATTTACCTAATTGATTCTTAACTTCAGCCCTAAACTCTTTAAACTTTTCAGAGGCTTCAGACTTCCGTCTCATTAGGTACACATAACCATATCTTGAGTAATAATCCGTAAAAGTGATAAAATACTCATAACCTCCTTTTGCTTGGGTTGACATAGGACCACATACATCCGTATGAACTAATTCAAGCAACTCTTAGGCTCTTCTACCTTTTGCATTAAAAGGTTGTTTGGTCATTTTACCCTCCAAACAAGATTCACAAACTAGAAATCCATTAAAGTCCAATGGCTCTAAGAGTCCATCTTTGATCAGTTTTTGAATCCTATTTGAATTAATATAACCCAAACGCAAGTGCCAAAGATATGCATCATTAGTAGAAGAAAAAATTCTCTTTAATGATTTTACATGATAGTTATTATCTAATTCAGAAGTATATAATTTATGCTTATCAGGAGTTAAAATATAAAGACCATCAACAATATTTCCAAAACAAATAAATACTTTATCCTTCTTTATTACAACATTGTCTTTCAAGATAACACAATATCCATGTTTACCTAAATAAGTTGCAGAAATTAAATTCCTACGAACATTAGGTACAAACAGACAGTCTTCCAGTATTAAAACTCTAGATTCAAAGCATAAACTAAACACTCCAACAGCTACAACTGGAATTCTGCTCCCATCAGCCAAGGTAAGAAACATTTCCCCTTCATTCAGCTTTCTGGTCTCCTGGAATCACTGCAAAGAATCGCAGATATGATTAGTACAACCTGAATCCACACACTAGGAATCCGTGGGATTCTGTACTAAACATGTTTCAAGAAGGAATGTGTAAAGTTGTGTTTTTCAAATATGTATTTTGTTGGCTTTCATTCCGTGTCAAATTTGATTGTAATTTTGTTCAATCTTATGTACCCTGTATTTGTTGTGGGAATTTCATTGTAAGGGTTGTGTGTTAGAGAGAGAGAGTGTGAAGATTCAAGCAACTAAGACTGAAGAGGTTTCACGGGTATCTCGCGACTAAGCTTCCTGCGAGAAGATGCATGTGCCCTGCACATGACTGGAATGCGAAGAGTCAGTACAGATGGAGACAGCTGTGTCTCGCGAGTATCTCGCGGGTAAGGCCTTCCCGCGAGACACCCGCGAGACACTCTGTTTTGCCAAACTGTACTATCTGATACAAACTTTCTGCATCCACACTATATATACCCACATTACCCACAAATGATAAGGAGAGCCTCTGAGAGAAAACCTAGCAAAAACACTTGAGAGTTAGAAATTGTTATACCAACAATTCTCTACACATTTGTTTGTGGAATTTCCTCATCTCCTACCTCTCCATTTTCATATCATTGAGAGGTTGATAGCCCAAACACTTACCACACCCTTTTAGAGTGTCAAGTGATAATTTGGTGCTGCTGGGAAGCATTGGAAGAAGCCAAGAATGGCAGATGCAACATAGAGCTTGTTACGGGATCCGGAAAGCTAGACAAGACACGGTTCCGAGAAGCCTTGTTGGAGTAGGAGCTTGGAGGGTCTCTTGCTAACCCATGTATCCCAACTGATTGTTTAGTGGATCGATTACCGCTTGGAGGGTGGCGAAGAGGTTTTTCACCGAGTTCTTCAGTTTCCTCTTCGATAACACATCGGCGTGTTATCTGTGTTTGCATCTCTCTTCCCTACTCTTGTTCATTTCATTTTACTGTTGTGTTGCTTTAAATATGGATTAGAGTAGCTCTCTTGCTTGTATCTTGTATTTACACTATTCCGCACTTAGTATTAAGTTAGTGTAAAATCAACCAAGCCATAACTTTGAATTGGGGGTCTAAACAGCTCTTGTGTTATTTAACACATTTTCGAGCTTTCAATTGGTATCAGAGCTGGTGCACTCATTGTGGTTTAAACACCTAAGTGCGATCCTTGACCCCATATTGAGATGGACCGGTCTCAATCCTTGAATGTTCCACCATATTTTGATGGTAGTAATTATGCTTTTTGGAAAGTCCGAATGAGGGCATTCTTGTGTTCTATTGATGATACTATTTGGGATGCGGTAGAAGTAGGTTGGACTAGGCTAGAGGCCGCAAAATCCACTTGGGATAAAGCAGCCCTTGCGGCAGCCAATGTTAACAGTAAAACTTTGAATGCAATTTTTTGTGGTGTTTCTCCAGATGAGTTCCACAGGATTTCTCACATAACAGTAGCCAAGGAAGCTTGGGAGATATTGGAGACCGCCTATGAAAGAACAAAGAAAGTTAAGGACACAAAGTTTCAGATGTTAACCACCAAATTCGAAGAGCTTAAGATGGGAGATGATGAGTCCTTTGATTCATTCTATGGAAAGCTCAATGAAATTGTGATTGCGATGCTCAATCTTGGTGAGAAGATCGAGGATGCTAAGGTGGTGAGAAAAATTTTGAGGTCTTTATCGGAAAGCTTCCGAACAAAAGTCACAGCTATAGAGGAAAGTAAAGATTTGGATGAAATTAAGATTCAAGAGCTCATTGGGTCTCTCCAAACGTATGAGCTAGGGTTGCCTTCTCATAAGTCGAGTAAATCTCTTGCTCTTAAAACCATCACCGAGAGAATGGACAACTCTACCGAAGAGGATGATGTGGAGAAGGACGTAGTATTCCTTGCAAAGAACTTTCGAAAATTTCTGAAAATGAAAAACAGTGGGAAGCCCTTCAGCAAAGGAAAGTTCTCTTCCTCCAAGGGTGATAGGAAGGAGTTCAAGAAGAAAGATGGGAAGGAGTTTTAATCCCCTCAAGGAATTGTGTGTTTCGAATGCAATGGTCATGGGCATCTCAAGAAGAAGTGTCCTAACTATTTGAGAAGGAAGGGCAAGGCATACGCCACAACTCTTAGTGATTCAGATTCTTCAAACTCCGATTCAGAAGCAAGCTGTGATGAAGAAGGGAATTTCTCAGCATTTATGACTATTGCTCATGTTGAGTCTTCGGAGGACTTGAATTTGCTTGTGCAAGAACTTGGAGAGCATAGTGATGAGGAATTTATGGGAATTGTAGAAGAATCAGATGCTGAAGAAGATGAAGATACAGCTGGTCTTCAAGAGAACTACAATTCACTTCTTGAAAAGTCTGGAGAATATGCAAGAGTGGCCAAGGCAGCCGTGAAATAGATGAAAAAGGCAGAGGAAGACTATAAGAGTCTTCTAGTGCGCTATAAGGAGGCCAAATGTGAAATAGAGACGTTGAATGGTGAACTGACCGAAGCCTACACAAAGATAAAATTTCTTAAGTCTGAGGTAATTCAAGCAAATGCCAAGGTAGAGAGAGTATCCACAAAGAAGCTTGATGATGTCCTCTCTCATCAAAAATCCTTCTCCGATAAAACCGGATTAGGTTACACTGAAGAAAGTAGTTCAGCTGTGAATATCTCCAAAGAAGTAAAGTTTGTGAAGGCTAAAGAACCAATTGCAGTTGCCCCTACTGAAGAGAAGACAAAAGTTGAAAAGAAGAAGAATGTGGCTAACCAACGGGTGTTGAACAAGACCCGTAATCAATCTGTGGTCAGGTCTGAAGCTAGAGCAAAATCTCTTCCACGAACACAAAGAGGTCCTAGAACGAATCATGTGTGTCATCACTGCGAACTTCAAGGGAATACCCGACCAAATTGTCATAAGCTGAGAGCATTGAGGAATGCTAGTGATCAAAGGTCAAGAGGACCAAGGAATGACAGGAGGACTTGGGTTGTTGAGCCATCAAGAGGTCGAAATGGTAATCCCGGAATGATGGACGTGATGAAGATGATTGGTGCATTCACCAACTACTTGGAAAGCTTCACTAGAAAGTTTGAAAGTCCTAACTCTCGTACCCAATCCTATAGGGATATCACCCCAAACGCACGTGACGTGTGGGTGAAGAAGGGTACTCATGCATGATCACCTCCTATGTCCATGCATCAATACTTCCAATGTTTAGGATCATAGGTTCATGCATCATATTATGCATTTTCTTTATGTGTTTCTTTTACAAGTTTTTGTTTTGTTCTTGTGTCTGTTGATCTTACTTAATTTGTCCTGTTTTTGAGTGTGTTCAAAAATTTCAAAAACCCATAAAAATTGAAAAATTTTCAAAAAGTTTGATCACTTGTGTTGTGTGTATCACATGGGAGTTTGGCCTAGTACCTTCGTACTAATGGCGTAGTGCATTTACGAGCTTAACTTGTTCTGTATGCACATATATCTTTGTGGGAAAAATCTTGAAAACTATGTGTGATTGTTGTAAATAGATCTTCAAGCTTGTCATGAATGATTGGTCAATAGTCTTGTTGGTCTTGATACATGCATAGATTTGTGCCTATATATCTTCCCACCTTTATTTTATGTTTTGCATTAGAGCTCACCAAATGTAAATCTCAAAATGAAAAAGAGATTATGAGCTGCAAAAGCCTGTCGCACATACTAGTATTTGACTAGGAAAAAGGGATAGCGATTGTAAAGTTGTGTTTTTCAAATATGTATTTTGTTGGCTTTCATTCCGTGCCAAATTTGATTGTAATTTTGTTCAATCTTATGTACCCTGTATTTGTTGTGGGAATTTCATTGTAAGGGTTATATGTTAGAGAGAGAGAGTGTGAAGACTCAAGCAACTAAGACTGAAAAGGTTTCACGGGTATCTCGCGACTAAGCTTCCCGCGAGAAGATGCATGTGCCCTGCACATGACTGGAATGTGAAGAGTCGGTATAGATGAAGATAGCTGTGTCTCACGAGTATCTAACGGGTAAGGCCTTCCCGCGAGACATCCGCGAGACACTCTGTTTTGCCAGACTGTACTATCTGATACACACTTTCTGCACCTACACTATATATAACCATATTACCCACAAATGATAAAGAGAGCCTCTGAGAGAAAACCCTAGCAAAAACACTTGAGAGTTAGAAATTGTTATACCAACAATTCTCTACACATTTGTTTGTGGAATTTCCTCATCTCCTACCTCTCTATTTTCATATCATTAAGAGGTTGATAGCCCAAACACTTACCACATCCTTTTAGAGTGTCAAGTGATAATTTGGTGCTGCTGGGAAGTATTGGAAGAAGCCAAGAATGGCAGATGCAACATGGAGCTTGTTGCGGGATCCGGAAAGCTAGACAAGACACGGTTCCGAGAAGCCTTATTGGAGTAGGAGTTTGGAGGGCTTAGGTACATTGGGTAGATTAGACTTGGAGGATCTCTTGCTAAATCATGTATCCCAACTGATTATCTAGTGGATCGATTACCGCTTGGAGGGCGGTGGAGAGGTTTTTCACCGAGTTCTTCGGTTTCCTCTTCGATAACACATCGGCGTGTTATCTGTGTTTGCATCTCTCTTCCCTACTCTTGTTCATTTCATTTTACTGTTGTGTTGCTTTAAATATGGATTAGAGTAGCTCTTTTGCTTGTATGCTTGTATTTACACTATTTTGCACTTAGTATTAAGTTAGTGTAAAATCAACCAAGCCGTAACTTTGAATTGGGGGTCTAAACAGCTCTTGTGTTATTTAACACATTTTCGAGCTTTCAGAATGTACTTTTCATACCCTTATTCTTGGCAGCTCTAAATATTGGACAATTCCTCTTCCAATGACCTTTCTCGCCACAATGGAAACACTTTCCTTTGGCATAGTCTTTCTTCTTTCCCTTGTTGGCAACTCCTAAGGCAATTTGTTTACCATCTTGCTTGGCAAAGTCCTTCTTCTTCTTCTTTTTACCCTTGCCTTTCGACTTAGGTTGAGAAGTAGAAGTTTCAGCCATATTGGCATCAACACTAGAAGTACCAAAGATGCCTTCTGCCGCTACCAACTCATTCATTAATTTAGACAATGAATAAATCTTTTGTTCATATTATAATTCAGTCTGAATTCCTTAAATGATTCTGGTAGTGACTAGAGTATCATATCCACTTGGGATACTCTATCAATATCGGCACCTAATACTTCCAGTTATTCAGATTAGAGATCATCCTAAGACAATGCTCCCTCACTGAAGTACCTTCAGCCATTTTGGTATTATAAATTTGCCTCATAGTTTCTTGCCTTGCAGAACAGCCTTGCTCACTAAACATCTCCTTCAGACTTAGCATTATGTCTGAAGCTAGTTCTACATCCTACATTTGATGCTGTAGAACATTTGAAATAGATGATAGGATCTAGCACTTGGCCATCTCATTAGATTTTTGTCAACGATCATATCGCTTTTTTTTTCCCCTCAAGAGAAGCATCTAATGATGGAAAGTTAGGACAAGGTTGACTAAGCACATACTTGTGCTCTTCAGCAGTAAGAACAATGTCCAAATTTCTTTTCCAATCAACATAGTTGGATCCAGTCAGTTTATTTTGATTAAGAATAGCAACAAGTGGGCTAAAAGATGCCATGATTCAAATCTGAAAATAATAAACATGAGTATAATAAGTAAAACTGGACATTATCAATTTAGCATATAAACATATAATATGGAACCTTAATAAAACCATAATATAAAATATGCAACGACAACCCAATCCCATGTTTATAATTCCTTGGTAGCAAGTATATTATAAACACTATGATTGATTGAGAACCATTCTCATTATTAGTGCTATCATGATAACTCTTATCAAACACTAATAATATACCGTATAAACTTTAGCCTCCAAGTAAATAATGACATAGCTCCTTTGGGAGGTTAACATTACACTTAGTCTAGTGTACACCATTATCTAGAATCATGTGTAGCCGCATTTCATCTCCCTTATAGTGTTTAAACTTGTAGTACCATGAAACAAAACACCCTCTTTTGGGATCGCGAGGCATATACGCCAAGACGAGGTGCTTGTTCATGCTACTTTAAACGGGTAAGTTCAATCTTGTAGTACCATGAAATAAACACCCTCCTTTGGGATCATGAGGCATATATCGAAACTCAAATTTCTGGAATTTTCGATCTTGTAAGTTCAATTTTCGATCGATCGAAACTCGAATTTCCAGAATTTTTCTGAAGTAGTTTTCAATGGTTTTTCATGAACAAACAACCATCATATGAACATAATAGACAAAATTTGATATCAAAACTGAATTCCATTGATGCTATAGCCTTAAAGTTCAAATTAACATACTTAACATCAAACTTAAACAACATCATAACATCAATATCAGTTTTCATCAAACAACAATTTCAATGACCATGCAGAAAATTAATTACATAATCTTCTAACATCATGAAATTACTATCTTTGATTCCAAAACTCACAAACATGTTATACAAATTCGAAATTGAAGACCGCTTTGATACCAAATGTTGGATAAATACATGTTTGTATCACATACAAAATATATGCAGCGGAAAATTAACGGATCTACTTCATTCGCAATTGTTAACATGTACTATGTAAATTTTAGAATTCAAGAACAAGAGAGCGTACCTTGGTGCGGTGAAATTCAAAACCAAATATCAGAAGTACTTGGGAACACTTTTAATCTTCACTCCAATTCCACTTTACGCCCAAGAAGTGTGGTCTCTTAATCAGTTTCTAATGGAGAATAAGAGAGTGACTTATACTCACATACACACCATTTCACGATTACAAAACGTATAAATCTAAAAGCGTAAAAAAAAATATGATAAGAATGGATCTAGAGTGGTTGATTTCACCTAACAAATCCCACACAATTTATTCTTCCTAATTATTAAATTCTAATAATCTCCCGTTGATGATTAAAAATTACTTAAGTATTCAATATCTTCAACTAACAATTCCATATCTCTATGCGAGACTCATTATGTACTTTGAATTTTCTGAAAAATCACACTAATCGCGGTAAACCATCTCTACTTTGGCTCAACTAATGGCGTTTAATTCTAGAACTAAAATAACAAATCACCTCTCGGTTTCATTGTAATTCAATTGATCAAACAATAATTCGTAAAAAAAAATAGTAAGCATTAAGAATAAGAATTAAACACTCAATCATGGAAATATTAAAAATAAAATAACTCATAATATAAATTGTGTGTTCATTGCTAGACTACATCAACGCTCTAGAAAATAAAATTTAGTTCATAATCAAATTGAAAAGAAAACAAATAAAAAGTATCTATTTCATGGGAATTGGTTGATCAAGCTCTCTCCTTTTTATTGCTCAGAACCAAGTTTCTTCAATGCGGCACCTTTTTTTCCTGAGAAAGTCTTCAATGCGGCACCCCTTTTTGTCCTGAGAAAATTTCCAGAAATTTTCTTCTATGCGGCCACTTTTTGGTCTCTAAACTCCCTATTTATAGCGTGAGATGTCCCCAGCCCTAAAAGTCCAATTGCCGTGTCCTTTTCAAACTCCTCAAAGTGCAGCCGTGTATTTCCCTTTTGACTTCATGTGCTGTTGTGGGCCAGGCCGAATCTTGCTAATGGTACAGCTATTGTTGGGCTTCATATGAAACAAATGCTGCTGAATAAAGGAGTCAAACATCAAGGAATCTCCCAAGTTGAAGTGCAGATTGTTCTGAAATCTTTTCATTCCTTCAAAGCACAAATGAATAGATAAATATAAATAAAAATCAAATCAAATCAAAAGAAATAAATGAAAACTAACAATTTTAATAAATAAGAGGATACTAAAAATCATGTAAAAATTACACTTATCAGTGTGTGGCTTGGAGTGGGATCAAAAGAGAACAAATAAGACACTAGCTCTAATGGGTATTAAGCTTTTCTGTCAACTCTTGACAAGTCCAAAATTATCATTAATTATATTTAATACCACTATATAAATATAATTGAATTCTAGGCCTTATTAATAAATTATATCCCAAGGCTTTATTGTACATGCAACCCCTTCATAAAATATTTGTAGTAATACAAAGTTATGAACGTAAACTGTCACTTTGAAGATTACTACATCTTAATCCTTAACTACTCGGTTTAATCCTTTAAGTTATTCATTATATATTTATGAAATTCAATTTCATAAATATATACTTTAGTAACTCCTTACTAAAGTGGTTAGGCCTAACACTCTGAATAACCAAAACTCATTAAACTTATCTCAAGGGAATATTTTATATCTCCGTTAGGAAATTATGAATTCTATCTTGAGAATATATGTTTCATCAACACTAAATGCGGCTGCCCAACATACCGAGGTTTTGATCGTGACTTTAGATCTCACTCCTGATATATCAAAGCAACTTACACCTCATGATCAGGTCCATTATTCTCTCAGGATTAAGAGTTCATGTAAATAGAAGTCGTGAGATTTATTATTCATATGACAGTCGTTAGGAGAATAATAAATCTCACAACGGTCCAGTTCAATGTGTCTTAACTCTTAAAACATATCAACATATCAACTAGAAGTCTCCACTTCCATGATCAAGACAAATAATCTTAGTTGATATGTTATAGTCTTTGCAGATGAAATGCCCAATTTCATCACTGACTACGAACTATAATTCTGAGTTTACAAAGAACTTGTGATCTATATCTTCTGTGACTAAATCACATACTATTCATCTCATGGACTATATAATAATGTCCAATATTTATGTTACCATTATTTTAGATAATAATAAAACAACTTTATTAGTCACAACATTAAGTCATACATAATTTCATACATAGCATCATACAATAGGATTTAAGGGCACTAATCTTAACAATTACAGGAGGGTAAAATAAAAATTCCAAAATTTCAATGTATAAAATCAAAAGACCCTTAAACTTTAGGGGTATAGTATGCATTTTAATCTTTAAAAAATGCCAAGTAAACTTGGAAAAATGCCAAGAGACCCTTTGAACTTTGGTACAATGACCAGTACACCCCTAAACTTTTATTTTTTTACTAATTTACTCTATAAACTTCACACATGTTGAAGAAAATACTGTTCTTAAAGATTACATAGATGTTAAAGAAGAAAATATGGAGATTTCTATGGAAATTAATGAAGACCTTTTTATGAAAGAAGGTCTTGAAATTAAGATTATTGTGGAGGAGATTAATGAAGATCCTATTATAGAGAAAGATTTTGAAGTTGAGATGGTAAAGACCATTAAGGAAAAAATTGAAGAGGATAATTTCAAGGATCTCAATGAAATCAAATCATATTATTGTCAAGCACGAGACTCTTTTATTTTGGTGATAAGCAATACACCAAAATTTATTGATTTTATTGGGGTTGGTAGATTTAATTCAATTTCCAGATCTTATTTGATAAAACTCTACAATTACATGGAGACCAAGGAAAAAGAAATTTAAGTTGATTTGTTTATTCTATTGATGAGTTGCAAGTATGGAATGAAGATCAAAGAGCTCAAGTATTCCAAATATTTATTTGCTTAGCATGGAAGATTTCAGATCTCAAAGATAAAGGTGCAGTTTGGATTCACGTTTGCATTTGTACGTTTTCACGTTTTGCGTTTTCTCTTTTTTTTTTTTTTTTTTTTTTTTTTCATTTAGCACTTATGAATAGTAACTAGCACTGTTCATGCACGTGATTACACTGTGCAGCAGACAAGTTACTGTTCACGCACTGTTCATGGGACCCACAACCACTTTATTCAGAAAAAAATATTAAAAATAGGTCCCACGGCACTATTCACATATTTAAAAATTATTTTGCTACAGTGTTTTCAATTTTCAGTTTTCAGTTTTCAGTAAAATAAGTTGCATCCAAACGGACCCAAACTCGAGCACAAGTTTGTTTCAGGTAGAGGGGTCTAATGTGGGATAGAGTCTACTATTTAATTTTTGTAATTTATTAATTTTGGTATTTTTATGTAATTTTCGTTAATTTAAGTTTAGGGCATTTATTTCCTTATTTTTGGGTGCTTTTAACGCTTTTTTTTTTTTTGGGTCAAATTTGGTTCCTATTATGGTTAGATATTATAATTAAGACTTATTTTAGAATACACTTTCTTATCCTTCATGTTTTAAGAAGCCTTTAAATAGGCCTCCAAGCTTATAAACATTCTTCCAGTATTATTGATATTAATAAAAAAGTTTTTTTTCTATTGTTTCTCTCTGGGGGATTCCAAAACCCTTTCTACTTGTAAATTTAAGGAATTCTCATAGATTCAAGGTTATTTTCTAGAAGAAAACGTGCTCAGTTTCTATTTTCTTGAAATAGGCATGTTCTGCTTCTTGTGGCTTCCACGTCTCGCATCACAATCAACATCCCAAAAACGATTTGCAATAGGAGTATGGATATTAGTTTTTTTTTTTGGGTGGAGAGGAGGAGGACCGGGAGGGGGGTGTGGAAAGTAGTAGGAGCCACTATTTGGTTATTTCAGGCTTGAGATGATAATTGCAAACAATGGCTAGACAGCTTGGTAGTCGGACCGTATTAAAGAAATGGTAGAATAAAGATGGGGTGGTATTATGTGTAACTATGATATGTGACATGTATCTCTTACTTCGTGGTAGAAGGCAGAGTTAAACTTGGCAAATCAAATTCGTGGAACTTACTTAAGTCGATAGATTACCTGTCATAGTCAACACACTTTATGGAAAAAAAAATTAATAAATAAATCCTAAAGGTAGTTGCATATAGACAACATCAATAAGCTCTCCATTAAAAAACGCATTTTTCACATCTATCTAAGATAATGGCTAGTTATGAGAGGCAAAGACCACAATGAGTCTTAGATATAGTAAAGGCAAGCAAACAAGGTAAATGTGTCCTCATAGTCAATCCCATACTTTTAAGTGAATCCCATGACAACCAGATGAGCCTTATAGCAATCAATAGTGCCATCCAACTCTTCTTTTGTACTTGGTCAGTTGGTTGTCACAAGGTGTTAGAGGAAGACCCACAGATGGTGTGAGGTTCATGCTAGGTGGCAAGTGTAGAAAAGTAATGAAAATCATGAATATGACATGGAAGAGCTCTTACCGATGGGAGCGACAGGGTCAGTAGCAATAGTGAATAGTGCATGTAGGATCCACACTATCCACAGCTTGGTTAGAGGAAGAAGACTTTTCAACGTGGGAGCAACTCACTAATTGTGTGTTTGGCATGTGTGTGTTTTTTAAAAGTGATGACATGCAATCTAATCAGTGGGACCTACAGTTTTTAAAATATTTAGAAAAATGTCATTGAGCAATATTGTTTAAAAATTGAAAATGGTAAGAGGAATTCTCTAAATTCAGTGCTAAAACATCTTAAAATGAGTAATATAACTCAAACACTCCAATAAAAAACACTATTATCAAATGTGTTTTTTTTTTCTTTTTTTTTGGCTCACAGTTTTCAGTGTTTAAACACTGAAAACTATTGTTCAAATACCCTAACCTAACATGCCCTTAATGGTGCATTCAACAGACGTGAACTCAAGAAAGAGGTTGAGAAGTGGATCAACATAATAAGTGGTGGAAACACGTTCCAATGCAAGGTAAGGAGTTGAACATGGTGTCTTCCTAGAATACCACATGGCTGCTGATCCAAATTATTTGGCTACAGGATAATAGTATCTATAACCCCTTTTTTTTATGATAAACAAACTAGAACTTTCATTAAATTAAAGTACAAGATACATCATGGAAAAGAACTTGTTCAAGAAAATAAGAATTCTATTCAATCCAAGTTAAATAGTCATATATGCCTAAAGCATATTTTGTTAAATGATGAGCGAGCTTATTGTCTTGCTGACGAACATGAGAGAAATAAACATTGCGAAACTCAAGACTTTAATATTCCATACACCACAGATGCCACTAAAGATGGAGCCGAAGCATTCTCACACAAAGATTGAACAACAACCAAATAGTCACCCTCCAAAACAAAGTCCAAAATATCAACTTCCTTTGCAAACAGCAAACCCAGTTCAAATGCTTTAGCCCTAACTAAGGAAACAACATAATTGTTAGCAGCCCTAAACTTTGGTGCTTTCATATAGTTGAGGAAGAACAAAACAGGAACAATCGAAGACTTTAAGTTAACTGTAGTATGGGGTGTACAAAACACCTGTTGATGCTGTAAATGACAATGAGATGTTCTTTCCTATACCCAAACAATCAAATTGGTAATAAGATAGATTTTTAATTATGTGATTCTATATCACATAATTTTAGATTTTCCATACAAATATTAATTTCTTTATCCCAAAAAAAAAAAAAAAAAAAAAAGGCGAGGACTCTTTCATAGGGAAGGAAAAGCATCACAACAAAAAATATTGCTGATTATAATAACTATTTTACTTTAATTGGACATCATATTTGACAGATCTATATCAAAATGCACGAAAATCTGTTCTTTCAATGCTTTACCGTGGAATTAAAAGCACTTCCCATACAATACAACCTATTTCAATGCACGATCAACTTAGCCCTTGCATGGCCCTTTGAAATTTGAAATTGCTCAGCTATACCAAGATGCGCCATAAGAAGCCAGACATGAGTGATTAGTTCTCCACCTCGAGTGAGCTGCTGAGCATGATGGTTCCATCGACACTTACTGGCAGCATAACATAGCATTTCTACCCATACATGACTCACCAACTCCCATTTCTTTTCATTTTCCAAACATTGCAAAGATTTAGCAAGCCGACATCCTTCAAACAGTAATGACTTGCTTCTATCTCCTTTCACTTTAGATGGAGGAACTTCAGTACTCACTTCAAGTAAAATTATTTTATCTTGATTGCCAACACATATAGATTTTCTTTCTTGAAAAAATTCAACCGCCTCGGCCCATGTATCTTGGAACCTGATTTGTCCAATTCCATTGGGAAGCATAAATGGACGCATGACTAGAAGATATAACATATAATCTGATAACAACGTGCTGGCTTCACAATTTGGAATTTTAACAGAGTTTGGGGATGTGTTCCAATCAGAATAATAACAAAGGTTTGTTGCAATATGCCAGAGAAGAATGCTTTGGTCAAATTCTTCCTCAACGCTCTGTTCGATTGTTCTATAATTTTCTTTGCTGATTTCATAAGGGCATTTTGCATTTTGATGAACCGGAACAAATTCTACCTCAACGCTCTCCTCCTTTGATTTACGATCTTCTTTCTCCTTGCAATCAGCGCATTTTGAATTTCTAAGAACTCGGTCACCCTTACAAGCACATAATTCCTTGCAAGTCTTGGGATCATTGGCACTCTTTGATTTCTCTTGTAGCTGCGCAAATATTAATTTCTTCAAATCCAAAGAAACCTCCTTTGAATCTTGGTATCGAGACTTTTCTGGCAGCTGATACCTGCATAAGAACTTCTGGATAACACTAAACTTGTCTGCCTTCTCTTTAAGACAATAACTCATTAGATTGAATTGTCCCATTGTATTGGACCACCTCTTATTTTTAGAGAATTGAGTTTTTGAAATGGTATTGTACAAGAAATCCACTACGGAATTCTTGTGCTTACTCAACAACAGCATTGTCCAGTCTGAGATAACTAGTATTAACACGGCATATATCTCTAAGAAGATCGCTCCAACCAGCAATACATAAGTGATAATTATATCAGCTGTTCTGAAGGCATGCTTCTCCATGATCAAGAAAGCCACAAGAACGGACACCGTAGAAGAGAAACTGACGAGACGTAGAAGACAACCCTTTAGAGAATAAACCATGAAGGCTTTGGTGAAAAATACGTCGAACATGAAACCCAGCTCAACCTCAATCACCTTGAAAGCTTCTTCACAAGATGCTTTCCAAAAGAATGATTGGCTGTTCACCTTATCTTGGATGCTGAGGATCAGATCTGCAAATAGTTGCTTGAAAGTCTTGAAAAACATGTAGGCATCTTGTAATGTGGCAGCATCTGAAATCATGACATTTTCTGGGGCTGTCAAGGAGATATCCCCTACAACCGGAGCTTCACTGAACTTACCAGCTTTAACGTCGAACCCTTCCTCTTTCTTTAAGCGGTATTCTTCCATGTATCTTGCATAATTAGGGCCCGGATCAGGAGGAGGAAGCATGGATTCTTTAAAAATTGCACTGCTCACAGACCTCAGGACCCAAACTGTCACACCCCAAACCCCAAAGGGTCTAAAGCATGAGAAAGACATCTCAAAGTACCTGTAGATAATTTTTTTTTTCTTTCCTTTTGACAACCACAAAATTATATCAAGTCCTAATATCAAGAATTATCATAATAATTTCATTGAATATACTCTCAGAGTAAGTCAGAGCTCTAAGTAATAATTACAAAGACCATTGGCCACAAAAGAATAGAGGTCTGAATAATTAATTACATATTATCAGCTTGTCTCATCAGTGGGAATAACATCACAACCACTATAATATACAAAAGAATGAGTCAAGCCTATTCTAAGATGTACACCATCTAATATACCCATTACAAAAGTTCAGCCTCCATTAGTAGTTAGTCTAACTACTATTAGCCACCAAAAAGCTGTCTCAAAAGGCTGTTGCCTACTCTGAAAATGTTATAAAATAATGGGATGAGATAGAGCCCAGTAAGTAGCATAATTAATGGGGGTGGGGGAAATGCAAGTTTCATCCTCAAAAATAATAATATGACAAGAATGATTGAATAATGAAATACTAAGTTTCTCAAAGTAAATACCTTGAAACTATATACTATAATCTGTGAGTACTAACAATATAATTTCCAAAGCCATAAGATCTAACATATGGTAATTTATCACAAATATATCCTACTACCACATAGACCGGTCAGGGGATCCACCCATTCACAACTGACATGATATTGTCCTCTCTGGTATGCAGACTCTTGGCCCTATGGACAGCAGCCTCACCCATACCCTCAAGGTTTTTCTCTCCCCCCAAGGGCAGCAGAGAGAGCGCGTCAAATAGGACCTCTCTTGCATGTGGTCTCTTGGCCCCATGGGCAGCAGCCTCACCCACACACAATCAAGGAACCTCTTCCCCCCATGGACAGCAGGGAAGAACGCGTCATCCAAAGTGAAAAGGCACTGACCTTGATTTGATTCCGTTGTCACAAAGACTACTGAAACCAAATCGGGTGATCACCGGGAAATCACACATAGAATGGTGTTAAAACAACTCACAGGTTACATTACTTTGAAACATATAGTTCATATCCAGGTAGTTTCAGAAAACCTTAAATAATCTCACTTCTACAAAGTTTGTAAGGTTTCAACTTCATTCTTGTCAAACAGATTTTCTAACAATTTCCCAAGTACTAAGACAAGATAAGCATCTCACTTCCCAAGATTTCCTTATCAAAGATTAAATAAAAGATGCTCATTTTCCCATATTAACAATTCATGCATTTCCCCAAATGCAATACCAAATATGATGCATTTTCATATATAATCATATATGTGTATATATATATATATATATATATATTAAGGTTACGACACAATAGTTTTTAGGAAAATATAGTTTCCATAAGTAGTTTCCAAAAGCGTGTCTAACCCAAAAACAACATGATTATTTTTCAAAATCCCATTAAAAACTACTTACCTCGCAACTGCAAAAATCCTAATTCTCCAAGCTCCAAGGGAGATTAGCTAGAACCTAAACAATATCAAGCAAACCTATCACAATGAGCACAAAGCTTGAAATTGTATCTAACTACAAATTAGGAATTGCCAAATAAGAACTTAATTAGGCAAGCCTAGTATTTAACCTCACATGTAATGTATTCCACTTCCAAAATTTCTCAAAACACTTTAATTTGCAAGGCATGGACTCCCATTTATACTCATAAATTATTCAAGGTGTCATATCTAACATCAAAACCTCCATACTTTATAAGTACTTCCCACAAAATTTATATAACATCATTAAGTGACCCATGACACCAAAATCATAATTTTCTCCAAGACAAACAATTTAAATCCTTAACTAGCTCCAAATAATCAATAAACATTATATTCACCATAACAAGCCTTAGATAGCCATCAATGTAAAAATCATGAACTCACTCATCAAATGCATCCACCAAGACCAAAACCCATACATATAAACACATGAATATCATTTCCAAAGCTCTTAAATCACATGATATCATTATAAAAGCTTGGGTAAAATAACCCCAAACAAGAACATAATACCCATCAAAAGAGATTAGAACTTTTACCTCAAATAAAATGATAAAGATGCTTTAGGGTTCCTAAGAATTTTTCCGGTGATCTTGCCGAAAAAATGATGGTGAGATGGTGTGGATTGGAGTGGAGGCCGGCGAGTGAATGTGGAAGTGAGTGTGTGTGTGTTTAAGTAAAGAGAAAAGAAAGAAAATGAAAGAAAGAATAGAGAGAGCCGGCCAAAAGAGAGAAGAGAAGTGGGTGAAAATGAATGGTGGGTAGTGGGGTTAGGTGGGGCACGTGGGGGCTAAAAAAATCTGGTCCACTCTTTTTTTTTTTTTTTTTTTTTTTTGATGGGACGTTACACAAACTCTCTCCCACATCTTGATTATCCCTGGAAAAAACATTGGAATTGCCAGAAAATTCAGTGCAGTTCTTGTCCAGGCTCTGAGGAAGACATAGACAGCCACTCCCACCTGGATAGCTAGCGTTAGAGAGTGCCTCCGCCACAACTCATTGTCCTCCAAGGAGTACGCAGTAATGGTGTCTGGACCACCGAGGTGCAGCAGAAAAAATGGAGCCCAAAATGACGTTATCACAAACTTTGGGTCTATTTTATTATCTCCAATGCTTCCGGCATTGTTGGACAGTACACTCAGTGAGACTGTTGCAGACCAGTCTGCAGACAGGTATGCGATCCACATAATGACACTGAGCTTGTCACTGGTCCAATACTTTCTCTTACTTCCCATTACAAAAAGGATGATTTGTAGGCTAAGGCTAACTAAAACCAAAGCTTGTATCTCCCATTCGTTCAAAACTGTTCTTAGTCCTGGTGGGAAAATCTGCATCGCCTTCCTCTTCCTTGTGGAGATCAAACTGCTATCTACTGAAGAAAGGCATAGATGCATTTATTTGTTACTATGTCGCATAACAGAACATGATAATCAATGACAAAAGGCACAAATGATTAATAGGTTACCTTATCAGAGCTCTATCTTCTTTTGCTGACCTCTACAAGTAAGGTTGCTCAGATTTTCTTCTTTTTCTAGACTAGATATCGCATCAAATAAAATCCAAAACAAACCAAAAGTTGCAGTTCAGGTCTGCCCAAAATATAGTAACCATAACGACGCACATAGAAAGTTAGTTGATTGATCATGTAACGACACAGCCCTCTATTTATTTTTATTTTTTTTTAAAGGGTCAAATATTTTTGGAGCTTCGGAAACTAGGTTTTTTGTGGATTGCATGTTAAGTGACTTTTTAATGGTTCTTTGAAAAATAAGAATATTGTATAAAATATTGTTTTTGTGTTAAACGCGTTTTGGAAAATTGTTGTGGAAATTATACCTTTCTAAAAAGTGTTGTATTGTAACCTTAATATATATATATATATATATATTTATATGCTTAATTATGAAAGGCACATATATTTGGTATTGCATATAGGGAAATGAATGAAGTATTGCCAAAGGGGGAGATTATTAGGTTTTAAATAATTAGTCTTAAATGTTTAGGTTCTAAATTTGTTGTATGTTGGCAAACTGAGAACAAAAACTAGTCTGGCATAAGATCTTAGTTTCTTTAAAGTGGTTTAGACATTGCTTTTAACCCAAAAAAAAAAAAAAAAAAAAAAAAAAAAAAGGTTTAGACATTGCTCAATTTGATACAAGTCAAGATTCAAGAATATACAAGTTGCAAAAAAATTAATTCTGAAACTAAAGAGCTCAACCGATCGAGAGAGACCCTTCGACCAATCGAACTGCAATTCTGCAGAATTTTAAAGAATGCCCAACAGCTCACGAAATTTTTAGGATTTGAGTCTAACACTGCTAGGTACAAAAAGCAAAACCCTAATACACATTTTTCAAATCTTAAGAGTTACTCCTATGAGATCTGTGAGTTTCTGTAACCTTCTAACTCAACAAGCACTTACCGGAGATCAGATCCATATTGCTAGTACCGGTGGAGTAAAGTTGTTGCATCAAATCAACTATAGTTGATAATCTAAACCTTTGAGTGGAGATCTCAAAGTCACAAACATGAGCGTTTGTGTTCAATAGATTCATAATAAAAAAGTTTGTGGATTCAAAGCTGCATGTGGCCACGTTAGTAAATACTACATGAGGTAGCAGTAGATTTAGGATTAAGTCTATTGTAAAAGCTTTCATTTTATTAGTGAATTGTTGTCTTGGGATTGTTTAGATTAAATCATTTTCAGGTTTTTTAAACTTGAAACTAGACAGTTTCATTGGTTTTCCTGAGTCATTACGTCCTGTGTTGATTGCATGTGATGTATGTTTGATCTAAACTTGCATAATTAACCTAAATAACAACTTGGATAATTTATTGGGATAAACAAACTGTGTTTTAACAGGGATCTAAACTTTAATAGTAGTGATGACTTTAACAATATTGATGAGCAATTATAATTATTCAATTTTTTATTCTTTTGTGGCTAGTTGACATTGTAATTATTTATAAAACTCTAACTTACTTTAAGAGTACCTTCAATGAAATTATTATAAAAAATTTTATGTTGTTAATGGGATTTCTTTAGATTGAATTGTCAAAAAAAATTACAAATACTTTTTGGGTTGTAGTTTTCTCATGCTGGGGAGGCTTTGAGGTTTGGGACGTGACGTATCATATAATGCAATGGCCTACCTTTTGACAGGAAAATATCCTCACGTGTAATGGCATTTCAAGCGTGTAAGAACATCCTCGCAACATGTATCACTACTAGCGTGACAAGTATTGTTTTGTGTACTCTGTCGCACCTCGCACGCTTTGATTTGAAATTGGTGGGACCAATGGAGTTAAGATTGCTTGAATCTTTGGAAAAACGTGTCTTGGCCTAACAATTCTGAATATTGAAGAATCCACCCAAGTTGGAAAAGAAATCGGTAAAGAAAACCGAAAAAAAGATAGCGCTTTTACAATTTTACTTACCATTTCAGTAAAAATATGAATGAATAGATGGGAAAAAATATAAAAAAGTGAAATTCGACAGTCCAAATAAAAGAAAATGTGAGCAAGTATATATTGTTACTTGTGTCTAAACTTCCTTAGAGGTTCGACTACTCATTTGAACTGAAATTAGGCCGAACACATAAAGATTTAGAGCCTATTTGGCAAGCCATCTCAAACTCACATTTTCACATTTTAAACAACATTACACACATTTGCACACACTTTTTCACCCACTCGTATTTCAAAAAACTACAAACAACATTACTCAAACTACTCTACTAAACACCCCCATATATACAAGATAAATAAAAGAAAAATTATGTGTATATTATAGTTGCAATGTGTTAGGACATATGTAATTCAATGTTTGGAACATATGTCAATATTTTATAGAATTGGCTAATCATTTGACAAAACGCACTTTACTTGTAAGTAGGTAGATCTAGGATGTGTTTAATACTTCAAGAAACAAGGTTTCAAGTTCATGTGTTAAAGTCATGCAAGTCTGTCCAAGAAACAAGTGAATAAGCGCTGAATTTTAAACCTCGATAGCTCTCGATAGCTCGTAACAAGTGAATAAGTGTTAATTCATTAAAGCTCGATAGCTCTTGATACCTCTTGATAGCTCGCAACAGATACGAAAATCAGTCTTTTAGATATGATTTTCGGCCCATGCTTATGTATTTGTGTAGAGTTTCTTTTCTCACAACTCTAGACAAATATAAGACTTATTTTAAAAGCCGTCACATAAGATAATACAAGGAAAACATATGCAAAAGGTAACCGATGCCTTATTCTCTCAAAAAGAAGCTACTGCATTTTTACGCCTTAGGATTTTGTAATCAAGTGCTTCTTGATCTTCATTGTTGATGAAGTGAAGAACTTTGCAGCCAACATCTTCTTCAAGTTGGTGAGTTAGTCACGTACTAGGAGCCGTGCATCATTAATTAGTCACGTACTGGGATTCGTGCAAAAAGGGTGGTGTTCATATATTGAAGAGTTCAGAGATTCTGAAACGGTAGAAGGTTTCTACTGTAAGTTTATCTATGGGAATTGTAGAGTCTAGGGACAAAGGTTTTCTACTAGATCTGAAACTTTTCTTTACTATAATGGATTGCTTTTCGGGAAGGTTTCCCCCCAAGTTTTTCACTGTGAAACTAGTTTGTTTCATTAGTTTTCTTGGGTCATCATATCTTGTTTTCTTTTTTTATTTTTCTTTTTTTTCTTTTTTTTTTCTTTTTTTTTTCTTTTTTTTTTCCGCTGCATGATATTGACATGATATTAATGTTAGTTTGATTTAACAAGGTTTATTCATAATAAATTTAATTAACAACTTGGGTTTAAAACTTGTTAATTCTATCAACCAAGGTCTAAATTTCCCAACAAGTGGTATCAGAGCGGGTACACTCTGATTGAATTAATTTCCTGAGTGTGATCCTTGACCCCCGTTGTCATGGATCGTGGACAATCTCTTTTGATCCCTCATGTATTTGATGGCACTAATTATGCTTATTGGAAAGTTCGTATTAAAGTTTTTTTTTTGCAGGCTCTAAGTGAACAGGTATGGCAAGCTGTTGAAGTTGGTTGGATTAAGCCAAAGGAAATGCTGGTGAATTGGGATGAAGCAACAATCATAGCGGCAAATTTCAACAGTGGATCATTGAATGCTTTGTTTTGTGGGGTGACTGTAAAGTTGTGATTTACAACTATGTTTTATGTTGGCTTTATTCCATGACAAAAAGTGTTGTAATTGCTTTAATTTATTTCCTTGTATTTTGTGGGATTTTATTGTATTGGGTTTAGTATTAAGTTGGTGAAGACTCAAGCTGAAATGAAGAATTAGTGGATTTCGCGAGAAGCTCACGAGAAGCTAACCCGCTAAAAAGCCATATAAGGAGCACATGACTGGAAGCTGAAAAGTCGTGTCAGGCTGTCATTTTCGCGAGTGTCTCGCGGGTAAGGCCTTCTCGCGAGGTAGTCGCGAAACATTCTGCCTGGAGGATTTTTGAGTGTGACTTTCTTACCCTTCAGCCATACTATATATACCCTCATTACTCACAAATGTAGAAGAGGCCATTCAAAGAGAAAAACCCTAGATAGGTTTTCTACAACACACACCCATCTTTTAGAGAGAGAACTACTCATCCTTAGTGAGAAATCATTGTAGCCTCTTCTCCTTCCCTCTCTCATTGTCATACCTTGAGAGGAGATTTGTACCCAAACACAACCCACCCTTTTTCAGAGTGTTGAGAGTATTTTTGGTGCTGCTGGGAAGCATTGGAAGAAGCCAAGGATGGCAGATGCAACATGGAGCTTGTTGCGGAATCCGGAGAGTTAGACAAGACACGGTTCCGAGAAGCCTTGTTGGAGTAGGAGCTTGGAGGGCTTAGGTATATCGGGTAGATTAGGCTTGGAGGGTCTCTTGCTAACCCATGTATCCCAACTGATTATCTAGTGGATCGATTACCGCTTAGAGGGCAGTGGAGAGGTTTTACGCCGAGTACTTCGGTTTCCTCTTCGATAACACATCGCTGTGTTGTCTTTGTGTTTGCATCCTTCTTCCCTACTCTTTTTCCCTTCATTTTACTGCTATGTTATTATGAATATGGATTAGAGTAGCCTGTTTGTTTATCCGCTCGCATTTACTTTATTCCGCACTTAGTTTAAGTTAGAGTAAAATCAATCAAGTCGTAATTTTTATTTGGGGGTCTAAACAACTCTTGTGTTTTCAACACATTTTCGAGCTTTCAATTGGTATCAGAGCCCGGTCATAGGTTCGAGTCATTGGAGCTGCATTATGAGGGAGGGATTGTGAGGGATTTCACAATTCGCTTTAATACCAATGGGCTTGGTCTGCGATCGAATGCTATAAAAGATTTATGCCCCCTCATCCTTCACTAATTGGTCGTTGGATGGATTGGTTAGGCACACGGTCCGACATGCACGAATAACAAAAGACCCTCCAAGCCTAGTCTACCCTATGTACTTAAGCCCTCCAAGCTCCTACTACCAACGGACTTCTCGGAGTCTTGTCTTCTTTAGTTTTTCGAATCCCGCAATTCAGCCCGATTGCATCCGCCAGTGAATGACTCTTTCCAATGCTTCCTAGCAGCACCAAACTAAAAGCTTAAAGAGTAGAGAAGAGAGATGCAAACACAAGATAACACCAACACGTGTTATCGAAGAGAAAACCGAAGAACTCGATGAAAACCTCACTGCGACCCTCCAAGTCAAAATCGATCCACTAGAGAATAAAGTTGGAGTACACGAATAACAAAAAGACCCTCCAAGCCTTGTCTACCCCATGTACTTGAGCCCTCCAAGCTCCTGCTACCAACAGACTTCTAGGAGTCTTGTCTTCTCTAGCTTTTCGAATCTCGCAATTTAGCCCGATTGCATCCGCCAATGAATGGCTCCTTCCAATGATTCCCAGTAGCACCAAATTCTCACTTAACACTCAAAATAAGTGTGTTAAGTGTTTGAGCTAATAACCTCTCAAGGATCTAAAGATGGAGAGGTAGGAGTTTGAGAAAAACCACAAGGAAATGTGTAGATGATTGTGGGTATAACAATCTTTAACTCTTAAGTGTATTTGCTAGGGTTTTCTCTCTGAAAAGCACTCTTTTACTTTTGTGGGTAATGAGGGTATATATAGTATGGGTGAAGGGTAAGAAAGTCACACTTAAAGACCTCTAGGCAGAGAGTTTCACGGGTACCTCGCAAGATGTCTTGTCTCGTGAAGTACTCACGAAATACAACCTGAAACTTGACTCTTCAGTTTCCAGCATGTGCTTCTTACATGCCCTTTTCGCGAGAACCTTTCTTGCGAACTTCTTGCGAGCTAGTCGCGAAACTGCACTGATCTTCATTTTATGCTCGATTCTTCACCAACTTATTACTAAACCCAATACAATAAAATCCCATAAAATACAAGGAAATAATTTAATGCACTTACAATACTTTTTTTCATGGAATAAGGCCAACATAAAACATATTTGTAAATCACAACTTTACAGGTTTGATTTAAGGTTGTTGAGTCCATAGGACTAGGTTGGCAAACCATGATCTTGTGTAACCAAAATTAGGAATTTTAAGGTACCTTGAGTTTGTTTGAAGCCAAGTTCACATTCAAGAAAAGGCCAATTTTCAAGTACGAAAGACGAAAAGTTTCTAGAATCTTGACTCCAAATCACCCCATCGAGATTCACTAATCTCGAACCATTGAACCTAAATCTCAATCGATTGAGATTCATGCAAATTTAGTTTCATGGATCTATCTCTTTCAAGTTGTTGTGTCCATAGGTTTAGGTCTGCAAAATTTGACTTTTTGTATCTAAAATTAGAGATCTTAGTGTGTCTTAAGTGTGTATAAAGCCAAGTTCTAGTTCGAGACAGGCCAAGGTTTAAGTGCAAAATATCCAAAGTTTCTGTACTCTTGACTCTAACTCGATTCCAGCTCAACTTATTAAGATCCCTTAAGATTCAGTTTTTTGGTTATGTTTCTTTTAGGTTGTTGAATCCATAGGACTAGGTTGGAAAATTGTGACCTTGTGTAACCAAAATTAGGAATCTTGGTATGTCTTGAGTAGGGATGGCAAAAATAGTCCGACCCATAAGTACCTGACCTGACCTAACCCTAATGGGGTGGGTTTTACCCAATCTGTAAACCAAATAGGGTGGCGTGGGTTTTAAAAATCTCACCCGCAGTGGGTTCAAGGCGATTGTGGGTATTAATCTAACTTGCTCCATACTTGACCCGTATACATATATTAATATCATATAATTTCAAAAACCCTAAGTACCCCTAGGTATATATATCACACTTTCCCTCTGTCACCAACTCATTGTGACTCAATGACTTAGGTATTTTTTTTATCCATTATTGTTACTCTTTTTTTTTTTTTTGGGTTTCATTTTATCTCTTACTGCAAAAATAATTAGGATTTCTTTATTGTGAACTTGTGTAGTTGTGTTTGTTGTTAAAAATTAGATAAATAATATATTCTTTGCTAAAATTACTTGGGTTTTCTGTTGTGCTTGTGTTTTTCTTATTTTTAGTTTTTTTTTTATTTTTTTTGGTTACCATTCCTAGTCTTGAGTGTGTTTAAAGCCTAGTTCAAGTTCAAGATAGGCCAAGATTCAAGCACAAAAGACCCGAAGTTTCAGGAATCTCGATTCCAACTCGACCCATTAAGATTCTCTATAGATTTAATTTCTTGTTCTGTCTCTTTCAACTGTTTGATCTGGTGTTTCGTGTTTTGTACACAAGCATTGAAAATCTTCCAAGATTCTCTTAATGCATCAATGACAAATCCAGTTCAAGTTTTCAATGATTGAAGTAGAGTTGTTGCAATCCAGTTTCATCGCAGTTGCTAGTACAAATCTTCAGATTGGGAGGTTTACATTCAACCAACAAAGTCTAGAATAGAAGAGTTTGTGAATTGTTACGTGGGGTCATGTTAGTAAGTAATACATGAGGTAGCAGTAAATTTGAAGTTAAGTCTATATAAAACTTCTATTCTATTCTAATTAATTTTGTTTACCTTAGGGTTGATAAGTTAAACCCTCTCAGTGATTTTTTTGTGAGACAAGTTATTCCATTGAATTTTACATGGGTCACCATATCTCGTCTTTATAATGTTTAACTTTGTATGGTATGGAGTTTGAATTAACCAATTGAAAGTGAGCACATAATTGGACTAATAATTAACGTGGTTTAAAATTAGGATAATTTTAGTTATTTTTAATCCGATTCTAAAACAAAAAAGTTAATTTTAATCCAATCCAACTTCGTCAAATTGAAAAGTTTTGAAAACCAACCCAACCCGACTAAAAAGAAAGAGAAATGTTATGTCTAGAACATTTTCACAACAAATTCTAAGTGTCAGGTTGTTACAGGTTATTATTGGTGGGACAAAAAAAGTAATTTTAACGATAAATTCAAATTATAATCAATAATAACTAACCACCTATAATTTGTTGTAAAAATGTTGTGAACGTAGCACTTCTAAAAAAGAAAGCTAGAAATGATAAATTTGTCATAAATTGAATGACAATTATGACAAAGTTGATTAAACCATGCTATTTATGACTGTGAAGTTGTTATTTACAACTATTTTTTGTTGACTTTAATTTCGTCCCAAATTTGATTGTATTTTTGTTCAATTATATGTACCCTGTATTTTATGTGAGATTTTATTGTATGAGTTGTGTGTAAGAGAGAGTGTGAAGACTCAAGTGCCTATTGAAGACAAAGTGGATTTTGAGAGAAGTTTCGTGAGAAGCCTTCCTGCGAAGTGAGCCACGTGCAGAGCACATGACTGGAATGCGAAGAGTCATGACAGCTGGTTTTCACGAGTAATTCGTGGGTAAGGCCTTCCCGCGAAATACCCGCGAAACATTCTGTTTTGCTATTTTAGCATATCTGCTACACCATGTCTTCACCCACACTATATATACCCACATATTGTAAGGAGTGCTTTTTAGAGAGAAAACCCTAGATATTTCCCTTGAGAGTTAGAGATTGCTATACCCACAATCCTCTACACAATCCTTTGTGGTTTTCCTCAACTCCTACCTCTCCATATCCAAATCCTTGAGAGGTTGATAGCTCAAACACTTACCACACTCATTCTGAGTGTAAAGTGAGGTTTTGGTGCTGCTAGGAACCATTGGAAGAAGCCAATCGTTTTGGCGGATGCAATCAGGCTGAATTGCGTGATCCGAAGAGCTAGAGAAGACAAGACTTCGTCAAGTCAGTTGGTAGCAGGAGCTTGGAGGGCTCAAGTAAATGGGGCAGGCTAAGCTTGGAGGGTCTTTTGTTATTCGTGTGCTTTAACTTATTTTCTAATGAATCGATTTACCGCTTGGAGGGCGGCAGAGAGGTTTTTCGCCGAGTTCTGAGGTTTCCTCTTCGATAACACATCGCGGTGTTACCTTGTGTTTGCATCCTTCTTCCCTACTCTTTTAGCTTTCATTTTATTGCTGTTATTTGATGAAAATGGCTTAAAGTAGTTTTATTGTTTGTTCGCTTGCATTTACTCTTATTCTACACTTAGTTAAGTTAGAATAAAAACAACTGAGCCGTAATTTTTAATTTGGGGTCTAAACAAGATCTTGTGTTTTTACACAAATTTGAGCTTTCAATGACAATACCCCACTCATAGGTAATAATAACTAATTCCCACTTAATTAGTTGTAGCTATTTATGATACAATTTATTTTCTTGCAACGATACCAAACCGACAGCTCGCACACATGCAATGAAACTTTGATTTAGAAAAATGCTACATCAGTGATGATGTTATTTTTGGGTAAATATGAAATTCCTCCGTCATCACTGATGATGTTATCATAACTACGTCATATTTTTATAATGCAACTTCTTCACCTCATAGTTCTCAGTATCGTATGATATATATCTTATCGTATTGTATACAAAAAGTTCCATATCATAATAGCATATCATAAACACTAATAAATCGTATGATACATAGTGTGTATCATATCGTAATTGAAATCATACAATACATAAAAATGTGAGTTTAAAATGAGTTTTGTTAAAATTTATGCTTTTATTTGAGTCCAACAATATATTAGACTTTTTTTTTTTTTTATCAAGAAATTATTGAGCTAATTGATTGGACCCAATAAAATAACATGTTCATAAGTTTTCCCCCCATTCCCTCTTTCCCTTACGAAATTTGAACCACACACTTAACACTTCACTTTCGTATTTGCCATTTTTGTTTCTCTATAATGAATAAGACATTAAATGACAATATAATTATTTTTATTTATGGGCTGCGTTTGTATAGGCTGTTGCAAAACGGTATTTTGAGTTTAAAATGAGCGTTTGTAAAAGATCTATGAGAAGTTGTTGTTGCAAAACAGAGTTTTGGATTTTAAAAACGCTCTTTTTAAGCACCTAGAATGCCTAACCAAATGGACTCATGATGTTATTTTTATAAGTCTATAAGAAGCTAGAATGCAAAGAAGAAAAATAAAGAAAAAATTATTAAAATAAAACAACAAGAAGAGATAGTAATTGATGATGAAGAAGAAAATGTTAAAAAAATAATTTTGCAAGATGATGAACATGGTGATAACATTGACTTAAATGGAGTTGATTAGGCAAGATAATAAATATGAGGAAAAGAAAGTATTATTTAGGCTCATATGTTATATATAATCAATTTGAATGTGTATGTTATAAACATGTGTTAATTTGAGATAATTAATTGAATTTGTTAAATATTATTACATAAGTGATGATTAAATTAGTCATAATTTGAATATATTTCAATTTTATAATGAATATACCCCTTTTATATATGTACATCTATATATTTTCTATTAATTTGATTAGTTGTTTGTATATCTTACAAAATACAATACGATACATGGTACAGAAAATAAAAACTTAATTCTCGATACGATTCAATTTTTGACAATTATGCTTCCACATTTCACTTGATTGCTCACAAAAGTTAAGGCGTACATTTTGAGTTTTTGACACGAAACATATTATATGAAAAGGAAAATGTTAACGGATCCACTAAGGGTATTAGTTTAGGAAACATGTCTAGAAACGTTTTTTTAGAAAAAGAAAAAATAAACAATTGATTTTTTTGACAAACTTTAATATTCTCCATAAAAATTATATTATAATCTTCTTAACAAATGCCCTAAAAGCGCCTAATTACCGGACCCATAAGAAAAATTTGTTCCTCGCGTGCATCACGAGTTTGTCTTCATCTTTTAGTATGACAAGTATTGATCTTTCATAATTGGTAAGACTTTCATCACGAGTTTGCCTTTTTTTTAGTATGACAAGTATTGATCGCTCATAAATGGTAGGACTTTTGGAAGCCCTACAACAGTGTCTATTCGTGATTAATCAAAAGATTCAAGAAAAGCATTTAATCAGATAGCGATATGGGATATGTCTTGTGTCACCAAATCCACACACTCTCTTATCCTTCCAACCCTCTCTTAATTATCATTTTTCAATTTCACATACTAAGAAAAAGGCAGCGGGCCAGCAATGATAAATACTTAGGATACGACTGCTAACAACGTTTTTGAAGAAGAGCGCTCGTTTGTCATTTATCAAAGTACATGATGATGATGGTAGACTACCAGAATTTCGTGGTAGACTGGTAGTTCATAATTGCATCAAGTTAAAGCAATACCAGAAAAATATTGACAGTAATATGAGGATGAACCTCATAAAAACCTTAGTGCTATATTTGGAAGTTTGGAGGGAGAAGAGAGTAGAGGAAAGTATAGGTGTCACGCCCCGAACCCAACTGTAAAGATAGGCACGTGACAACTGCCGCACGCTTATAAAGTAAGCACCCTACAAGTGTGCAAAGCCTTCTTAACAACTAAAATTTATCCTCAAAAATTAAATCAATTAAATCCAAAATACCTCAACAATTTCTTTATGAATAGATCTCCAATAACTCAATAGGAACAAAATCCAAACCTTATGTGCATAATGCCAATTGGCCAATAAATATAAAACTATTAGAAGACCATCCAATCCCAAACTCACTAAGCTTCTTTTCCCGCTCACAACACAACATCAAAACTCCCAAAACTTGTTATTCTTCATAATCTGAAATTGGAGGGGAAAAAGGGGGTGAGCTGACAACTCAATAAGTAATCAAAATCCTCATAAGTTCTATCAAGCAATAGATCTGTAAAGTAATAAGATGTAATATGAGCTTTCAAAAGTTATAATATGCTATGGGTTTTCAAATATAACTAAAGAAGTTTCATAATCTTAAAATAATAAGTTGCAAATAGATCACATACTTTAATCTTACAAATATCATAGATGGTTTAGAAAGTAGTCAGTTTTTCATATATCAAAAGCCATAACTTACAACAGGTTCTAAAAATACATAAGCAGTTTTAATGACTCAAAATAGTTCAAATACTCAAACATTTTCATAATCAAATATGTAGTTTTAAGGACTCAAAATAGTTCAAATGTTCAAACGTAATTCATATTCTTAACAATCTTATGACTATGGTCATGTTATATCCCCGTGACTGGGCATCAGAGTACCAATGAATAACCCCCATTAGCTGGGTATCAGAGTACCAATGAATAACCCTCATTGGTTTGAGTATCATAATACCAATGAATAACCCCCATTGGCTGGGTATCAGAGTACCAATGAATAACCCTCATTGGTTTGGGTATCAAAATACCAATGAATAACCCTCATTGGCTGGGTATCAAAGTACCAATGAATAACCCCCATTGGTTTGGGTGTCGGAGTACCAATGAATAACCCCCATTGGCTGGGTATCAGAATCTATTCATAGTCAGATTGTTCATAATCATATCTGTGAAATCATAGTTTCTAATAAAAATATATCTTATTCAAGCATGTATATAAAAATCATATACTCAGTATTAAAATATATTTGTAATAATCTTTTACTCAAAATCAGTAAAACAATAGAAATAAAAATTCTATGTATCAGAGTCAAAACATAGTCAGATTGTCTAAAATCATATCAAATCATAGTTCAAACAAAAATATATCTCATTCAAATACATACATATATATATATATAAAATTATATACTCAGTACTCAGTATATTTGTGATAATTCTTTATTCTTTACTTTAAATCAATGTAGCTAAAACAATTAAATAAAATAGTAACAATTATAACCAAATTTCAGTAGTTAAAATACAGTAGTATAAGCAAAATAAAACCAATTAGGATAAGGTTACTTACCTCAATCCAAAGCCTATTCAAAAATCCTTGCAATTTCCCAAGACCAATCCAATGTAAACCTTTTAGCAAACTAAATAAAGAATTTACTCCAAACAAGTTTGTCACTTAGATCCTTGGACCTCAAATCTCAAAGCCATCCAACACCACAGAGACAACAAAGCAAAGATGCTTTACACGTGAAAAGACTAAGTCCTTGGAAACCTTCAAATAATTGGTATTGGCTTCATATTTTATCTATCGATAAGGAACCTTAATGACAAGTCAGTACTGCCCACAGTGGCAAACACACATCTAGTTACGTTGCCCTCAATAAGAATCATGGAATAAAAGTGATGTGCTTTTAGTGGTGAAATTTTGCTTAACTGGACATATACTGGTTGACTTCTTAGATAGGAGAAAAGATGAGGAGGGGGGGGGGGGGGTGCCGAAGGGACAGATGATAATGAAATCTGGTAAAAGTAGCAATGTTAAAATTTCAGCACTTGTTGGAAGGATGGACAAATCAGAAGTAACAAAATTGAAAAGAAGACATACCTAGAATGCATAAATGGCTTGAGTTACTTTTCACTCATCTCGCATTGCCAGTTGTCTTCCGTGATCCAGGGAGGGTGAGCAACGTCATCCCAAATTTTCCACTTCGTTTCCTTCATATTTTTGGTGAAATCCTTTGGCATATTTGTCAATTTCAATTCTTGGAGACTCTTAAAGTGCTTCAATTCAGTGGCATCCTTCAATTTTTCGCAGCACCTGATCTCTAGCTCCCTCAGTTTTGGCATTGCTCCTTCCTCCACCTTCAGCTCTTCTAGTTGTAATTTCCAAAGTTTCAAAACTAGAAGCTTGGGAAAGCCGTCGCCAGAGCAAACCATCACTTTTGGTTCGTAAGAGCCAGAGTAGAAACAGAGTAATTTAAGACTGGAGAGCTAGAAAGCACGGACGCGGCTGGGAGGGTGCCGCACCCGAGTCCGACGCGGCCCGACGCGGGACGCGGTTGCCCGCGCGTCGGTGCCGTGTCTGAGTTTTTTTTTTTTTTTTTTTTTTTTTTTTCTTCTCGGATTCGTGCCGACTCGGCTCGATTCGCGCCGACGCGGCTAGATTCGCGCCGAATCGGCTTCGATTCGCGCCGAACCGGGCTGATTCGGCCAGAATCGGGCCGTATCGGCCATATCAGGTCGTATCGGCCGGCGACCGAAACTTCCGATACGGCCGGGTATAAATATTGCTAACTTCAATATCAGAAATTACTAAATTACCCTTAAAAATAAATCTCCTTTTTATTTTTATTTATTTTGGAACCGGGTATTACAATAGGGGAGGAGAGTAGAAGGGACTGGTTATCCTCCACTTTGTTTGGATGTTTTTAAAATTAAGTAAGGGAGAGGGGAATAATTAGCCTTTTCATAGTTTGTAATTTTGTTAATATGGTAAGAGTAAATTTGGTAATTCATTTGGTCAAGCATTTCTATGCTCTACTCTCCTTTCAAATCTCTCCAATTTGGGGGAATTAAAAATGAGGGGTTGGAAGTAGTTAGAACCCCTCCAAACCCCACCAAATCCCTCCCCCTCCTCTCTTAAAAAATATCCAAACTAACTATTAATTTAGTGGGATAACTTTTAGCGAGTCAGCGTTACGATTTCATTATTGTCATTACTTCACGAGCACTTGCTATCAAGTATAGATATTCAACAAACTCCGTATAATCCCAGGTAATTAATATTTATTGCATATACAAAGTAATTTTCATTTGTTAAACCAAAGTCTAAATGTAAGAGTGTCTGGTTGGTTATGACTTAAAAGGGCTGATAGTCTGACCTATACATAGACATGGCAAAACGGGCGGGGCGGGTCGGGTCGGGTTCGGGTTGAGTCAATCGGGTTGTAGGTCAAACGGGTCACAGGTCAAAAACGGGTCATTTTAAGCGGGTTAAAATCGGGTTCGGGTCAATCGGGTTGCGGGTCGGGTCGGATCGGGTTAGGTCGGGTCGGGTTGACCCGTATTTTTCACATGATTTTTTTTTTTTTTTAAAGAAAACAACATGTATTTGCTATTTGGAAAGTTATGCAACAAATTACTTAATGTAAAATGTATTATTTTGAATTCACCACTTATATCAAGAATGAACTCAGTTAAACTTATTAATACTTATTCAATAATTTTAAAATTATACAAATCCTAACATTGCTATCTAAAACAAAATAACACAAAAATAAGTAAAACATATAAACAAGTTTTATTTCTACACAATATCAACATCCCAAAACATAAAACAAAATTACAAATGACTTATTGGATAACTCATTTGATAAAGAATAAAAACATATAAGAAATTTGCAATCTTGAAAATTAATTTTATAATCTATTATCAATTGTCGTTGACACTCTATTTCAATTTGAGATATACATTAAAGTTTGATTGCTTACTTATTTATACATGGTCTTTTTTATGAATATCATATCATTGTTAAACAACACATACTCTAGGAAATATCATAATTTATTTTGAAAAGTCGTTTAGTTTGAACATAAATTGTTAAAAAATAGGTCTAAGCATTCATAATTTATGCTAATTTGATACTTTGGCTTCACTATTTTCACACTTGTGAATGTTTCTCACACATGTCTACAATTTTAAATCTATATTTTTAACTCTACAAATTATCTTGGCATGTACTTTACTATTTGATATCTAAAAATCTTTACTCATTACAGAATGCTCAACCACATGCATTTATCTTTCAATTAATTTGCATACAGTTATGTAAATGTATTAATTGTTTCCTTAAAGTTCACAATTTCAATTTGAGATATACATTAAAGTTTGATTGCTTACTTATTTACACATGGTCTTTTTTTTTAATATCATATCATTGTTAAGCAACACATACTCTAGGAAATATCATAATTTATTTTGAAAAGTCGTTTATTTTGGACATAAATTGTTAAAAAAATAGGTCTAAGCATTCATAATTTATGCTAATTTGATACTTTGGCTTCACTATTTTCACACTTGTGAATGTTTCTCACACATGTCTACAATTTTAAATCTATATTTTTAACTCTACAGATTATCTTCGCATGTACTTTACTATTTGATATCTAAAAATCTTTACTCATTACAGAATGCTCAACCACATACATTTATCTTTCAATTAATTTGCATACAGTTATGTAAATGTATTAATTGTTTCCTTAAAGTTCACAATAAACAAATAAACCAATATTGTCTTAATTTTACTATTTTTTTTTACCAAAAAAAAAGTTTTAAAAAAATGGTTTAGGTTCGAGTCGGGTCACGGGTCAACCCGTTTTGCTTCGGGTAAAAAAAAAAATCAGGTTCGAGTCGGGTCGGGTCGGGTCGGGTTAGAAAATTCTGACCCGTTTTGCCATGTCTACCTATACATGTTAAATGACTAACAATTTTATGAATATAATTTTCTTCCAAATTAGGTTGAAAGAATATTTCAAAATCTATTATGTGGCAATTCAAAATGATCATCCACCTTATTTTATTTAGTTGAACTAATAAGTTATTTACACAATTTAAGACTTTTTTAAATGGGTCATGTTACTAAAATTATATGTGAATATTTATTTTATTCAATGCGTAGACGTGTAGTAGATCGTTGAAACACATTCCTTCAAATTTGTTTAGTCTACATTGACCTTGTTTCATTAGTTATGAAAGACATGTCGTATAATGTGAGCCTGACTAAACTAGAGCTAACTCGCTTTAATGCCACTTGTTAGGTTTTATACTTACGTTAAAATAGTTATTAATCAATTTTAAGCCAAGTTTTTAATTAGATTAACCAGATGATGTCCCCGAGATGGGTGAATATTTTATAATTTCAAATTTGAATACTCTTTTGGTAACTTATTTTGATATTTTGTTTTTGTCATAAAAAAGGCTTGTCATAAATTACATAACTTAACTAATTAGTATGATATAAACGTTGATTTCATTTTTTAATAGGACAAAGTTTAGTTACAAAATTGGTTGTAACCTAAGGTTACAACCTTACTAAATAAAATAAATATTACTACATATTTTAAAAATTCAACCGTTGAATTGCATGTCCTTTATGCTTTTAATATACATGTCAAATTTTGTATCAATCGAATATTATTTAATATATGATCTATAAGCTTATATCTTATGCATAATTTTAAACTAAAAAACTTACAATTTAAACAATTTATTGATGACATAGTTATTGATCTTTAATTTTCTAAAATTTTTGTAAGTATGGAGGATATAAGAAGAAAATGTAATCGAATGGTGGATTTGTCAAAATTCACCTCCAATAAAAAGTTATTGAGTATGCTTGTAGTTTTAGGCTACAACCAATTTTGTAACTAAACCAAGGGAGTCAATCTCATACCGAAGACTGTACCAGATTGATTAGTGGAACAATATATTTCGGTACCGGTCAATATCAGTGTACCTTTTTGGGTTTACCTCTATTTTTTATATTTATAAATATATATATATTATAATAAAAATAAAAGTTTACCATAAAACGTTACCTCAATTCAAAACAAATTATATTCATGGTTTTAGACTTTAGACTTTAGCATACTAAGAAAACAAATAATACTAATAAGTTAATATAAATAAGTTACCATTTTGCATTTCCAAAAATTTCAAAAATTACAAAACTAAAAAAAAAAAAAAAAAAAAAAAAAAAAAAAAAAACTTATTTCTGTACCGCCCGAAACGCCCGAAATTGGCTGGTACGTCCAATACACATCCGGTATGCCCAATATTCAAACCGTTACGAAATTATGACGTTTTGGTACTGTGCACGTACTGGTACAGTACATACCGACAGTATTGGCCTATACGGTACGATATTGACCAACTTGAACAAAACTTTGTCCTATTAAAAAAAGGAAACCAACGTTTATATCATACTAATTAGTTTAGTTATGTAATTTATGACAAGCCTTTTACATTGCATCATCTAAAATGTTTCTATATGCTAGTTTTAAGGGGAAATGTACATTGCACCATCATTAAATTTATTTTCCCTTTTTGTTCCTTCTATTTCCATTTTCAATTGTGATATGATTTCTTATGCTTATTCTATCATAAATTAATTAATGTTTTGAATTTGGATTAAATTACATGCATGCAACCTTATCGTAAACCATATACTCAGCAAATAGGATTATTACAAATCATTTAATCAATTCGACTAAAAATAGACCAAATAGAATTAAAAAATCATAATTACCTAGGTTCTAAAAGTTTAGAACAATTGGCAAACCGTAAACACAAACTTGTCTAGGTATAGATCTTAATGTCTATGAAGTATATTAGACAATACTCAAGGTGATACAAGTCAAGATTCAAGAACATACAAGCTGCACACACACACACACACACACACACACACACACACACACACACACAAAATCAAATCAAAAATCAAAAATCAAAATCTGCCTCGCTCAACCAATCGAAGAGAAGCCCTCAACCTATTGAACTGCGGATTTGGTAGATTTTTAATCAAGCCCAACAATCCTATGGCACATTTTGTAGAGACTTTGGAGTTTCTCTTTTGAGATCTAAAGTGTTTTTTTGAGAGAGAAGAGTGCATCTTGTGCCTCCTTTTGTAGATCTAGGGTTTCTGTATCCTAAACTCTCTCAAATCTTCTACCGATGTTATTCCTTAAAGGCACTCAAGATCTGGTATTGTAAAAGTTGCTATCATCACTAGTCATCAAAGTTGCTAAAGATCTAAACCTTCAAGGCTGGTCTTGGAGTCATAGACTGGAGGTCAATGTGGGAGATCTAAAGCGTGAACTAGAGGTTCATGTGAGAGTAGATTCACATCAAAGAAGTCTATGGGGTTCAGAGCTCAGTTTGGTAACTGTAGTTACGAATTGATATTTTTGACTTTAAATCTCAATTGGATATAGTGGATTGTTCTCTTGGGATCGTTCTCCCCAAGTTTTTTACCTTGAAACTAGACTGTTTCATTTGTTTTCCTGAGTCATCACATCTTGTGTTATTTAGTTTTCTACTGTGCATGATATTTTTGATGAATTTTTAATCTAGATCTACATAATTGACCTAAGTAACAACTTGGCTATTAAAGTAGGTTAAACAAACTGTGTTTTCAAGGGTCTAAAACTAACAATAACCTATGGTTTTGATTCAATTCATGCAAGTGCACTTGACTCTTAAAACTTATTTCTTTGATATCTTTTAATTTGGGGTCTAATTTATACTCATGAACTGTCCCTTTGATTGTTATGGCTGCAAGATTTGTTTTATGAAAAGTATTTTGAGATTAAACAATCAAAATTACAGTCTTGCCTTAGAGACATTAGATGGTGATGATATATAATGGAATGCAAGTAAGGTTAAATGAGAGTTGAAAAATGGGATGTCAACACTAATCAATATTCATGAAGATTCAGTTTTCTAGTTATGTTTCTTTCAGGTTTTTGAGTCTATAGGACTAGGTTGACACATTGTGACCTTGTGTAACCAAACTTAGGAATCTCAGTGTGTCATGAGTGTGTTTGAAGCTTAGTTCAAGTTCAAGACAGTCCAAGGTTCAAGTGCAAAAGACTCAAAGTTTCAGGTATCTCAACTCTAATTCAATTCTAGCTTAATCCATCAAGCCTAAATCTCAGCCCATCAAAATTCATGTATATTCAATTTTCTTGTTCTGCTTCTTTCAATGTTTGATCTAGGGTTTTGTGCTTTGTACACAAGCATTGGAGATCTTCCAAGATTCTCCTAATGCATTAACGTGAAATCTAATTCAACATTTGATGATCCGTTGAAGTAGAGTTGTTACAATCCTGTTTAATCATAGTTGTTATTACAAATCTTCAAAGCGAGAGGTTTACGTTCAACAAAATTCAGAATATAAGAGTCTATGAATTTCTGTGTAGGGTCATGTTAGTAAGTATGACATGAAGTAACAGTAGATTTAGAGTAAAATCTTATTATAAAACTTTCATTAAATTCTAATGAATTTTGTTTACCTTGGGGTTGATAGGTTAAATGCTTCTACTAATTTTCTTGTAAGACAAGTTATTTCATTAGTTTTTCATGAGTGTAAACACCGCATTTTGTATCCCATACTACTAGGGCCCCCGTTCCCCAATGATGGTAGTACTCTAAAGCCCAAGGTTGGTTTAGGGCCCAATCAGATGAAAATTGACTTGAGGAAAGTGTTTGTGGAAAATATAACTTATTTTTGAAAGAATAAAACTATTTTTGGAAAAGAAAGGCCACAAGAAACCGTAAGTGTGCGCACGCATACATGCGTATGTGTACCCACACTCAAGCCATGCGTGCACATGCTTACTACATATGCATGCATGCACAGGTATGCATACACAGCTAGGGTTACAGAAACTATGAAAGAAAAGGTTTTCTATATTAAACTTGGTTTGAAACGAATCCCATATCATCTAGGAGCCGCCCCAAACCCCTATTTTTTGACTATATAAAGCCATAAAAGGAACTTTTTCAAAGGAGGAGGAAAAGAGTGGTAAAACACACAAGATTCACTAGAAAATAGTGAATCAAAGAGGGAGTTTTTCACAAAACACTCTCAAGTCAAATTTTTCTTGATTGGGAACTTTTCTGGTCTTGATCATTGAGTTCTAAGTTTACTAATTTATTCCTGAATTGGTTGTAAATAGATTGACTGAAGGGAACGGTCAAAATCAAGTTCTAAATAGTTCTAGTGTTGAGGTAAAGTTTCTAACTTTGACTCTTCATTTTTCTTTGCTTTTTTTTTTTTTTTGTTTTTTTTTTTTTTGTTTTTTTTTTTGTTTAAATTCTTAAGTGTTTATAACATGTTTGTTTAGTTTAGTTCTATTTCGTATTTATGTTAGAAGCATGCTAGGTTGTTAGTTTTCTTGTTTCTTTTGTATGCATGCACATGCTACAGGTGTGCATGCATGCACATGCTTCATGCATACGTACGCATACTCGAAGTATGCGTACGCATACAGTTGGTGTGCACGCATACCCTATATATGCACATGCATACTCTTGCCCAAAGACCCTAATTCGTCTCTATTTGTTTTTCCTTTGTTTTATTTACATGTTCAGCCTCTATTTAGCCTAGTTTTCATATATATAAAAATCTGTCTACTTTGTTTTGTTTTGTTTTATCTCTTTTATGCTTGTTAGGGTTTTAGTTTGTTTGAATACCACTAACATTCATAAATATGAACATGCATTGATGCAAAGGTGTTGTGATGCAGTGAGGTAAGTCATACATAATCACACGGACATGCATTTGTTTTGTTTGATGAGTATGAACTGGTTAATGAACATGATATGCTCGGTTGAATACCATGATTTTGATGTTTAGATATGAATGTTCAAATAGTGTGTAAAACACCTATGAACGTTTAGACCTCCAAATTACAAATTACCAATTTAAGCTTATTATCGAACAATGTATGTGCGGAATATGAAAATAAGCTAAAACAGAATTGATAAAACAATCTAAACCATAATTAATCACAACCACAGCAGTAATTAAAAGGCAAAGATTAAGGGAAGAGAGGTACAAACACAAAAACAACACAACGATGTGTTATCGAAGAGGAAACCGAAGCTCTCGGCGTAAAACCTCTCTGCCGCCCTCCAAGCGTTCAATAATCCACTAGAGAATAAAGTTGGGATATATGAACAGCAGAAGACCCTCCAAGCCTAATTTACCCAGTGTATCTAAGCCCTCCAAGCTTCTTGCTCCAACGAGCTTACGCCAAACCTTTGTCTTCTCTAGCTTACCGGATTCTGCTATAGCCCATAACATCAACCAATATCAATTGGTCCCTTCCTAACTGCTTCCCAAGCATCAAATAATCTTCTCACAGATATGGGTAAGGTGAGAAAATGATTTGGCTAATGTACCTCTCAAGGATGTAACAATGGAGAAGGTGAGAATAAAGGAATTTGGAGAATCAAAAGATGAAGATTGTGGATGAGTCAATCTTGTTTTTCTCTAGGGTTTCTCTCTCAAAATTCTTTCTAGAAGCTCTCTACAATACGTGGGTATAAGGGGTATTTACACTAGTGTGTGTTTGGAATGCGAAATGTCAGTTTTTCCCAAACAGAGTGGTCTGGCGACTTGACCTCGCGACTTGACTAAGTCGCGAGTCTGAGTCGCGAGCTAACTGCTTGGCTAGACTGGAAGTTTTGTCTTGTAGTGCTCCAGCTAGCGTGACTCTTCAACTCCCCTGCATGCTTCACATGTGTGCCTCCTTTGGCGACTTACTAGCCGCGAGCCAGTCGCGAGATCCAGTCGCGAGGCCTTGCTGAGTGGATACTCTTGAACTTTTCTTCACACTCTCTCACACACTACTCTTACATGATTTTCACCTAAATACAGGGTTTCTAAATGCTGAATTACAAGCAAATTGGCACAGAATAAAGCCAACAAAATGGTTGATTAAATTCAACTTTACAAGATACCGTAACATGCTTGTTTAAATCTGCTTTGTAATGTTGTTGCTTTTGATGATATATGCTTAATGCCATGATTAATGAATGCTAGGCTTGGAGATGATTATGCCATGTTGTTTGCTTTAGATGCATGTTAGAGTGTGTGTGAGTTAGAATAACATGTTGAGTATGCCTTTAATGAAATTAAGACTTGGAACATAATGAGTGGAAGCCAACCTACGGATCGAGTGGGGTTGGGTGCCTAACACCTTCCCATCCCCATACCTGAACTCCAAACACGAGCTCTAATAAAGATCAGTCATTCCATGAAGGGTGTTATATTTATGGTTTTTAGACCTAAACTAGGTGGCAACTCCATTTACACCCTCCGCCATGGTCCACCTTAGGCCAAGGCATACTTCCCTTGACAGTCGCGGGCGCTTGCAAATAGAACGCGCTTGCAAATAGAACTTTGTCATAAACAAAACTTTAATTTGTGACAAAGTTGATTAAACCAAGCTATTTATGACAATACCTCACTAGTAGGTAATAATAGTTAATTCCCAATTAATTAGTTTGAAGCTTTTTGGTAAAATTTATTTTCCTACAATAGTACCAAACCCACAGCTCGCACACATGCATTATTGTAGGCTTGTGGCTTTGATTTTGAAAAATGCTACGTCATTGATGATGCTATAATAACTATGTCATACTTTCATAATGCAACTACATCCACTTTTCACTACTTGAATGTACACAAAATGTTGAGGCTTACATTTTGAGTTTTTGATAGTACACATATTATAAGAAAAATCTGTCTCTCGCGTGCATCACGAGTTTGTCTTCTATTTAGTATGACAAGTATCAATCATTCGTAAATGTTAAGACTTTTGGAAACTTAACAACAGTGTGTAATCATGATTCTTAGTTTTGAAGATTGAAGAAAAACATTTAACTACATTGAGACCTAAGATATTGACCTCTTGTGTCTCCAAATCCACACACTCTCTTATCTTTCCCACCCTCTCTTAAATATCATTTTTTCAATTTACACATGCTGAAAAAAAGAAGATATAACATAAGCCAAATTGTAAAATTGTGCTTATGTCACAATTATATGATTTATATATACCACTTTTATTCATTGCTAATTCAGAATTGCATCAAATAAATGGAGTTGGATTCTGCAACCCTCTTTAGGCAATAGTTGGGGACTTTTCACTACTTGAATATTTACAAAATGATGAGGCTTACATTTTGAGTTTTTGACAGTAAACATATTATAAGAAAAATATGTCTCTCGCGTGCATCACGAGTTTGTCTTCTATTTAGTATGACAAGTATCAATCATTCATATATGTTAAGACTTTTGGAACATTTAACTAGATTGAGACCTAAGATATTGACCACTTGTGTCTCCAAATCCACACTCTCTCTTATCTTTCCAACCCTCTCTAAAATATCATTTTTCAATTTACACATGCTGGAAAAAAGAAGATATAACATAAGCCAAATTGTAAAATTGTGCTTGTGTCACAATTATATGATTTATATCAGCCACTTTTATTCGTTGCTAATTCAGAATTGCATCAAATAAATAGAGTTGGATTCTGCAACCGTCTTTAGGCAAAGTTGAGGACTTTTCTCTACTTGAATATTCACAAAATGTTGAGGCTTACATTTTGAGTTTTTGACCGTAAACATATTATAAGAAAAATCTATCTCTCGCGTGCATCACGAGTTTGTCTTCAATTTAGAACGACAAGTATCGATCGTTCATAAATGTTAAAACTTTTGGAAACCTAACAACAGTGTGTGGTCATGATTCTTAGTTCTGAAGATTAAAGAAAAGCATTTAATTAGATTGAGACCTAAGATGTTGACCTTTTGTGTCCCCAAATCCACACACTCACTTATCTTTTCAACCCTCTCTTAAATATCATTTTTTAATTTACACATGCCGAAAAAAGACGATATAACATAAGCCAAATTGTAAAATTGTGCTTGTGTCACAATTATATGATTTATATTTGCCACTTTTATTCAGTGGTAGTTTAGAATTGAATCAAATAAATGGAGTTGGGTTCAGCAACCGTCTTCAGGCAATAGTTTGGGGATACGTTTTACATGAATTATGTGACTTTTAAATAGGCCATGTTACTAAAATTATATGTGAATATCGATTTGATTCAACACGTAGTAGGTTGAAACACATACCTTCAAATTGGTTTAGTGGAAGACTCTGTCCTTGTTTCATCACTTATGAAAGACATGTATAATGCGAGCCTGACCAAATATGACAGACCATCACCAAAAGCTATAGCTTTTTAAACTAATTGTGCTACATTGCCTTATCAAAATAAATAAATAAATAAATAAATTGTGCTACGTTGAGTAGGACTATCTGATTGAAAATAATAATAATAATAATAATAATAATAATAACAACAATAATAATGCATTGAGTAGGATTTGGTGGAGCTGTCACCAACAAAGCAAAAACTGCTGATCTTTGATAATTATTTTCAAATTGCTTAATTACAAAAGGAAACATAGCTCAAGCGCATAGACGGGAAAGGATTTTATGGGCCAATTTGTTTTACATATTACTTGGCATTGCCGTATTGGCCCTGGTACAGAATTTTTTGTAGTGGATGAGTTTGCATTCCAATTATCATGGAACTGTATTTCATTTCATATATGGGCCTGTAGGCTACAAAACATGTAAAATTGGCAATACCTTTTAAATACACTTCAGGGAACCAGTTTAACAACCATTAAAAGGCCTTCCGGGACTGGGCGTAATCGCGTGGATACAGCATATCATTAGAAAAACTTTTATGGGCCCATTAGAGACCTGGCCGGCTGTTTCTGTATTACCTAGGGTAGAATATATATATATATATATATATATATTTATATATTTTTTTTTAAATTTTAAAAAACACATATTTTGTTGTCATCACATCTTTTTAATATTTAAAAAAACTACAGTCAATTTCCCCCCTAATTTAGTGCCAAAAACTTTTTTTTTTTAACCTACAACACAAATCAGCATTTTGTTGACAAGTTAGTAGGACGCTGAAGTACCTCTTTATGTGTATATACTGTCCTGAAATGCAGAAAAAAATCAAAGCACCTTATTGTTGTTGTAAATACAAAAACCTCAAATTTGAAAATCAAACAATTGAAAATATTTCATAAATATTAATTTATATTTATTGAATGAGTTAGTACCTACGCTTCAACTTTTAGACAGATAATTGAGCATTAGCTTGCTTAAAATGCTTGGCTTAATTCGTGATAAGATCACCCAAACAAATTTGCTCTGGTGAGCCAAATAGTAAATTGAGACATCATGTCTAAACACCTCTTTCGGCTTTTTTCCAACTTCAGGGTTAGACAAGTAAAAAGGAAGCAGAAATCTATTAAAAGTTGCAGTGTCAAAATAAATTAACTAGGCCCAACCCCAGGTCCCATCCAGGCCCAAATGTTCATGGCCGACGGACCATAGTCTAATGCAACTATTAGGTAAATTTATGGCGGACTTAAATGTTATACATCCAGTCTTCAGAGTAAGAAGCATTTTTCAATGTGAATTTCAGTTAGCTAAACTGGTAAAGTCTCTCATGGTTGTATAAGAGATTTTGGGTTCAATTTCCGCCTGCACAAAAAACTAATTGATGTCTTAGTTTGATGATAAAAAACTATCATTAGGAGTGGATGCTATAAGTTGAAACTCTCAAAAAAAAAAAAAAAAAAAAACATTCAACCTAAGCCCACATCTATTTGAGGATTCACGAAGACCAACATTAAAATAAATAAAATAAAATAAAATTGTAATGGACTCAGGGCATCACAATTCACAATGAAGGATATATCCACTCTGCTTATGATCTTGTTAAACTTCTCAAATTCTTGAGGAGACCAGCGTAATCAAACCCCTAATCTTGCTATGATATAGCATGGACCTGTAGAGAGGCTAACTGGGTCTTGGGCTCTTGGCAGTTAGAGCACTAGTGTCGGCAATAATAAATGAGTACAACCGTTTGCTTTTGTTTTTGTTTTTTGTTTTGTTTTGTTTTTTTTTTTTTTTTTTTTTTTTTTTTTTTTTTTTTTTTTTTTTTTGTTTTTTTTTTGTTTTTTTTTTTTTTGTTTTCTAAGAAAAACGATAGAATAATTGAAACTAAAGCAACTGTGATAGAGCTCATGTTACCTTGTCTTTAGTTTTTTAATTTAAATAAGCTCCTTAATTTAATAAATATAGTTTGATCAAATCTATCAAGTTTACTATTTTCAATTTATTTATTACTATGCCAATAAAATATTTTTTTTATCTTGAAAATTGACTGTGTGTGCTATTAAGAATATATAAATATATATATATATATATATATATATATATTGTAAGGACCAGATTTGGATCCTAGACCCAAAAGGTGTATAGACTTAGGCTCAAGAAGTCTAAAACAATAAATTTATAGAGAGTGGGTTGAAGAACTGGGTTTGAGCGAATTAGTCAATCAACAAGGTAGGTCTTGATATCAAGAGAATGAAAATGAACACATTTAGACTTGAGAAAACTATCTTCAGCCAAGTCCGAGGAGATTGATTCTCTTCTATTGATCCTTAAGTTAGATTACAAACTTGGTCCTAGAGTGCTACAGTGTTTTTCCTTTTTTTTCGGATCCTCTTCTCATGAGGGGTCTCCTACATTATATAGCTTCATTTGGATCATCTTGATCTTACACTTGTAGATTATCAGGGTCCTTACTTGAGTGCTTGTCCCATCAGACACTCTCTTTGGCTTTCTGTGAGTTGCAGTAGCCAAGGCAGCACTGTTTAGGAGTTTTTTCCACATAAATGCGGTTAGAAAAATAGCTGCAGTGCATTCAATGCGGTGGTAGTAGCTTTCCCTCAGATATTTTTGGGTTCCCCTCCTTCTCGTATGTTCATGATGCATGTCCTTATCACTGGAGTTTATTGGAAGGTCACCCTAATTGCTGGAATACATATTTGAACTGTATTTATCATACCTGAGGAGAAACTCCTCCTCGAACCACCTTCCACTCATTCCTTACTTATGAGACTCTAAATTAGAATCACCCATAGCTGTTTATTCTTCCTCAGACCATTCATGTTCTCGGCCCTAGGCCCAAGGCCCAATATAGGATTTGGGCCCTTAACCCTACACATATATATATATATATATATATATATATATATTGAAAATATCATCCTAGCTGTTTTCAAAATCCTATTGTGAACAAGGAAAACAGGAAAATAACTTTTTCAAAACTCAAAACTGTATTTAGAGAATATTAGCCAAACAATAAATTCATGTAAAGGACCCACTATCTTTTTGGTTTCCTAAACAAAATATTGTATATAAATCCTCTTATGAAACAAGCTCTAAGACTTTTTTTTTATTGCCTCGATAAAAACTTTGGGCAATTATGAAATTTGAATTGGATTTGTAATCACTTTTGAACAATGTATGTAATACTCTTTTTTTTTTTCTTTTTTTTTATAAAGTTACTATGCAATTTGACTAGGTTCTTATGTGACTTTTTTGGTATACTGCATGTTCCACTCGTTCTTTTCTTCCTCATTCAGTTGCGATCAAATTTGTATGACAATTTACTTTTCATAAAGCAACTATGAAATTTGAATTGGATTTGTAATCAATTTTGTACAATGTATGTAATACTCATTTCCTTTCTTTTTTCATAGTAACTACGCAATTTGATTAGGTTTCCATGTGACTTTTTTGGTATACTGCGTATTCCACTCATACTTTTCTTCCAATTTCAGTAATGATCGATTTTAAACAAGCACTACAATTTACTTTTTAATAAAAATTAACTTTAAATTTTGAATAAGTTCCTGCTTAAATTTGTAATCACTTTACGTTATATTTATCTTCTTTTCTTTAAAGCAACTATGCAATTTGGATAAATGTGACTTTTTTAGATATACCACGACTTTTAAAGTAACTATGTATGATAATGTACATTTCAATAAACAACTTTTAAATTTAAACAAGTTCGGTTATCAAAAAAAAAAAAAAAAAAAAGAAAAAAAAGAAAAAGAAAGAAAGAATAAGCTCCTGCTTAGCTTTGTTTGGTTGGTATACTGCTTGTTCTATATATTCCATTCTTTTGAGTTCAGAAATTATCATTTCCAAGGAATGCAGGCAGTGTTTTCTTTACAATAAAGCAGTTTCGTAATTTGAATAAGCTCCAGTGTAGCGTTATGTTGTGTGCCAATTTTTTCCATATATTTTATTTTTCTAAGTAACATAAGTAAAGCAAGTATGTAACATGAATAATTAGGTAATGAAATTTATAATGAAACCAAGGTGATGCCTTTTATTTAGTGGTATAGTTCTAAAGTAATCCGTATACATGCACATGAGGTAAGGAAGTAGTGATATGTGGAGTCTAGCAAGACTCAGAATCCTATAGGAAACCGCCAATTTAACTAAAATCTGTCCACTTCGTTTTCTAATAACCAAATCATCTCAGTACGTTTTCTCAGTACGCATGTTAAAATTTTAGTTTTATTTTTAAATTTCATTGATGTGGATTGAAGGAATTTTAGAGTTATTTCATTTTAGTGTGCTGACATAAAGCTGATGCTTTGAATGAGGTTTATTAAACTTTAATTAGGTCAATTGTTATCAAACCTTGAAGAACTGAATAAATTAAGCTTATTAGGGTATGTTTCATGTGCAAAAATGTAGGGTCTTTTGTCAACCAGGTAGCTATTTTCTGAAATATGTTATTCTAAAAGTTACTAAACAATCATTAAGACCCTATTTGATAACCCTAACTTCAATGGGGGCAGAGTATAAAATCAGTTTACTAATGATTGAAGTATCTTGTATAAATTGAGGAATTCATTGATATTTTAATATTGCCCTTAGTGGCTCGCTACTTCTAAGCTTACCTAGGCCCAACTCCAGCCCCACATCTAGGCCCAAATTTGTATGGAATACAACCATGATCTAATGCAAGGGATGATATAAATGTTTATAAAGTTGAAAATGAGTTTGGAAGGGCTCAACAGTTAGGACGGACTTCAATGGTATTCACCCAATCTTCGATCTGGGAAGCATTCAACTTAAGCCCGCATTTATTTTGTTATTCATGAAGACAAACATTTAAAATAATATTAATAATTGTAATAGAGTCAGGGCATCACAATGAAGGTAATATCTACTCTGCTCATCATATTGTTAAACTATCTCAAATTGTTGAGAAGACAAGCCTTCTCAAGCCCCTAATCTCGCTATGAATTGCTATAGCATGGAAGTGTAGAGTGGCTAAATAGGTCATTTTCTTTTTGGGTCAAAATTTCGAAGCTGTCACGTTGTGCTAGTAAAAGGATTTGTAGGCGGCTTAAGCCTAGCTAAATATGAAAAAAGAGTTGACATCGAGGTGGTCAAAGTCCAATCAAAATTTCATTAATGCCAATGTTGGTAATCATAGAATATATATATATATATATATATTTATATATATATATATATATTTATATATATATATATATATATTTTGAGGAAGATAGAATATTATTGTTGTATAATAAAAACGCACCCTTCTCCTCGCATAATATAGTGGCTCTTGCTAATTAAATTCATGATTAAACCCACTACTTATATAGTTATATGAGATGAAAGAGAGTGCTTTTATTGTAAATCTTAGAAGATTATTCTATAATTTTCCATTGTGAAGTTCTATCCTAAGGACCATGAACATACCTAAACTAATTGAGAAATGCTATATCCATAATATTTTCACAATACTTTTACAAGAAATTATAAATAATAAGTTGTTACGGATTGTTATTGTTGAGCACAAAAGTAATTTCATTAGTAGGAAAAATTAAAACCAGTAAAAACTTATCATTTATAATTTGTTGTGAAAGTATTGCAAAAATGTTGTAAACACTTCAGGAATGAATGGTTTTAGAAGAATCATAATGAGATTGCCAAAGCATTCAAGCGATCGGGCTTGTATAGTGGATTTCAATGCCATTCTCAAAGCCACTGAGAAGAAGGGAATGGGAGTAGCTTGAAGCTTGTCGATGATGCGTTATTAGATATTAGAATAATGTTCAATCATGGCGAAGTTGACCTTGGGCCTTAGGCCCGTACACGTTGGGCCAAACTAAGGAATATCCAAGCAAAAGGGTTTGATAGACAGTTTTTTTTTTTTTTTTTTTTGCTGAATGATAGACAGTTTTGTAATACTCAAAGCAAAGGCGTATATTTCAAGATTTCACGATTATTGAGTGAGTGATTTAGAAGTGATATCAAATTAGAAAGCGTAAATCGTGTTATACTACAATTTTTTTTTTTTTTTTTTTTTTTTTTTTTTTTTTGTGAATTTTAGTTAGCTTAACTGACAATTTCTCTGATGGTTGAATAAAAAATCTGAGGTTCAATCCCTCTCTATATCAAAAACCGATTAGTGTCTTGGTCTAATGATAAATATCTATCATCAAAAGCGGACGCCATTAGTTGCAAATATTTCTATTGAAGTGAACCGTACCACGTTAAGTACTACTTGAGCAGCACTTTGCTTGTAGAATATTATTGATGTGAAAAGTGTTTTCCTATTTTATCGGTGCGTTTAGCCCTCTGTCATACTAATAAATATTAAAGAATTAGTGCACCTTGCACCCAATCACCTAACAATTCAATTAAGCGAAGAACGCCACAGTAAAAATTCTCATCTTCCATGCAATGGGCTAAACTTAAATAACCTAAACTAGCTTTAATACATGCCTAACATGAGAATCACTATATAAATATACACCAGAAAAACATAGGTATAATACTTTAAATTTTTTACATTAAGTTCCTCAATTAGATTTTGAAATGCATAATTACATTAAAAATAATTATCCTCGAAAATGAGAATATTTTTTGTGTTTTGCAAGCCAAAGCAACCAGAAGTTTGAATTTAATTGATAAGTCTAATGTATTGCAAATAAAGTACTATATTAAAGTTTTGAACTGTTTAAACAATAGGGGAATTATTGTATAAGGATTCTGAAAGCCATTACACCTTTTTGCAATTTTTTAACATGTTCCATTCTTCTCGATTCAAGTAATATAATCACTTTTGAACAATGTATGTAATCGTTATTTCCTTTTCTTTAAACTAACGGACAAAATTGCCCTTTGCCTTTTTCGGGCAAATTATATAGCTTTATGCCTCCTTCCCAAACTAATTAGGGAAATGCCCATCTTTTAAAACTCGACTTACTTCAAATTGAGTTAAATTTTTTTTTTTCTAGAGCCCTATAATGGCGTTTTAAGGAGCCTATAGTGACGTTTTAAGGACCTATGATGGCGTTTTATAACTTGACTTCTATGAAATCGAGTTATAGGCAATTTTTTTACCTATAACTCGATTTCTTAGAGGTTGAGTTCCAAAACGCCACTATAGGTCCTTAAAACGTCACTATAGGCTCCTTAAAAACGCCACTATAGGGCTTAACTCAATTTGTAGTAAATCGAGTTTTAAAAGAGGGGCATTTCCCTAATTAGTTTGGGAAGGAGGGCATAAGGCTATATAATTTGCCCGAAAAGGACAAAGGGCAATTTTGTCCTTAAACTAACTATGCAATTTGAACAAATTCTTATATGAATTTCTTTGGAATATCGCGTGTTCGATGCACTCTTTTCTTTCTAATTCAATAATAATTGGTTTTGAACCAAGCATGATAATTTACTTTTCAATAAAGCAACCATAAAATTTGAATAAGTTCCTGCTTAGATTCGTAATCATTTTTGAACAATATATGTAATACTAATTTTCTTTTCTTTAAAGTAACAACGCAATTTGAACAAGATCTTATGTTACTTTTTTTTGGAATACCGCGCATTCTTTTCTTCCTAATTAAGTAATGATCATCTGTGAACCATGTATAATAACTTACTTTTCAATAAAGCAAGTATGAAATTTGAATAAATTCCTTTTTAGATTTGTAATCACTTTTGAAAAATCTATGAAATACCCTCTCTTTTTTTTCTTTTCTTTTTTTCTTTTATTTTTTATATTTTTATATAAGTAATTATGCAAGCTAAACAACTTCTTATGCTACTTTTTTGGAATACCGCATGTTCGACCCCTCTTTTCTTCCTAATTCAATATTGATTGGTTTTGAACCAAGTATGATAATTTACTTTCCAATGAAACAACTATAAAATCTAAATGAGTTCCTGCTTAGATTTGTAATCACTTTTGAACCATGTAGGTATACTCATTTTATTTTCTATAAAGTAACTATGGGATTTGAACAAGTTCTTATGTGACTTTTTTTAAGAATACCATATGTTCCGCGCATTCTTTTCTTCCCAATTCAATAATGATCGGTTTTGAACCATGTATGAGAATTTACTTTTTAATAAAGCAACTACAAAATTTGAATATTCTTACTTAGATTTGTAATCACTTTTGAACAACACTCATTTCCTTTTCTTTAAAGTAACTATGCAATTTGAACAAGTTCTCATGTGACTTTTTTTACCAGTAAGCTTGAGTGATTGGACATTGAGCCAAAGAAGGCTGTTGAATTGGCTGTAAAGGAGCAGCTCCAAAAGGATTACCTAAGATATTTGGTGTTGTAGAAGTGGCATCTAGTTGAAAACCAGTAAGAGGTAAATTGCCATTAACCTGAAATACTCATTTCCTTTTCTTTAATGTAACTATGCAATTTGAACAAGTGACTTTATTTTTTGGATGATTGTGTGTTCCACGCATTCTTTTCTTCCTAATTTAGAAATGATCTATTTTGAACTATATATGATAATTTACTTTTCAATAAAACAACTATGAAATTTGAATAAGTTTTTGCTTAGATTTGTAATTACTTTTGAACGATGTATGTAATACTCATTTCATTTTCTTAAAAGTAATTATGCAATTTGAACGAGTTCTTATGTGACATTTTTTTGGACTATTTCGTGTTCGGAGAATCTGTTTCTTCCCAATTCATTAATGATTGGTTAGAACCATGTATGATAATTTACTTTTCAATAATGCAACTATGAAATGTGAAAAAGTACTGCCTAGATTTGTAATCACTTTTGAACAATTATTTTAATACTTATTTTCTTTTGTTTAAAGTAATTATATAATTTGAACAAGTTATTATGTCACTTTTTTAAGAATACCACATGTTCCAAGCATGGACGGAGCCATGGTTTGACTTGGGGGAGCAATGGACCCCCCTTCAATTTTTTTTAAAAAATATATTATTATATATGTGAGTACTAATTTTAGCAATTTTGTTTTATAAAATTACACTTTTTCTTCCTTAATAATATCACTGATTCTTTTAAGAGTATTGTTATAGTCACAAATTTTTCTACAACATTTTTACAAACTGTTAAGATAGCAAATTCTTATTGGTTCGCATTTGGGCCTACCACTTACATTATTTATTACTTACCAATAATCACTCATCACATCAGCAAATAGTAAAAAAGTTTGTAACTCTAGCATTTTTCTCATTTTAAAGACCAAATCTAAAACAAACTATACAAGCCCAAAAAAAATTAGTCCAACAACAAAATTTCCAATAGTAAAACTAAACAAAATTAAGCCTAGTCAACCAATATTACCCAAAACAAACAATTTGACCCTTTAAAACAGCTAGCAGCTAAGCAGCAGTAGAGTTAGAAGCCGAAGTCACTGCACATAACCAATAGCCAAGCCACCCTCCCTAACTTTAAATTCTGGCTCCGTACCTAGTTCCACGCATTCTATTCTTCCAAATTCCATAATAATGTTTTGAACTGAATGTTCACTTGGTGTGTAAAATACTAGTGAATGTTTAGACCCCTAATTTCAAAATTACCAACACAAGTTTATACTCAAACAATGTATGTGCAGAATGATAAGTACAAGCTATATCCAAACAAGCAAATAACTCTAAGCCATAATTTAATCACAACACAACAGTAATTAATAGCAAAGAGTAAGGGTTAGAGAGATGCAAACACAAGATAACACCGGCACGTGTTATCGAAGAGGAAACCGAAGAACTCGGCAAAAAACCTCTCTGCCGCCCTCCAAGCGGTAAAATGATCTACTAGAAAATCAGTTGGGATACATGAATAGCAATAGACCCTTCAAGCCTAATCTACCCGATGCACCTAAGCCCTCCAAGCTTCTTGCTTCAATAGGGTTAAGCCTAACCTTGTTTTCTCTAGCTTACTGGATCCCGCAATAAGCCCATTGCATCAACCAAATGAATTGGTCCTCTTGGAATTTCTTCCCAAGCACCAAATAACCCTCCCACTGATATGGATATGGTGAGGTAAGGATTTGGCTAAAGATCCTCTCAAGAGTATGTCAATGGAGAGGGTGGGAGTAGAGGAATATGAAAATCAAAGGTATAAGATTGTGGATGAATCAATCTTGTTGTTTTCTAGGGTTTATCTCTCAAAATTCTCTCTGAAAGCTCTCTACATTTCGTGGGTATAAGGGTATTTATAGTAGGGTATGAGAAGGAATGTGAAAAGACATTTTTCTGCAAAACAAGGGGCTTTGGTGAGTGACTTGTGACTAGATGAGTCGCGAGTTCCAATCGCCAGATAACTGAAAGGTCCAGACTGTACTTTTTGTCCTGTAGTGATTCAGCTGCCATGACCCTTCAACTTCTTGCATGCTCCACACGTGTAACACTTTTGGCGAGTCACCACTCGCGAGTCAGTCGCGAGTTCCAGTCGCGAGAAGCTCTTTGATTGCACACACTTGATCAAATCTTCACACTTTCTCACACACAACCTTTACATAATTCCCACCTAAATACAGGGTTTTTAATTGCTGAATTACAAGCAAATTTGGCACAGAATAAAGCCAACGCATGGTTGAATAAATTCAACCTTACAATCTCCTCCTTTGGCTATTCCATGACAAAACCCTAAAACAGACTCTAGACGTAAAATGTGAGTTGGGAACAGTTGCTAAAACTCACTTACACCTAACTCTAGATCTTAGAAGCTCTTGAACCATATGGACAAGTTTTCCTGAAAACAATATCACAAAAAGTTCATTGTAAGCAGAAATCTTGGAATGTATATGGAGCAAGCACAATATGATTAAGCAAGTATGAACATGACAATAAAGCATAGCTTGACCAAACAAGAACAATCACTATAAATAGTGACCACAATTAACATTCACACGGTGAATGAACATCCGGACATGCAAGCTAATAAGTTTAGTGCAAAGTATCATTTGCATGTCCAACACTCAACCGATGCAATACCACTAAAGCAATTGCATCAAGGATACAAGATCCAACAAGGGCACAAGTGTACTAAAGTAAATGCAAAACATTAACTAAAAGTACTAAGCTACATAAGCAAAGGTACAAAATGAACATTGTCAAGTACACAACATAAGCTTAAACCATGAAAAATAAACATCAAAAGAAGAAAATGTAAAGGCTAAAGGCTTGTTGTAGGTTGGTTGCTTTTCTTGCTCTTCATTGCATTGCATTGCTCCCTCTTTGATCTAGCTCTCTCTCCCCCTATCATGAACCATCTCCCCCTTTTTGTCATGGAATAGCTAGTCATCATCTTCTTCTAGCTTCCTTTGGATTTGATCCAATTGAGTTTGGAGAGAGGTGAACTTTTTGTCAAATCGGGTGTGTTGAGATTGCAAGATAGATGCGAGGCCGGACAACTTAGTGCTGATGTCTTGCATGGATGCCATTATGTTGTCCAACTTCTCATCATAGAAGTGTGAGCTAGAGCTTGAACCACCATGAGGAGCATTACTCTCTTGCTTGACATTCTTTCAGCCTATAATAGCATTGAGAGTGAGAATGTTGATTGGGCTTTGCATAGGATGAAGGTACTCATCTACCAATGTGTGTACTCCTTTGAGCTTCAATATCTTAGAGATGAGGCAACAAAAAGGAAGACAATTCCTAGATGCTGTCCTCTTAGCAGTTTTGCTCAAAGTGTGGAAGATATGTGAACATATATCAATTTCTTCATCGGTAATCAAGTCATGAAGAAATAGAGCCCGACCAAGATTCATGTATCCAGTGCTTGAGAGAGGATAGAGATTGTGAAACATTATCGTAGTGAGCAGCCTCAATTCGGGAGATAACGATGACACCCCAATTGCTTTCCCATTTGAGGATATCTCCAAGTTTTCTCCGAGAGCATCTCGAAGCATGTCAAGATCCGGTTCCAACTCATCATACACCGGTGGTTTAACAAACACCGATCGGTTGATGTTCAGAATGATAGCAAGATAGGAAGGTGTGACAGTGAAGTCCTTTCCTCTTACCCAACATTTTAGCTCATCCTTATCGAAGATGGCATTTGCATAGAATTCTTTCACTAGCTCTCCATACGGATCTTCAAAGGTGGATAGAAGATAGTTCCAATCTTTGGAGGCGAACCATCTAGGAATGTTCGTATTGAGCAGAGACGCTTGTTCAACAACCCTTTCAATCAACATTGGGGCACCCTTGAAGTGATTCAGATATGCTTGATATGCGGCATATGATCTGAAACGAGTGTCATCAAAAACTCTATCTAGCCAAAGATCGAGTCTTCTTCGACTTAGGGGAAAAGCTACTAAGATCAATTACCGATTCCTTTCCTTTACTGCTACCTCCTTTCACAGCTGACTTCTTGAATGGAGACATCTTCAAGCAAAGATCATGTAATAACAAAGAGCAAGTTGAAAAACACACGGCAACAAATTTGATTAGCAACAAGTTAGTACCAAAACATAAACTTCGAATTAAACCCTAAAAACTGGAATTTAAAGAGTAATTAAAGCAAATTGACATGAGAAGATACTAAACATCAAACATGATAGAATCACTGGCATTATTCACTCAACATGTCAAAGGGTGTGTGTGTGTGTGCATCATGTGCAAAAGTGTGCATCTAGGGGGGCAATGTGTGAAAACACATAATCATTTGATGTTTCAAAAACAACGAAACATGATTATCCCCACAATCTTTGTACTCAATGGAGTCCAAGAAAACACACAAAAACATCTATAAGACATTTTATCATCAACATGATATGCACAACACAACACAAATCATAGCAAAATGCATGAGCATGTAGTATAAACATGTAAAACTAGCATTATACTATGAAACTCAACAAAACCCATATATCAATCTCAACAAAAACATCAAAAACCCATATTCATCAACCATATATCCATATCTCAATATAAACAACAAATCCATGAAAAAAAGGCTTTAAACTTAAAATAAAGTGAAAATAAGTGAAAACCCATACCTTTTCTTGAAGATTGAAGAAGAAAATGGAGGTTTTGTGAGTGAAAATGGCAGTTTTAGGAGAGGGAGAGGCGGAGAAGACAAAGAAGTTTGCACGTGGTGCAAGGGAAACTGAAAAGCTTTTGAAAACTGTCTGAGATTTAACCCTATTTGTGCAAAACATGCATTTTTCGCAATTCATATGACTCGCGAGCAAGTCTCCAAAATCCCTTATGCAAGATTTTGAAAAATTTCTCTAAGTCTTTTTCGTGACTGGGACTTCCACTCGCCAGTGAGTCGCGATCCTCTCTAAGTAACCTCGCGACTAGACTTCTACTCGTGAAGTAGTCGCGAAAATGAGTCGCCAAAATTACAAAAACCCATAAATTTTGAAAACTTTTCTAAGTGTTTTCGCGACTGAAAGTGTCATTCGCCAGGGAGTCGCGAAACCTTTTGTGTAACCTTGCGATTGGGGCCTTGCAACTCGCATGACTCGCGAGTGAGTCGCCAAAAGACAGTTGAAAATTTTGGATTTTTGTGAAAAAATTTGAAACAAAACACTTTCCAAAAACAACTAAAAAAACTAAAAAATATTTTTGTGTTTAACTAACATATGATTGAGTATGTACAACACATTTAATCAAGTACAATCATACAAATGAATAAGGCATTCATTGAACATAGACATGTGTGATGTGGGTGTGTACCAAATGTGAGATAGTCCTTAGTCTAACATGAAGCTTCAATGATCAATTCAACCAAGGCATACACAATTAGCACTAAGTAGAGTGACTAATCTCAATTATAGAAATGAGTATATATGACCTCCCATAAAGACTTGATTACATATCTTTGAAGCTTTTCATTTTTCTTCTTACATTTCATAACATTTGATCTTTTTAGAACATTACATCTCCTTTTTGAGATCGATTCCTGAAATTTTTGATATTTCATTTTTGAGAGTAAGCCTTTGACTTTTGGGCATCATACACTTTCAATACAAGTCGCTTTCCCTTTTTCCTAGTCAAATACTAGTATGTGCGACGGCTTTTGCAGCTCATTATCTCTTTTCGAGATTTGACATTGGTTGAGCTCTTTAAGCAAAAACATAAAAGAGTGGGAAGATATATAGGCACAAGTATATGTATGTCTCAAGATCAGCAAAACTATTGACTAATCATTCATGACAAGTTTGAAGATCGATTTACAACAATCACACAGATGTCAAGATTTTCCCCACAAAGATATGAGTGCATAAAGAACAAACTAAGCTCGTAAAACACAAAGCCATTAGTACGGAGGTACAAGGCTAAACATGCGTGTGGCAAAACATAATAATACCGATCAAACTTTTTGGATTTTCTACTTTTTATGTGTTTTTGGATTTTTCACACAAAGCAAGTAAAGATTGATAAAAAAAACAAACAAACATTCAAAGCTTTTAAAACAACAAAAACAGTAAAAACATGCTAGAATGAAAAACATAAGCAAACAACCAACAATGTCACAACATATCAAAAGAATTAATGCATGGACATGTTATAATGCATGAGTACCCTTCTTCACCCACACGGCATGTGCATTTGGGGTGATATCCTTAGAGGATTGGGTACTTGAGTGACGATTCTCAAACCTTAGGGTGAAGTTGGTCAAACAAGAAGTGATGGTGTCTATCATCTTCATTACATCACCAATATTGAGATCTAGTTCTCGCCCTTTTGATTGCTTGTGGTTCCCCTTGCCCTTTCCTTGTCCTCTTGGACCTCGAGAACCTGCATTCTTCAATGCTTGAAGCTTGTAGCAATTTGGCCTAGTGTGTCCTCAGATTCCACAATGATGGCAAAAGTGTTGAGTTTGAAGACCTTTTTGTGCCTTCGGAAGAGACTTCCCTTTTGCCTTGGGTTTGGCCACAAATGGATTTGGAGGCTTTGTCAAAGCCTTTTGAATTACCACATTTGGTTTCTTTTTGAAAGCTCGAAATTTGTGTGAAACACAAGAGCTTGTTTAGACCCCCAATTAAAAGTTACGGCTAGATTGCTTTTACTTTAACTTAACTAAGTGCGGAACAAGAGTAAATGATGCGCAATAAACCGATAACTACTCTAGTGCATAAACATGAAAAATAAAAAATAAAAGTAAAGCACAAGAGTAAGGGAAGAGAGATGCAAACACAAGATAACACCACGATGTGTAATTGAAGAGGAAACCAAAGATCTCAGTGAAAAACCTCTCCGCCGCCCTCCAAGCGGTAAATTGATCTACTAGAGAATAAAATTAGAGTACACGAATAACAAAAGACCCTCCAAGCCTAGTCTACCCAATGTATTTGAGCCCTCTAAGCTCTTGCTACCAACTGACTTCGCCAAGCCTTGTCTTCTCTAGCTCTCCGGATCCCACAATATGCCCGATTGCATCCGCCAAGCCTCACCGGCTTCTTTTGGCAAATCTCCAATGCTTCCTAGCTCCAAAATGCTCTTTACACTCTGAAAAGGTGTGGGTTGTGTTTGGGTAAAAATCTCCTCTCAAGGTAGGCAATGGGAGAGGGAAGGAGAAGAGGCTAGAATGATTTCTCACTAAGGATGAGTAGCTCTCTAGGTGTGTGTGTTGTAAAAAACCTATCTAAGGTTTTTCTCTCTGAATGGCCTTCTTGCAATTTCTATGGGTAATGAGGGTATATATAGTATGGGTGAAGGATAAAAAAGTCACACTTAAAAATCCTCCAAGCAAAGAGTCTCGCGGGTATCTCGCGGGAAGGCCTTACCCGCGAAATATTCACGAAATTGACAGTCTGGCATGACTCTTCAGCTTTCAGTCATGTGCTTCTCACATGCCCTTTTCTCGGGAACCCTTATTGCGAACTTCTCACAAGCTAGTCGCGAAATGCACTGATCTTCATTTCATACTCGATTCTTCACCAACTTAATACTAAACCCAATACAATAAAATCCCACAAAATACAAGGAACAAAATTAAAGCAATTACAACACTTTTTGTCATGGAATAAAGCCAACATAAAACATAGTTGTAAATCACAACTTTACAATGTCCCCCTTTGGCTATTCCATGACAAAACACCCTATAACAGACTCTAGACTTAAACGTGATTTTGGGAACAATGGCAAAACTCATTCACACCTAATTCTAGAAGCTGTGATGTACTTGGAACATATATACCTGTAACTTGAAACACTTGCACAAAACACATTAGACCTTCAAGGTAAATCAAGTGATAAAAGGACAAGTATAATGTAACAAGTAAAAGTGCGATCAAGTAAATATGATGTGAAACATATGAGCAACTTGATCAAACGTAAAACAGTCGTGTGGAAATGACTACAATGATCATATAGCAAAACAAATGATCATCCGAACATGCATCCAATAAAGCACAATAACATAAGGATGTATGCATGTCCAGCACATAAACATAATGCAACGAGAGCAACAAAGCATAGATACTAAATGTAACTCAAAGCACCATAAAACAACAAGAAAACAAGTGAAAGGTAAAACAAGACAAAACAAGGTTTTCTTAAAAAAATGTCTTCTCCCCCTTAGTATATGCATCTTCCCTATGGCTTTCTCCCCCTAAGAATGTGCACGAGGTAGAATTTCTCCCCTTAAGAATGTGCACATGAGCCATATAGAAATGAAGATACACTCTGGTATACTCTCTAGTATACTAAGTGTCAGAGCGGGTACACTTATTTTGGTTTCATTGCCTAAGTGTGATCCTTGACACCTTGTGTGTATTGCCATGGATAGTGCTTTATATGCTTCTATGGATGTTGTTGATTGTAACATGTCATGTGTTTGTGAAAATGCCTCTATGAGTGTTTATCCACATGATTGTGATGCCATGTTACTTGAATCTTTGGGTGTTGTTGATATTCCAAATGACAAACTCTTCAAGAAAGAGGCTAAGAAGTTTCAAAAGAATTTCAGCAAGTTCATTTGTGAAAAAGATGATTTAATTAGTAAGCTCAATGAATCCAATAAATTGGTTGAAAAGTACAAGAAACTTGATGAACATTCTCTTGAAAAACTAAAGGAGTTTGAATGTTTGAAAATGGACTTGGATGCTAAACTTGTTTTGTCTAACAAACTTGTTGATGATCTTAAATGTGAAAATGAATCTCTTAAGATGCATGCCAAGTGTTTGATTGTTGAACCTATTGCTAAAAATGATGATAAAATTTGTTGCAATCATATTGTGGTACCCGATTTTGTGCCTATTGTGAGTTCTACCTCTAAAGACAAATCGGTGTACATTCCTCCACACAAAAGAAACCAAAAAGTAGAGAGAAAGGCTATTAAACCAAAGCCTCCGTTTAGGTCTCAATCTAAGGTTTTGGATGGATCTAAGTTTATTCCAACTTGCCACCATTGAGGTGTGATCGGTCACATAAGACCTCAATGTTCCAAGTTGAAGAGAGAACAAAACCATGTTACTAGATCCCTTCCCAAAAAGCCTAGTGGACCTAAATGATGGAAAAATACATGTTTGTATCGCATACTAAACATACGCAGCGGAAAATTAACAGATCTACTTCATTCGCAATGGATAACATGTACAATGTAAATTTCAGAATATAAGAACAAGAGAGTGTACCTTGGTGTGGTGAATTTCAAAACAAAGATTGCAAGTTCTTGAGAACACTTTTAATCTTCACTCCAATTCCACTAACGCCCAAGAAGTGTGGCCTCTCAATTAGCTTCTATGAATGTATTTTAGAGAGAATTCAAGTGTGTCCAACACTCACATATAAACCATTTCATGTATATATCTTAAAATTTTGTATGTTTCTCTCCTTATAATTGATTATCTAATTGGGCTAGCCTCTTGGACCATTCCAATTGTGCATTAGTAAGTGGCTTGGAGTGGGACCAAAAGGGAACAAATAAGACACTAGCTCTAATGGGCCTTGGGCTTTTCTATCAACTCTTGACAAGTCCAAAGTTACCATTAATTATATTTAATACCACTATATAAATATAATTGCACTCTAGGCCTTATTAATAAATTATATCCCAAGACTTTACTGTGCATGCAACCCCTTCATAAAATATTCGTAGTAATACAAAGTCATTAATGTAGACTGCCACTTTATAGATTACTACATCTTAATCCTTGAGTATCCGGTTTAACCCTTTATGTTATTCATCATATATTTATGAAATCCAATTTCATAAATATATACTTTAGTAATCTCTTACTAAAGTGGTTAGGCCTAACACTCTGAATAACCGTACCCATTAAACTTATCTCAAGGGAATATTTTATATCTCCGCTAAGAGACTATGAATTCCATCTTAAGAATATATGTTCCATCAACATTAAATGTGACTGCCCAACATACTGAGGTTTTGACTGTTACTTTGGATCTCACTCCTAATATATCAAAGCAACCTACACATCATAATCAGGTCCATTATTCTCTCAGGATTAAGAGTTCATGTAAATAGAAGTCTTGAGATTTATTATTCAATTGACAGTCGTTAGGAGAATAATAAATCTCACAGCGGTTCAGTTCAATATGTCTTAACTCTTAAAACATATCAACATATTAACTAGAAGTCTCCACTTTTATGATCAAGACAAATCATCTTAGTTGATATGTTATAGTCTTCGCAGATGAAACGCCCAATTTCATCACCGACTACGAACTAAAATTCTGAGTTTACAAAGAACTTGTGACTTATATCTTCTATGACTAAATCACATACTATGCATCTCATGGGCTATATGATAATGTCCGAATATTCATGTTACCATTATTTCAGATGATAATAAAACAACTTTATTAATTACAATATTAAGTCATACATAATGTCATACATAATATCATACATAGCATCATACAATAGGATTTAAGGACACTAATCCTAACAATCTCCCACTTGCCATAAAGACTATTGTGCACTAATCTAACTCTCATTCCCTCCAAATGTGACTCGAAAGTCCTTTGAGGCTTGAGGCAAGGCTTTGGTAAATGGATCTGCTAGATTATTTACACTTTCAGTCTTTGCAACCACCACATCTCCACAAGCTACAACATCTCGAATGATGTGGTATTTCCTCTCAATGTGCTTTCCTTTCTTGTGATTCCTTGGATCTTTAGATTGTGCAACTGCTCCACTATTGTCGCAAAACAATGTGATTGGAACTTACTCCATTCTCACTACACCAAGGTCAGAAAGGAATTTCTTGAGCCAGATAGCTTCTTTTGCCGCTTCACAAGCAGCAACATATTTTGCCTCCATGGTGGAGTCTGAATCTGTATAGCCAATAGGTATTAAATCCTCACACCGGTAAACAAGCATATATTCTCTTGTTCTCCGTAGAAACTTGAGAATATGCTTTACAGCTTGCTAATGTTTTGGTCATGGATTTGATTGATATCGGCTGACCATGCCAATTGAATAACAGATATCTGGTCTAGTACAAAGCATGGCATACATGAGACTTCCCACTGTAGAAGCATAAGGAACTTGTCTCATCGTATCTACTTCCTCTTGAGTCTTAGGCCTTTGGTCATCAGACAGAGGAACTCCATGTCTGAAAGGAAGTATTCCTTTCTTGGAGTTTTGCATGCTAAACCGTTCTAAAACCTTATCTATATATCCAGCTTGTAATAAGCCTAACATCTTATTCTTGTGATCTCGCCAAAGCTTGATCCCTAGAATAAAGTTAACCTCACCCAAGTCCTTCATATCAAATTAGCTTAACAACCAAACCTTTACTGATGACATTACCCCTACATCATTTCTAATGAGTAGAATATCATCAACATAAAGCACTAGGAACATTACTACTTTATCTCGATGTCTTTTGTACACACATGGTTCATCAAGATTTTGTTCAAAACCAAATGACTTGATTGCTTGATCAAATCTGATATTCTATGACCTAGATGCTTGCTTAAGTCCATAAATGGACCTTTTTAACTTGCTTACCATATGCTCTTGGTCCTTTGCTATGAAACCTTCCAGTTGCATCATATAGATTTCCTCCTTAAGATTGCCATTGAGAAATGCAGTCTTGACATCCATTTGCCAAATCTCATAATCATAATGAGCAGCAATGGATAAGAGAATTCTGTTAGATTTAAGCGTTGCTATTGGTGAAAAGGTTTCTTCATAATCAATACCTTTTTTTTGTGTATACCTTTTTGCCACTAGCCTTGCTTTAAAAGTTTCAACCTTTCCATCTATTTCTCTTTTCCTCTTGTAAACCCATTTGCAACCAATAGGTTTAACGCCATTAGGTGCATTTACAAGATCCCAAACTTGATTGGAATACATGGAATCTAATTCAGATTTCATAGCTTTGACCCAATGATGTGTATCTATATCATTCATTGCCTCTTCATAAGTGTAGGGATTCGATTTAGCCTCTTCAGAGATAGCTTCATAAGTTTCTCCCAAACCTATAAATCTTATAGGAGGCCGAATAATTCTCCCACTACGACGAGGCACCTGTGTACTAGACATCTCATGAGTAGTATCTTGTGGTGTATCTAATACAACCACATCATCCCTAGTTTCATCCGTTGGTCGTTCAATTACAGGTTCATTCATTTCAGCCAACACAACTCTACTTCTAGGAGTAAATTATTCACATAATCATCTTCCAAAAATTTGGCATGGGTACTAACAAACATTTTGTTATCCTTATGATTATAGAATAAATAACCCTTTGTTTCCTTTGAATACCCTAAAAACATGCATACTTCCGTTTTAGCTTCCAACTTATCAGACTTCCCTTTTAACACATGTGCTGGACATCCCCAAATGTGGAGATATTTCATACTAGGCTTACGCCCACTCCACAATTCCTTAGGTATGTTGGGAACTAATTTTGAAGGAACTAAATTTAAAATATGCATTGTAGTTTTTAGTGCATATCCCCAAAAGAAAACTGGTAAAGTTGAATAACTCATCATGGACCTAACCATTACTAAAAGAGTCCTATTCCTTCTCTCTGCTACACCATTTTGTTGGGGAGTTCTAGGTGCAGTCAATTGGGATACTATCTCATTTTGAATTAAGTAATCCTTGAAATCCCCAAGAAGGTATTCGCCACCACGATCAGATTGAATGGCCTTTATGTGTTTACCCAATTGATTCTCAACTTCAGCCCTAAACTCTTTGAACTTTTCAAAGGCTTCGGACTTCCGTCTCATTAGGTACACATAACCATATCTTGAGTAATCATTGGTAAAAGTGATGAAGTACTCATAACCTCCTTTTACTTGGGTTGACATAGGACCACATACATCAGTATAAACTAATTCAAGCAACTCTTGGGCTCTTCTACCTTTTGCATTAAAAGGTTGTTTGGTCATTTTGCCCTCCAAACAAGATTCACAAACTGGAAATTCATCAAAGTCCAATGGCTCTAGGAGACCATCTTTGATCAGTCTTTGAATTCTGTTTGGATTAATATGACCTAAACGCAAGTGCCAAAGATATGCATCATTAGTGGATGGAAACTTTCTCTTTAATGATTTTACATGAGAGTCATTATCTAATTCAGAATTATATAATTCATGCTTATCAGGAGTTAAAATATAAAGACCATCAACAATATTCCCAGAACAAATAAATACTTTGCCCTTCTTTATTACAACATTGTCTTTTAGGATAACACAATATCCATGTTTACCTAAATAAGTTGTAGAAATTAAATTCCTACGAACATTAAGTACATACAAACAGTCTTCCAATATTAAAACCCTAGACTCAAAGCATAAATTAAACACTCCAACAGCTACAACCGGAATCCTGCTCCCATCGGCCAAAGTAAGAAACAATTCCCCTTCTTTAAGCTTTCTGGTCTCCTGGAACCCCTGTAAAGAATTGCAGATATGATTAGTACAACCTGAATCCACACACTAGGAATCTGTGGGATTTTGTACTAAACATATTTCAAGAAGGAATGTACTTTTCATACCCTTATTATTGGCAGCTCTGAATTTTGGACAATTCCTCTTCCAATGTCCTTTCTTACCACAAAGAAAACATTTTCCTTTGATCTTCTTTCCTTTGTCGGCAACTCCTAAGGCAATTTGTTTACCCTCTTGCTTGGTGAAGTCCTTCTTCTTCTTCTACTTACCCTTGCCTTTCGACTTAGGTTGAGAAGTAGAAGTTTCAGCCATATTAGCATCAATACTAGAAGTACCAAGAATGCCTTCCGCCGCTACCAACTCATTCATTAATTCAGAAAATGAATAAATCTTTTTGTTCATATTGTAATTGAGTCTGAGTTCCTTGAATGATTCTGGTAGTGGCTGGAGTATCATATCCACTTGGGATTCTCCATCAATATCGGCACCCAAAACTTCCAATGTATTCATATTAGAGATCATTGTAAGACAATGCTCCCTCACTGAACTGCCATCAGTCATTTTGGTATTATAAATTTGCCTCATGGTTTCTTGCCTTGCAGAACGGCATTGCTCACCAAACATCTCCTTCAGACTTAGCATTATGTCTGAAGCTAGTTCTACATCCTATATTTGATGCTATAGAACATTTGAGATAGATGCAAGAATGTAGCATTTGGCCATCTCATTAGATTTCTGCCAACGATCATATCGCTGTTTTTCCTCAAGAGGAGCATCTAATGAAGGAAAGCTAGGACATGATTTAGTAAGCACATATTTGTGCTCTTCAGCTGTAAGAACAATGTCCAAATTTCTTTTCCAGTCAACATAATTGGATCTAGTCAGTTTGTTTTGATTAAGAATAGTAACAAGTGGGCTAAATGATGCTATGTTCGAATCTGAAAATAATAAACATGAATATAATAAGTAAACTAGACATTATCAATTTAGCATGTAAACATATAGTATGGAACCTTAATGAAATCATAAAATAATATATGCAACGACAACCCAATCTATGTCTATAATTCCTTGGTAGCAAGTTTATTATAAACACATTAATTGATTGAGAACTATTCTCATTATTAGTGCTATCATGATAACTCTTATCAAACACTAATAATATGCCGTATTATCTTTAGCCTCTAAGTAATAATGACATAGCTCCTTTGGGAGGTTAACATTACACTTAGTCTAGTGTATACCATTATCTAGAATCATGTATAGCCACATTTCATCTCCTTTATAGTGTTTAAACTTGTAGTACCATGGAACAAAACACCCTCCTTTGGGATCGCGAGTCATATACACCAAGACGAGGTGTGAAAGCTCGAAAATGTGTTAAATAACATAAGAGCTGTTTAGACCCCCAATTAAAAATTACGGCTAGATTGCTTTTACTCTAACTTATCTAAGTGCGGAAATAAGAGTAAATGAAACGCAATCAACCGATGCTACTCTAGGGCATAAACATGAACAACAAACAATAAAAGTAAAGCACAAGAGTAAGGGAAGAGAGATGCAAACACAAGATAACACGGCGATGTGTTATCGAAGAGGAAATCGAAGAACTCGGTGAAAAACCTCTTCGCCGCCCTCCAAGCGGTAAATCGATCCACTAGACAATAAGTTGGGATACACGAATAGCAAGAGACCCTCCAAGCCTAATCTACCCAATGTGCCTAAGCCCTACAAGCTCCTATTCCAACAAGGCTTCTCGGAACCGTGTCTTGTCTAGCTTTCCGGATCCCGCAATACGCCCGATTGCATTCGTCAATGATCCACTAGAGAATGTAGTTGGGATACACGAATAGTAGAAGACCCTCCAAGCCTAATCCATCCAGTGCACCTAAGCCCTCCAAGCTTCTTGCTCCAACGAGGTTACGCCGAACCTTTGTCTTCTCTAGCTTACCGGATCCCGCTATAGCCCATAGCATCAACCAAGCCTCACCAGCTTCTTTTGGCAATTTCCAAAAGCTTCCCAAGGTCCAAAACACTCTCTACACTCTGAAAAGGTGTGGGTTGTGTTTGGGTACAAATCTCCTCTCAAGGTATGACAATGGGAGAGGGATGGAGAAGAGGCTACAAGAATTTCTCACTAAGGATGAGTAGCTCTCTCTCAAAAAGATGGGCGTGTGTGTTGTAGAAAACCTATCTAGGGTTTTTCTCTTTGAATGGCCTCCCATACATTTGTGGGTAATGAAGGTATATATAGTATGGGTGAAGGGTAAGGAAGTCTCACTTAAAAATCCTCTAGGCAGAATGTTTCGCAACTGTCTCGCGGGAAGGCCTTACTAGCGAGACACTCGCGAAATCGACAGCCTGGCATGACTCTTCAGCTTCCAGCGCGTGCTTCTCAAGTGGCTCTTTCACGGGTTAGCTTCTGGCGAGACACTCGCGAAATGCACTGATCTTCAAATAAGCTTGAGTCTTCACCAACTTAATACTAAACCCAATACAATAAAATCCCACAAAATACAAGGAACATAATTAAAGCAATTACAACACTTTTTGTCATAGAATAAAGCCAACATAAAACATAGTTGTAAATCACAACTTTACAATCTCCCCCTTTGGCTATTCCGTGACAAAACACCCTATAACAGACTCCAGACTTAAACGTGAGTTTGGGAACAATGGGAAAACTCACTCACACCTAAATCTAGAAGCTGTGTAGCACTTGGGACATATATACCTGTAGCCTGAAAGACTTGCACAAAACACATTAGACCCTCAAGGTAAATCAAGTGATAAAAGAACAAGTATAATGTAACAAGTAAAATGCGATCAAGTAAACATGTTGTGAAACATATGAGCAACTTGATCAAACACATGAAAATCATATGAGAATGACTACAATGATCATATAGCAAAGCAAATGATCATCTGAACATGCAACCAATAAAGCACAATAGCATAAAGATGTATGCATGTCCAACACACGACCAATGCAAAATACACGAAGTATATGCATCTAGGAACAATCCTACCAGGGCACAAGTGTGTTCCAACACATAAACATGATGCAAAGAGAGCAGCAAAGCATAGATACTAAACATAACTCAAAGCATCATAAAGCAACGAGAAAACAAGCATAAAGTAAAACAAGGTTTTCTCAAAAAATAATGTCTTTTCCCCCTTGGTATATACATTTCCCCCTTGGTATATACATTTCCCCTATGGCTTTCTCCCCCTACGAATGTGCACGAGGTAGAATTACTCCCCCTAAGAGTGTGCACATGAGTCATATAAAAATGACGAAACACACCGGTATACTCTCCGGTAAACTCTCCCCCCTTTTTGTCACGAATAGACAAACAAGATAAGAGGAAGGAGGGAAAGAAATGAAGATATGAGCAAGGGTAAAAGATGATGCATGAGGGGTGCAAGATGAATGAGACAATGAAGCTCAAACAAAAGATAAAACATCTTAAAGACACAATGCTACAAAGCATAAAGTAAACATGACATGCTAAGGATGATGGAACATGATATGGACCTAGGCATGACATAGACACCAGACCATGTTATATGTGCTAAGAAGTCTAAAAAGACTTAACTTGCATGAGTGAATGTGAAACATGTCAAGTGTTAGAGTGTGTGCAGCAAAGGTGCATCTAGTGTGCATGTAAGATGCATGACCAATGCATGAAAAAGCACTCACGGGGCAAAGTGTATAAAACACACCACCAATGATCAAAACATGATAAACATGAATAATTATGGTGATCCCCAAAGTTTGGTATTCATCGGAGTCCAAAACAACGAGAAAATGTCATTTGGGCATTTTTTCAAATACTTAGAGTGCACACACTACACATGTATGTTAAACAATGCAAGAACATATGAAAATCTTGTCTAAATACATGTTATTTTTGCCACAAGGGCCCAACATCCAAAATAAATCATCATTTAAAACAAAGCCCAATAAAAAAGATTGACAAAAATTAAGTTTTCCAACTCCCATTTGAGAAAATCACAACTATGAACATAAAACCCCCAAAAACATAATCTAAGAATCAAAATCAATTAAAAGGGTTAAAGATTACCTTAGAGATGTTAATGGAATGAAAAATACTTGAATTTAGTTTGGTTTTGATGTTGAAACATTAAAATAGGGGTTTGGGAAAGGATGGGAGACATTTAGAACAAATGTCCCACGAAATGCCCTTTAAAAAGCTGATCTGGGAATTTTCGCGGGAAGCTGACTCGCGAAAGTACTCGCGAAATTTTCGCGGGTAAGCCTTACTCGCGAGCTACTCGCGAGACAGTCGCGAAACTCTTTGTCCAAAGCTGAAAAAACTTTAAAATTGGACCATTTAACTCCCAGTTGAGCTTATTCATTAAATAGGTCATAAAAACACCTAGAAAACATGTTTTTCACACAAAAACAACTTGGAAAACTTTGAAAAACATGGGTGATACAAATCACATCCAAAAGCAAACAAAAAGAACAAAAATCTTTTTGGTTTGATCCACATATGGTTGAGCACACACGCACATCACATTTGAACATGTACAACCACACAAATGAGATAGGCATTCATTGAACATTAAACTTGTGTGTTGTGTGTGTGGATCAAGTGTGGAATAGTCCTTAGACTAGAGTGAAGCTTTAATGATCAATTCAATTAAGTCATACACAACTAGTACTAAGTCAGGTGGTCTATCTCAATTATAGAAATGAACATATATGGCCTCCCACAAAAATGATTACAAAATCTTTGAAGCTTTTCATTTGGCTTCTTTACAAATCATAACATTTGATCATTTTTGAACAAATACATCTCATTTTGAGATCGGTGCTTAAAATTTTTAATATTTCAATTTTATGAATAAGCCTTTGGCTTTTTGGACACCATACATTTCAATACAAAAGTCGCTTTCCCTTTTTCCTAGTCAAATACTAGTATGTGCGACAGGCTTTTGCAGTTTACAACAATCACACATAGTTTTCAAGATTTCTCCCACAAAGATATATGTGCATACATAACAAGCTGAGCTCGTAAATGCACTACGCCATTAGTACGAAGGTACTAGGCCAAACTCACATGAGATATGTGCTCAAACATATACGATCAAACTTTTTAAATTTTTCACTTTTTATGTGGTTTTGGATTTTTTACTCACTCAAAACTGAAACATAAAAGTAAGATAAAAAACAAAAGCAATGCATACAAATAAATGCAAGATGCACAAAATGCATGAAGATATGACATTTAATGCATGAATGGTCCTACAAAGATCGAAAGAATTAGATCAAGGACCAAAAGAGCAAAAGCTCAACCATAGGAACCCTTCCTCATCCAAACACAACGATTGTTCGGAATGAGTGTCTCAAGAGAAGTGAGACGAGGGTTGGAAGAATGAGAACCAGAGATGCACATAGTCAAGGAGTTAAGAGCATTAAACATTTTCTTTAACAACATGTTATTTTCACTCAAAACCGGTTTGTCCTTTTTAGCATAACTTCCAAGAAGCTCAAGTTTCTCTTTTCTTTTAATTCTTTTAAGAGCTTGAAACTTAGAACAATGAGGTCTAAGATGACCAAGGGCACCACAATGGTGACAAACAATATGTTTAGGTCCACTAGGCCTTTTGGGAAGGGATCTAGCAACATGAGTTTGTTCTCTCTTCAACTTATGACATTGAGGTCTTATATGACTAATCACACCACAATGGTGGCAAGTAGGAACAAACTTAGATCCACTCAATTCCCTAGGATGGGACCTAAACAGAGGCTTAGGCTTAAGAGCCTTTCTCTTCACTTTTTGATTTCTTTTGTGTGGAGGAATGTACATCAATTTGTCTTTAGAGGTAAAACTCACAATAGGGACAAAATCAGGTACCACAACATGATTGCAACATATATTATCTTCCTTTTTAGCAACAGGTTCAGCAATCAAACACTTAGCATGCATCTTAAGAGATTCATTTTCATATTTAAGATCATCAACAAGTTTGTTAGACAAAACAAGTTTAGCATCCAATTCCATATTCAAAAATTCAAACTCTTTCAGCTTTTCAAGAGAAATTTCAGCAAGTTTTTTATATTTCTCAACCAATTTGTTGGATTCATTGAGCTTAGCAATCAAATCATCATTTTCACAAAATAACTTGCTCAAATTCTTTTGAAACTTCTTAGCCTTTTTCTTCAAGAGTTTGTCATTTGGAATATCAACACCACCCAAAGATTCATGTAACATAGCATCACAATCATGAGGATTAACATTCATAGAGGCATTTTCACAAACACGTGACATGCTACATTCATCATCAACCAAATCATACAAAGAGCCATACAAAGCACAATCCATGGCAAATAAACACAAGGGGTCAAGGATCACACTTAGGTAATGAAACCAATACAAGTGTACCTGCTCTGATACCAATTGAAAGCTCGAAAATGTGTTAAATAACACAAGAGCTGTTTAGACCCCCAATTAAAAATTACGGCTAGATTGCTTTTACTCTAACTTATCTAAGTGCGGAAACAAGAGTAAATGAAACGCAATCAATCGATACTACTCTAGTGCATAAACATGAATAACAAACAATAAAAGTAAAGAACAAGAGTAAGGGAAGAGAGATGCAAACACAAGATAACACGGCGATGTGTTATCGAAGAGGAAACCGAAGAACTCGGTGAAAAACCTCTTCGCTGCCCTCCAAGCGGTAAATCGATCCACTAGACAATAAGTTGGGATACACGAATAGCAAGAGACCCTCCAAGCCTAATCTACCCAATGTACCTAAGCCCTCCAAGCTCCTACTTCAACAAGGCTTCTCGGAACCGTGTCTTGTCTAGCATTCCGGATCCCGCAATACGCCTGATTGCATTCGTCAATGATCCACTAGAGAATGTAGTTGGGATACACGAATAGTAGAAGACCCTCCAAGCCTAATCCACCCAGTGCACCTAAGCCCTCCAAGCTTCTTGCTCCAATGAGGTTACGCCAAACCTTTGTCTTCTCTAGTTTACCGGATCCCGCTATATCCCATAGCATCAACCAAGCCTCACCGGCTTCTTTTGGCAATTTTCAAAAGCTCCCCAAGCTCCAAAACACTCTCTACACTCTAAAAAGGTTTAGGTTGTATTTGGGTACAAATCTCCTCTTAAGGTATGACAATGGGAGAGGGATGGAGAAGAGGCTACAAGGATTTCTCACTAAGGATGAGTAGCTCTCTTTCAAAAAGATGGGTGTGTGTGTTGTAGAAAACCTATCTAGGGTTTTTCTCTCTGAATGGCCTCCCATACATTTGTGGGTAATGAGGGTATATATAGTATGGGTGAAGGGTAAGGAAGTCTCACTTAAAAATCCTCCAGGCAAAATGTTTCGCTACTGTCTCGCGGGAAGGCCTTACCAGCAAGACACTCACGAAATCGACAGCCTGGCATGACTCTTCAGCTTCCAGCGCGTGCTTCTTATGTGGCTCTTTCGCGGGTTAGCTTCTAGCGAGACACTCGCGAAATCCACTGATCTTTAAATAAGCTTGAGTCTTTACCAACTTAATACTAAACCCAATACAATAAAATCCCACAAAATACAAGGAACAAAATTAAAGCAATTACAACACTTTTTGTCATGGAATAAAGCCAACATAAAACATAGTTGTAAATCACAACTTTACAAGGTGCTTGTCCACACTACTTTAAATGGGTAAGTTCAATCTTGTAGCACTATGAAGTAAACACCCTCCTTTGGGATTGCGAGACATATACCCTAAGATGAGGTGCTTACCCACACTACCATGAACTGATAATGGAGGCTGTGAGATCCAACCCTTGTATCTCTCTCCCACTAGATGTTTTAAATTAAAGGTTTTTAATTTTAAAACATGCATAATCTAATTACACTTAGCCTTGCTCTTTATACATGTGAAAACACTTAGAAAAAATTCTGAATTTCCAATTTTCGATTGATCGAATGTGGCTTGATTGGTACTCAATCACTTCTCAATCGATCGAAAAATAAAATTCGATCAATCGACTAGCAATCGAATATCAATTGAATCAATCAGATTGGCCCCTATTTCACTCGATCAATCGAAAGCAATTTTCAATCGATCGAAACTCATGAATTCGAATTTTCAGAAATTTTCTAAGGCAGTTTTCTACGGATTTTCATGAACAAACAAGCATTAAATGAACATGATAGACAAATATTGATATCAAAACTGAATTTCATTGATGTTATAGCATTAAAGATCAATTTAACATACTTAAATTCAAATTTAAACAATATCATAACATCAATATCAGTTTTTATCAAAACATAGTTTCAACAACCATGCAGAAAATTAAATGCATAATCTTCTAACAACATGAAACTATTATATCTAATTCCAAAACTCATAAAACATGTTATATAGATTTGAAATTGGTGACCGCTTTGATACTAGTTGATGGAAAAATACATGTTTGTATCACATACTAAACATACGTAGTGGAAAATTAACGGATCTACTTCATTCGCAATTGATAACATGTACTATGTAAATTTCAGAATACAGGAACAAGAGAGTGTACCTTAGTGTGGTGAATTTCAAAACAAAGATTGCAAGTTCTTGAGAACACTTTTAATCTTCACTCCAATTCCACTAACGCCCAAGAAGTGTGGTCTTTCAATTAGTTTCTATGAATGTATTTTAGAGAGAATTCAAGTGTGTCCAACACTCACATACAAACCATTTCATGTATATATCTTAAAATTATGTATGTTTTTCTCTTTATAACTGATTATCTAATTGGGCTAGCCTCTTGGGCCATTCCAATTGGGCTTTAGTATGTGGCTTGGAGTGGGACCAAAAAGGAACAAATAAGACACTAGCTCTAATGGGCCTTGGGCATTTCTGTCAACTCTTGACAAGTCCAAAGTTACCATTAATTATATTTAATACCACTATATAAATATAATTGTACTCTAGGCCTTATTAATAAATTATATCCCAAGACTTTATTATGCATGCAACCCCTTTATAAAATATTCGTAGTAATACAAAGTCATTAATGTAAACTGTCACTTTATAGATTACTACATCTTAATCCTTGAGTACCTGGTTTAACCCTTTATGTTATTCATCATATATTTATGAAATCCAATTCCATAAATATATACTTTAGTAATCTCTTACTAAAGTGGTTAGGCTCAACACTCTGAATAACCGTACCCATTAAACTTATCTCAAGGGAATATTTTATATCTCCGCTAAGAGACTATGAATTCCATCTTGAGAATATATGTTCCATCAACATTAAATGTGACTGCCCAATATACTGAGGTTTTGACCGTTACTTTGGATCTCACTCCTGATATATCAAAGCAACCTACACATCATGATCAGGTCCATTATTCTCTCAGGATTAAGAGTTCATGTAAATAGAAGTTGTGAGATTTATTATTCAATTGACAATCGTTAGGAGAATAATAAATCTCACAGCGGTCCAGTTCAATATATCTTAACTCTTAAAACATATCAACATATCAACTAGAAGTCTCCACTTCCATGATCAAGACAAATCATCTTAGTTGATATGTTATAGTCTTCGCAGATGAAACGCCCAATTTCATCACCGACTACGAACTATAATTCTGAGTTTACAAAGATGATAATAAAACAACTTTATTAATTACAATATTAAGTCATACATAATGTCATACATAATATCATACGTAGCATAATACAATAGAATTTAAGGGCACTAATCCTAACACTAAACACATTGGTTGTCACCATTGTGGTGCCTTTGGTCACCTTAGACCTCATTGCTCGAAGTTTCAAGCCCTTAAACGAATCAAAAGAAAAGAGAAATTTGAGCTTCTTGGAAGTTGTGCTTTGAAAGCTAAACTGGATTGGATGGAAAATGGTAAGTTGTTGAAGCATGTGGTTAATACTCTTACCTCCATGTCTATGTGCATCTCCAATTCTCATTCTTCCAACCCTTGTCTCACTTCTCATGAGACACTCATTCCAAACAATCGTTCCGTTTGGATGAGGAAGAGTTCCTATGGTTGAGCTTATGTTCTTTTGGTCCTTGATCTAATTTTTTTGATCTTTGTAAGACCCTTCATGCACTAGATGTTTCATTGTCATGCATTTGTGCATCATGCATCTCTTTATATGCATTTTTTTATTTTTGTTTTTGATCTTACTTTCATGTCTTTGTTTTGTGTGTGTAAAAATCCAAAAGCACATAAAAAGTGAAAAATTCAAAAAATTTGATTGTATATGTTTGAGCACATATCACATGTGAGTTTGGCCTAGTACCTTCGTACTAATGGCATAGTGCATTTATGAGCTTAGCTTGTTATGTATGCACATTTATCTTTGTGGGAAAAATCTTGAAATCTATGTGTGACTGTTGTAAATCGATCTTCAAGCTTGTCATGAATGATTGGTCAATAGTTGTGATGGTTTTGATACATGCATAGACTTGTGCCTATATATCTTCCCACTCCTTTATGTTTATGTTTTATAGCTCAACAAATGTCAAATCTCGAAAAGAGATAATGAGCTGCAAAAGCCATCGCACATACTAGTATTTGATTAGAAAAAAGTGAAAGCGACTTGTACTGAAATGTATGGTGCCTAAAAAGCCAAAGGCTTACTCTCAAAATTGAAATATCAAAAATTTCAGGCATCGAATGTAATCATTTTCTTATGGGAGGTCATATATGTAATCATTTTTGTTCATCAATGATCAAATGTTATGAATTGTAAAGAAGCCAAATGAAAAGCTTCAAAGATATGTAATCATTTTCTTATGGGAGGTCATATATGTTCATTTCTATAATTGAGATAGACCACTTGACTTGGTACTAGCTGTGTATGACTTGATTGAATTGATCATTGAAGCTTCACTTTAGACTAAGGACTATTCCACATTTGATACACACACACAACACACAAGTCTAATGTTCAATGAACGCTTATTTCATTTGTGTGATTGTACATGTTCAAATGTGATGTGTGTGTGCTCAACCATATGTGGATCAAACCAAAAAGATTTCTATTCTTTTTGTTTGCTTTTGGAAGTGATTTGTATCACTCATGCTTTTCAAAGTTTTTCAAGTTATTTTTGTGTGAAAAACATGTTTTCTGAGTGTTTTTGTGACCTATTTCATGTGTAAGCTCAGTCGCGAGTTAAATGGTCTAATTCTCAAGTTTTTCAACTTTGGACAGAGAGTTTCGCGACTGTTTCGCGAGTAAGGCTTACCAGGGAAATACCAATGAAATTTTTGTGGGAAGCTTACTAACAAGTTACCAGCGAAAATTTCCAAATCAGCTTTTAAAGGGCATTTCATGGGACATTTGTTCTAAACATCTCCCATCTTCTCCCAAACCCCTATTTTAATACTTCAATATCAAAACCCAACTAATTTCAAGTGTTTTACATTCCATAAACATCTCTAAGGTAATCTTTTACTCTTTTCATTGATTTTGATCCTTAGATTATGTTTTTGGGGGTTTTATGTTCATAAGTTGGGAGTTTCTCAAATGGGAGTTGGAAAACTTATTTTTTGTCAATCTTTTTTATTGGGTTTTGTTTTAAATGATGATTTGCTTTGGATGTTGGCCCCTTGTGGTAAAAATAACATGTATTTAGGCAAGATTTTCATATGTTCATGCATTGTTTAACATACACGTGTACTATGTGCACTCTAAGTGTTTGATAAAATGCCCAAATGACATTTTCTCGTTGTTTTGAACTTCGATGAGTACCAATTTTTGGGGATTACCATGATTATGCATGTTTATCATGTTTTGATCATTGGTTGTGTGTTTTACACACTTTGCCCTGTGAGTGCTTGCTCATGCATTGGCCATGCATCTCACATGCACACTAGATGCACCTTTGCTGCACACGTTGTAACACTTGACATGTTTTAGCACATATAACATGTTCTTGTATCTATGTCATGCCTAGGTCTATATCATGTTCCATCATCCATAGCTTGTCATGTTTACTTTATGCTTTGTAGCATTTTTTTGATGTTTTTATCTTTCGTCTGAGTTTCATTTTCTCATTCATCTTGCACCCCTCATGCATCATCTTTTACCCTTGTTCATATCTTCTTTTCTTTCCCTCCTTCCTCTTGATTCATTTGTCTATTCGTGTCAAAAAGAGGGGGAGTATACTAGAGAGTATACTGAAGTGTATCATCATTTCTATATGACTCATGTGCACATTCTTAGGGGGAGAAATTCTACATCGTGCACATTTGTAGGGGGAGAAAGCCATAGGGGAGATGCATATACCATGGGGGAGAAGACATTTTTTTAAGAAAACCTTGTTTTGTCTTGTTTTACCTTTTGCTTGTTTTCTTGTTGTTTTATGGTGCTTTGAGTTAAATTTAGTATCTATGCTTTGTTGCTCTCATCGCATCATGTTTATGTGTTGGACATGCATACATCCTTATGTTATTGTGCTTTATTGGATGCATGTTCTGATGATCATTTGCTTTGCTATATGATCATTGTAGTCATTTCCACATGACTGTTTTATGTTTGATCAAGTTGCTCATATGTTTCACATCATATTTACTTGATCACACTTTTACTTGTTACATTATACTTGTCCTTTTATCACTTGATTTACCTTGAGGGTCTAATGCGTTTTGTGCAAGTGTTTCAGGTTACAGGTATATATGTTCTAAGTTCATCACAGCTTCTAAAATTAGGTGTGAGTGAGTTCTGCCATTGTTCTCAAACTCACGTTTAAGTCTAGAGTCTGTTATAGGGTGTTTTGTAACGGAATAGCCAAATGGGGAGATTGAAAAGTTGTGATTTACAACTATGTTTTATGTTGGCTTTATTCCATGACAAAAAGTGTTGTAATTGCTTTAATTTTGTTCATTGTATTTTGTGGGATTTTATTGTATTGGGTTTAGTATTAAGTTGGTAAAGAATCGAGCATAAAATGAAGATCAATGCATTTCACGACTAGCTCGCGAAAAGTTCGCGATAAGGGTTCTCGCGAAAAGGGCATGTGAGAAGCACATGATTGGAAGCTGAAGAGTCGTGCCAGGCTATCAATTTCACGAGTATTTCGCGGGTAAGGCCTTCTTGCGAGATACCCACGAGACTCTCTGCTTGGAGGATTTTTAAGTGTGACTTTCTTACCTTTCACCCATACTATATATACCCTTGTTACCCACAGAAATTGCAAAGAGGCCATTCAGAGAGAAAAACCTAGATAGATTTTCTACAATACACACACCCATCTTTTAGAGAGAGATCTACTCATCCTTAGTGAGAAATCATTCTAGCCTCTTCTCCTTCCCTCTCCTATTGCTATACCTTAAGAGGAGATTTGTACTCAAACACAACCCACACATTTTCAAAGTGTAGAGAGTGTTTTGGAGCTGGGAAGCATTGGAGATTTGCCAAAAGAAGTCGGTGAGACTTGGCGAATGCAATCAAGCGTATTACGGGATCCGGAGAGCTAGGAAAGACAAGGTTTGGCAAAGTCAATTGGTAGCAGGAGCTTGGAGGGCTTAAGTACATTGGGTAGACTAGGCTTGGAAGGTCTTTTGTTATTCTTGTACTCTAACTTTATTCTCTAGTGGATCTATTTACCACTTGCAAGGCAGCAGAGAGGTTTTTCACTAAGATCTTCGGTTTCCTCTTCGATAACACATCGTGGTGTTATCTTGTGTTTTCATCTCTCTTCCCTTACTCTTGTGCTTTACTTTTACTGTTTGTTTTTCATGTTTATGCACTAGAGTAGTTATCGATTTATTGCGCATCATTTACTCTTGTTCCGCACTTAGATAAGTTAGAGTAAAAGCAATCAAGCCATAACTTTTAATTGGGGGTCTAAACAAGTTCTTGTGTTTCACACAAATTTCGAGCTTTCACTTTTCAACCTTCACATTCTTTAACAAACTTCATCTCCTTGGACACATTCGTACTTGAGCTACTTTCACCGGTGATAGGCTAAGAATGTATTGACCCCTTGTGATAAATTAACCAATTAATTAGCCAAGTTAATTAATTAATTCAATTAACATGCAATGTGCATGGTAGCACAAACAAATCACCAACTAAGTTAAATGTAGCGGAAATTAAATTTGACACAGGTGATTTGTTTACGAATGGGGAAAACCACCGAGGCAAAACCCCATCGGGTGAATTTAAGGTCACCACTCCCGAGAATCCACTATTATCAAAACAAGCAGTTACAAGTAAAGGAATCCCAGTACCTTATACCAACCTACAGTTGAACCCTTACCCTAATACCCAATTGGACTTGTTCTGTAGTGACAATCTCTCCTTTCAATGCACTGCTCCCAGTAGGTGACTAACTAATTGCGCGGATCCCAGTACGTGACTTAATCACCAACTTGAAAAGGATGTTGGCTGTAGAGTTCTTCAGTTCATTACACGATGAATATCACAAAGTTGCTTGGTCACAAAACCCTACGGTGTACAAACACAGCAGCTTCTTTAAGAGAAAGAAGAATTAGGGCAAACTAAGTTTCCGGTCACACTTTTCTTCACACTTATAGAATTGTGCTCTTGTGCAACTTATGTAACCTTTTACGGCCCTCAAAATAATCCTTATATATGTTTAGGGTTGTAAGAAAAGAAAGCTCAAACATACATTCACGGATTGGATGAAACACAGCTCTGAAAAACTAAGTTTCATAAACCTCGATAGATATCCATCTATCGAGCTAGCTGTCGAGCCACGAGCTTCAGCAGCTTTTAAACCTCGATAGATGCTAGCTGTCGAGATTTAATGTACAAAACTTTTTCACTTGATTCTTGGACTGACTTGCATGACTTTAACACTTGAAATTGAAACCTTGTTTCTTAAAGCATTAAACACATCCTAGATCTACCCAATTACAAGTAAAATGCGTTTTGTCAAAGGATTAGCCAATTACATAAAATGTTGACATATGTTCCTAACATCAAATCACATATGTCCTAACAATCTCCCCCTTTGGCAATCTGTGACAAAACCACAACAAACAAATGAACATATGAGAGAAGTCATAAATCACTTAACTCATACTCGCTTGTTAAATACAATAAAATCTATCCTAACACAAACTCTTGAAAAACTTTGCAAGAAGAGAGTTTATGGCAAGTAGACTTTGATAACCTGTATTTCTGAAACACTTTAAACAAAACTCATCACGGCATCTTAGTGTGAAACAGAAATATAAGATTGCATACATTCAATAAGAAACATGTGTATTAAGAAAGAAAAGAAACAACACATGTAAAGATAGGTGAAAGAACTGTAATAACAACCTCAAATGTATATATATCAACAAGTACAAGGTTTGCTATCACAACATGATCACAAGATCTAAGGTACATGAACAATGTATCTAAAGTAGAAAGAAAAGAAAAAAAATACATAAAGTCCTCACTACATCCCTCAATATAAACATTCCCCCTATCTCCTAAACTAACCCTCCCCCTATGAGTATGACTACTCTTATCTCAAAACTACTCCCCTTTTTTGTCACAAGTGAAAAGGGCAAGTAAATCAAGTAGACATCTCATCATCACTAGGCGAGCCATCATTATCATCCTCAACATCATCAGCACTGTCGGAGCCATCACTCTCATCCTCAGATGCCTCGGGAGAGGAAGCCACTGTGTAACCACCCATCACAACCTGTCGTCGTGCGATACGACCAACACGGGTGTTCACCTGACACAACTCATCGCTGAGAGTGTCCATGGCCTCAAGTGTCACTCCACTCGCTGAAGAAGAAGGAGGAGAGGTGGATGGAGTGATAGAAGCTGGAGGTGCGTCCATTTCAGTCCGGGGCTACCTCAAGCGAAGTTGTGTAAAACTCTGCTTAACGGTAGCGGTGTCAATGGCACACATGAATGTGAAGTGGGGAGACTTGGGATAGGAGATGGAAAAATGGCGAAGGAGCCTCGTGATAGCGGAAGGTAAAATGAGCTTATCACGAGTCGCCATGTCTTTATAGACATATATAAGGGAGAGTATAAAGTGTGAAGGGAAGTTAATAGTGAGACCTTCAATGAGGGATAGCAAAAACTGAGCACGAGGCTCTGTGAAGAATAAATTTCATCACCATATTAAGAAATCTCGGACCTTTAGCAAAGGGCGAGCATGAGGTGTTTTGACGGTCACCTCATGAAGAAGGTGTCTCACAGAATAGAGACGAGAGTTCGTCTTTGGACACTGTCCTCAGACGCTCACAGCTAGGGTAGTCAGGATGCGCTACCCTAGGGACGTGTAGTAACTAGGATACAATACCCGGAGTAACTACCATTCGTATACCCCGAATGTGAGTGACAAACTGGGGTATAGAGTAATCAAATCTGTGCATATTAGACTAGAACTCCTGTATGATCATGAAAAGGGCACGTGACCGAGGCGCCACATAGTGACTCCCAACCCCAACTGTAGATGACAGTGGGTAGGTTAGTGTCAGAAAAATCTAACAGAACGACTTGGCGTTTCGAATGAATGCCACGTCGTGAGAAGTTCTCAAAGAAGTCTGAATTGGCCTTCTCATCATGGAACCGGACGTGAGAGGGAGTGGGGTCAGATGGAGAAGAAGAAGAAGATGCCCCAGAACGAAGAGGCTTCTGGGACGGAGTAGACTTACGCTTAGGTGCCATGACGCAACTAACGTAAGAGGGAGAGAAAGAGAGAAAGAGAGGGAGACAATCAGAAAAGTACCAAACAACAAATATATCAAAATATATAGAATTGAAAGTATGTATGCATGAGAATGCATGAACATGTGACATGCAAAAATAAATTCATCATGGGCTCAGCCCAATCCAAACCTATTGGCACACAACATTGCAACAAATATAGCACACACCTATAATGCATGAAAGTATTGTTATAATGCAAATGTGATGAAATGCATGAAGTTTTAAGCTCAATGAAGCAACACCCAACCCAAAATTTTTACATAAACTCATCAATTTTGAAAAACCCCCCAAAAATTCTTCAAAAATCAAAACTTAGGTCAGAAAAGAGTAAATGCATGATTAATGGGTGAGAAAGAATCATACCAGATGAAAAACACTTGTTTAGGCTGAAGATCAAGTGAGGAATGTGAGGGGTTTGAGTTTGAGGAGTTTTGGAGTGAGAAAAGAGAGAAATTGTTGAGAGAGAACAAAGGAAATGAGTGAGAAATCGCGAGGCGCCCTTTTTATAGAAAATCATAAAGCTCGATCGATCGAGAGCTATCAAGCTTTAAAAAGGCATGATTTAGCTATCGAACCAGCTATCGAGGATCTAACGAGAGGTTTTCTCAACAGAGAAGCTCGATGGATTGAGGTAGCTATCGAGCAGCTATCGAGGAGACAGAAAATTTCTCGATTGATTGAACTAGCTATTGAGAGCTATCGAGAATGAGATAAAAAGAAGCTGAAGGGTCTCGATAGATAGCTTATCTGTTGAGAGCTATCGAGAAGCTATCAAGATTGCTTAAAAACAGTTTTTCAAATGAGAGAAAAACACAGATATGAATGCAATCAAGTATTCTACTCAACCAGAGATCCAAACAACATTTTAAGCTCTCAAAAACAACTCTTAACATGAAAAATGTCAAGCACAAAGATCCCAAAAAACACACACACACTAAACAAGTCTAACCAATTTTCTATTTCAAAAACAAGTTAAGACAATTTAGTGAGCATACATTAACACAAGTATTCCTTGTGATGGCCAAATCACATTGTACCTGTACACGTATCAAAAGTAGCAAAGAATATTGCGTGTTGTGTATGAAGAACATCGCAAGATTACATAAGTGTCTACATGTTATGACGATTTGAGATATGAGAAAATCACTTTAACTCACACACAATCATAACTATTTGATAGGGACTATCACCTTCGAGGTACATCCTAACTCCCACATCTCCTAGAATACACGCTTGCAATCATATATAAAGCATTTTGATCTTTTTGCTTTTTTTTTTTTCCTTTGAATATTTTTCTTTTAAGCAAATCATGCATGGGCATATAAGAGAGAGAAAAGAAATACCCAATTATGTTAAGCTTTTGACATTGCACTTTTGCTATGCCGAAGCATACAGATGTCATTTCATGATTAGCGGGCAACAATGGTGAGATGGTTATTTATGGCTTTCTCTTAGGATTTTCTACTCATTCCTGTCAAAAAGAGTGATACGAGTGTTAAGTACAAGAGATTACTTAATCTTACTCATCACAAACACGAGCCACAAAGCTCACTTGCTTAGTTGGCATAGAGATGCTCATCTAAGCTACAAAAGATACAAAGTTTAGTAAACTTTGTTTCAATAGCCATCCAAGGTACACAAGTACCAATGTACACAAACACACTATTTTTGTATTTTTTATTTTTTTTATTTTTATGAAAAACAAAATAAAGCAAAACTGAAACGAAAACAACCAAAAATATGTTGAACAAAAACAAGGCAATGCATAAAACTAGATTCAAATGCATGGAGAAGGAGGAGGAGAAATCAATCCATGGAGATGGCACCAATGTTTTGGCGAAGGAATTCAAACCAGTTGCTGTCAAGAGGTTTGGTAAACAAATTAGCCTTCTGATCATCAGTGTGAATAAACTCAAGAGTAAGAGTACCATCTTCGACATTCTCCCTAATGAAGTGATGTCAAATCTCTATGTGTTTAGTTCGAGAATGTTGAACCGGATTCTTAGGGATGTTGATGGCACTGGTATTGTCACAGTAGATGGTACGATGCCGTAATCATGGAGGAGTTTTTGCATCCATAGAAGTTTGGTGAATTTAAGGTCACCACTCCCGAGAATCCACTATTATCAAAACAAGCGGTTACAAGTAAAGGAATTCCAGTATCTTATACCAACCTACAGTTGAACCCTTACCCCAATACCCAATTGGACTTGTTCTGTAGTGACAATCTCTCCTTTCGATGCACGGCTCCTAGTACGTGACTAACCAATTGCGCGGATCCCAATACGCGACTTAATCACCAACTTGAAAAGAATGTTGGCTGCAAAGTTCTTCAGTTCATCACATGATGAAGATCATGAAGTTGCTTGGTCACAACACCCTACGGTGTACAAACACAGTAGCTTCTTCAAGAGAAAGAAGAACTAGGGCAAACTAGGTTTCTGGTCACACTTTTCTTCACACTTATGGAATTGTGCTCTTGTGCAACTTGTGTAACCTTTTACGGCCCTCAAAATAATCCTTATATATGTTTATGGTTGTGAGAAAAGAAAGCCCAAACATACATTCACGGATTTGATGAAAAACTGAGTTTTATAAACTTCGATAGATAGCCATCTATCGAGCTAGCTGTCGAGCCACGGGCTTCAGTAGCTTTTAAACCTCGATAGATGCTAGCTGTAGAGATTTAATGTACAACACTTCTTCACTTGATTCTTGGACTGACTTGCATGGCTTTAACACTTGAACTTGAAACCTTGTTTCTTGAAGCATTAAACGCATCCTAGATCTACCCAATTACAAGTAAAGTGCGTTTTGTCAAAGGATTAGCCAATTACATAAAATGTTGACATATGTTCCCAACATCAAATCACATATGTCCTAACAACCGGTATATCCCAAGCCACTTCTATCGGAAGAGGGCTTTTGACAGGCAAACACCTCATCAAGTTTCTTTGAAGCAACACACTCCACTTTGGCATTAGCTTGAATAACCTTAAGCTCAAGAAACTTGATCCTAGAATAGGCATTTGTTAGCTCTTCATTCAGTGCTTCAACTTCACATTTTGTCTCTTTATACCTCACAAGTATGCTCTTATGATCCTGTTCTGCTTTCTTCATTTTTCTAATGACTGCCTTAGCCACTCTAGCATACTCTCTAGTCTTCTCAAGAAGGGAATTGTAAGATTCTTGTAATCCCTTTGCTCCTTCATAGATGCATTCTTCATCTTCATCATCGGATTCCTCTCCAACCCCCATAGACTCCACTTCGGTATGCTCACCGAGCTCTTCCACTAGAGTGCTCAAATCTTCCGAAGAGTCCACGAGTGCATTGGTCATAAACGCGGAGTAGTTTCCTTCTCCGTCACAACTTTCTTCTGAATCGAAGTTGGAGCTATCTGAGTCACTTAGGGTTAGTCACGTACTGGGAGCCGTGCATTGAAAAGGAGAGATTGTCAAAATGAGGAGTTCTATTCAACAGGGCATTGAATGCTCTATTCAGTGCAGTCACGAATGAGAAGTTCAAGAAGATATCCTCCACCGAAACTACAAAGGAAGAATGGACCATCCTCCAAACAATCTATAAGGGAACCAAGGCTGTCAAGGATTCAATGCTTTAGAGGCTCACTACAAGGTTTGAAAAGATCAAGATGGAAGAGGATGAGTCGTTTGATGAGTTCTATGCCAAGCTCAAGGACATAGTGAACTCAGCCTTTAATCTTGGGGAAACCATTCCTGAATCCAAGATTGTGAGAAAGGTTCTCAGATCTCTACTCGAGAGATTTCATGCCAAGATCACCACGATTGAGGAATCAAGGGATATTGACAAAATTCCTTTGACAAAGTTGGTTGGAAATTCGCAGACCTATGAATTGGGTTTGACAAGGATCGAGAAATCGAGCAAGAGCAAGAGCATGGCATTGAAGGCCAAGACCAGTGATACTGATGAGTCTTCTGATGATGAAGATTCTAAGATGAAGTCCTACATCACCAGGCAATTCAAGAAGTTTATGAAGAATGCCAATACAAAGGGCTTTGACAAGGACCATAGGCAATCCAGTTCCTCATAGTTCAAGACCCAAGATAAAGGGAAGAAGGATGCCAGAGATGGCAGTCAGTACACTATTCCCTCAGGACCTAAGTGCTTTGGTTGTCAAGGCTTTGGTCACATGAAACAAGATTGCCCTACATATCTCAAGACCATTGGGAAGAGCAAGGCACTTACTGCTTCGTTGAGTCACACTAAGCCTAAGGATAATTTTGATAATGAGGATGATGGAATCCTAAATGCCTTCACTACCACCGTAAATCCTACTTAAGGGATTGTTGAAGATGTGGATGAAGAAGAGGAATTTGTGGAGTCTAAGTTTGAGAAAATGGATGAACAAGATGACACCCTCACAGCCTATGCAAAGTTATAAAAGGTCTTAGAAAAGCATTAGAAGTTGTATAGGTTGGCCTCCAAGAAGCTTAGTGATGTGGAGCTTGAGTGGGAAGAAATCTCTACAAAGTTTGATGAAGCAAATCAGACTATTGGAGCACTGAGATTTGAGAATAATTTCTTGGCTGAGAAGACCAAGAAGCTTGAGGCAGAACTGTTCCAAGTCAGACCTCAGCTGGAAAGGACTTCAAGCACTAAGCTCGAACCGGTTTGGGGTATGATTTTTCTTCTCCTAGTATTGCTTCTACTAGTACTACTGTTTTTGTTCCTCCTGCTAATAATATTGAAATTGAGAACGATGATGCTAAAAATGAATTAGCTAGTGAGAACACAGACAAGGGTAAATCTATCTTAGGAGCACCTGTTAAGCTTGATAAGAAAGGAAACTCTAGGGCCAAGAAGGGAAAGTCTCAAAAGCCTAAGCAGAAAAGGTAGCATTTCTGTCATCACTGTGTTGCAGTTGGACATACTCGACCTAATTGCTACAAGTGGTTAGCCACTCAAAAGAGCAACAGCATGATCGCATCGAGAGACTAAAATCAGTTTTCATCCTCTTTTGCTCCTTTTGGAGATCTTCTCAAAGCCCTCATGTTCCTTTCGAACTTGAACGGTTTTAACTCTTCCCCCTCACTGCTAGATCAAGGGTTTGCTAAACGGAAAGGTTCTTCCAAGGTGTGGAAGGAAAAGGGCTCCAAGTGATTCTGTCACTTCTTCTCTCTCTCCCCTTCTTGTTTTTGTGTGTGCATTACTTGTGTGTTTTGCTTTATTATTTTGAGTCAGTCTAGTTTTTTTTTCTTGCTTTTTTTTTGTTTGACATGTTTTTGTTTGTTTATTTTTCAATTTTGCTTTATTTTTTTTCATAAAAATAAATAAAAAAATTGAAAAATCAGAAAAATACAAAAACAGTGTGTGTTTGTGTACATTGGTATTTGTGTACCTTGGATGGCCATTAAAACAAAGTTTTCTAAACTTTGTATCTTTTGTAACTTAGACGAACATCTCTATGCACAACTAAGCAAGTAAGCTTTGTGGCTCGTGTTTGTGATGAGTAAGGTTAAGTGATCTCTTGTACTTAACACTTGTATCACTCTTTTCAATGGGAAGGACTAGAAAATCCTAAGAGAAAGGCATAAATAACCATCTCACCACTCTTGCCCGCCAATTATGAAATGACATTTATATGCTTCAGCATAGCAAAAGTGGAATGTCAAATGCTTAACATAATTGGGTATTTCTTTTCTCTCTCTTATATGCCCATGCATGATATGCTTGTTAAAAGAAAAATATGCAAAGAAAAATAAAAGCAAAAAGATCAAAATACTTTATATATGATTGCAAGTGTGTATTCTAGGAGATGTGGGAGTTATAGGATGTACCTTGAAGGTGATAGTCCCCATCAAACAGTTATGATTTTATGTGAGTTAAAGTGATTTTCCCATATCTCAAATCGTCATAACATGTAGACACTTATGCAATCTTGCGATGTTCTTCACACACAACACGCAATATTCTTTGCTACTTATGATACATGTGCAGGTACAATGTGATTTGGCCATCACAAGGAATACTTGTGTTAATGTATGCTCACTAAACTGTCTTAACTTGTTTTTGAAATATAAAACTGGTTAGACTTGTTGTGTGTGTGTGTGTGTGTGTGTGTTTTGGATCAAAATGCCCATCATTTTTGTTGTTGAGAGATGTTTTTTAGAGCTTAAAATGTTGTTTGGATCTGTGTTTGAGGAGCATGTTTGATTGCATTCATATATGTGCTTTTCTCCTCTTTGAAAAACTGTTTTTGAGCAATCTCGATAGCTTCTCGATAGCTCTCAACAGATAAGCTATCTATCGAGACACTTCAGCCTTTTCTTATCGCATTCTCGACAGCTCTCAATAGCTAGTTCAATCAATCGAGAAACTTTCTGTCTCCTCGATAGCGGCTCGATAGCTACCTCGATCCATCGAGCTTCCTTGTGTTGAAAACCTTTTGGCTGATCCTCGATAGCTCCTCGTTAGCTGGTTCGACAGCTGAAACACGCATTTTAAACTTCGACAGCTCTCGATCGATCGAGATTTGTGAGGTTTTTATATAAGGAGCCATCGCGATTTCTGATCTCACACCCTCGATCTCTCTCGACAGATTTCAAGCTTTTCACCTCCCAAACTCACTTTTCTCTCTCTAAACCTTCACTTCACGAGATTTTTGGTCTGTTCTTGCCTCTAATCACTTGGTATGATCTCTCTATCTCTAATTCTCCATGCATTTCATGCATTTAGATCTAGGTTTTGGGTTGTTTGAAAAATTTGGGGGTTTTTCAAAATTGATGAAGGTTTTGTGCAATTTTTGGGATGGGTGTTGCTTAAATAAGTTTAAAAGCTCATGCATTGCATCACATTCGCATTATAACAATGTTTATGCATTTAGATGTGTGTTTACTTTGCTGCTATGCTATGTGCTGGTAGGTTTGGATTGGGCTGAGCCCATGATGCATTTAAATTTGCATGTCACATGTTCATGCATTCTCATGCATACGTACCTTCAATTCTATATATTTTGATATATCTATTGTTTGGTACTCTTCTGATTGTCTCCCTCTCTTTCTTTCTTTCTCTCCTCTCATGTTAGTTGCGTCACGGCACCTAAGCGTTAGTCTACTCCGTCCCGGAACCCTCTTCGTTCCAGGGCATCTTCTTCTTCTTCTCCATTTGACCCCATTCCCTCTCACGTCCGGTTCCGTGATGAGAAGGCCAAATCGGACTTCTTTGAGAACTTCTCACGACGCAGAATTCATTCGAAACACCAAGTCGTTTTGTCAGACTTCTCTGACATTGACCTGCCCACTGTCATTTATAGAAGGGGTTGGGAGTCACTATGTGGCGCCTTGGTCACGTGCCCTTCCGTGATCATACAGGAGTTCTACTCCAATATGCACGATTTTGATTACTCTATACCCCAGTTTTCTACTCGCGTTCGGGATATACGCATTGTAGTTACTCCGGATATTGTATCCGAGGTACTACACGTGCCTAGGGTAGTGTTGTAAACACAAAATTTTCTCAATTGCAGAAAATCGAACAATTGAAAAGAAATATGGTTTGCAAATATAAATTTGTATTGATGAATAATGAGTACAATCTCTATTTTAATTCTTTTACAAAAGAATGCCCTCTGATTCTTTCTTCTTTGAACTTGACTTGAACAAGGAATCTTCTTGACTTTGGTTGGAGGATGGATTGAATGGTCTTCACAACAAATTTCTAGCTTTGAGCTTATTAGAGATTTGTTGTTCTTCAAGTCTTCGAACGTGAAGGCTCTTAGGTTGAAGTTCTTCGGGGCTTTAGAGGCTTGATCCGTTGAGCTTCAAAGATTTGGGTTTGTTGAGGTTTATGGAGGCTTTTTAGCTTAATTCCAATAGAATTTCAAAGAACTCAAACAAGAAATCTCCTTGACTTTGAGTGGAAGAAGGATTGAACGGTCTTCACAACAAATCTCTAGCTTTGAGCTTATTAGAGATTTATTGTTCTTTAAGTTCTTCAAGCCCTTTGAATGTTCTTCAAGTTCTTCAAAGATTCTTGAGACAGAATTTCTCTAGAGCTTGGGCCTCTTGAAAACTTGGTCTTCAAAATGAGAGGGGATGTCCTCTATTTATAGTGATTTTAGAGGATAAACTCCACTTCGAATTGATATACTTGAAAGTATGTAGTAGACTTTTGATTGGCCCAAATTCTTCTTAGAGATAATTATCTCTATTTATCTATTTTGATAAATATCATATTTTGATAAAGATAATAATCAATAAAGATAAATAATTATCTCTATTTAATTTATTTTAATAAAGATAATTATCTATCAATTTTGAATAGAAAATTTATCTTTATTTTATTTATTTATAAAGATAATTATCCATAAATTTTGAATAGGAAATTTATCTTTATCTTGTGGGCCAAATGACATGTGGCGAATTTCAACATGTCAATGTAATATCAGTTTGGATGACGCATGTCATCATGTAATTTAATTAATTTAATGACATTAATTTAGAATTTGCCACTAAATTTTGATGTGGCATTTTATGATTGGCTTAAAAATTTCGCCTCCCACAAATGCCCCCTCGAGACTTGGTCATGTTCACAATCTTGAATGTGGAAAGTGATCAAGTTTTGACAACTTCATGCTTTGATGCAATTAGTTTCAGCACCTTTCATTTATTTAGGAATTTGCAAGCAGGCATTTCTCCAAGAGCTTGAACATGTGCGGGAGTCTACCATCATGAGAAGAGCTTTGCTCCTAACTTGTCTTGTGAAGATAACTTTAAGAAGGAAATTTGTTTCCTAGTCAAAGTAGTAATCATATAAGGACTGAAATTCTATCCTTTGCAATGATGATCCTTCATGCCTTCCATCAGACACTAGAATTGCCTTTCATTTTGACTTCTTTTCCTAGCCACATTGGTCTTTGACTAGATAAATTTGTTTTCTAGTCAAAGTGGTCTTAGTTAGACTCCTAGTAGGAATTAAACAAATATCCCCACTATGAGAAGAGATTTACTCCAAATCAAAGTGTAGTTAAAATATGCCACATGATAGGAAAGTTCCTATTACGATTTAGCTAAGGTCATCACAATTGCTCTTAAGACGTTGGCTGGGATTGCAATTCTTCTGGGCTTAATCTTGACAATTTAGGATTCCATATTTACTTCAAGTCGGCGGCCATATGGGCTTCCAAATTTAAGAAGGAAGTTTGTTTCTTGGTTGAAGTAGTCTTAGTTAGACTCCTAGTTGGAATTAAACAAATATCCCCACTATGAGAAGAGATTTACTCATTATCAAAGTGTAATAGTTAAAGTATGCCATGTTCAAATCCATTGGCAGGGGTATATCAAGACTTAAAAGAGTTCTAATGTTACTCATTTATAGAGTTCCAATAGAACTAAATTTTGGATAAGTATGTCAAGACTTAAAAGGGTCATAATACATGCAAGAATCCAGCGATGTAATACATGCAAGACTCCACCATGCAAGAAGCCACGTTTTTTTTTATAGTCCAAGCTGAATAAGGATTTGAACTGTTATATTTCCAAGAGTCCTACTTGAACTTGAACACACAACTCAAGACTTCTTCTCCAATTTAACTTCTTCCTTCATACAAGTATTCTTCCTTATTTTGACTTCTTTTCCTGGTTAATCTAGTCTTGACTAGATGAGTTTTAGTTGCAATTAAACTCTCTCTAACCAGCACTATAAAAGGATAGCCCCAGCCACACAGAATTCACAATTTTTTTATAGTGCGTAAGTTCAGAAATCTCAAAAACAATTCTTGAAGAAGGCATAAGATTTTTTCTTTCTTCTTTCTCAGTCAAGTAACAAGGTATAATCTCCTCTTCTCATAATTTTATCTTCATAAACCGGATTCATGGTTTTTTTTTTTTTTTTTAATTCTATTTTCTTCTCTTTTCTCTGTGTGCTCTCGAACGTATTGACTCATGTTTGCTGGTGCAGATTTGATTTCAACCTTCCCGAAGTCATCCACGCCACTAGTAATAATTACTAGTATCTAAGTACAGGAAGCAAGAGACTTTTCCCTCCATCAGGTACAACAATTCTTTTGATTCAAAGGAAGCGTGTGGCCAATAATGAACAACGTAGTGGTCCTACCTTGATCATTTTAATTCATCGGATCTAAACGGATGTTGATTGACCTTTCTAAACTAATATCACATATGTATGATATTTAGTTCGATAGATTCAATGTACACTAGTTTCTTCATATAATCCTCACTATTTGACGATTTTCTTTGCACGCAGCAGATCCATCTTTAAGGATTCGGCATTAAGTTTTGCAAGAGTTGAATCACACAAACCTTTGGAGGTACATTCTTGATTAAAGCCTTTTCAAAGTTTGTGTGAGTGTGTATTATTCCACCTCTGTTTAGGATAGGTAATATGATGACTTATGATAGGCCACAAACGGATTGACCCCTTGTGATTGAAATTAATTAATTAATTAATTAGCCAAGTTATTAATTAATCAATTTATCATGCAAAATACGTGGTAGCACAAACAAATCACCAATAAACTAATTATGCAACGGAAAATACATAACACGGTGATTTGTTTACGAATGGGGAAAACCTAACGGCAAAAACCCCACCGGGTGATTTTCAGGTCACCACTTTCGAAACTCCACTATTATCACAAGAAGCGGTTACAAGTAAAGGAATCCCAAGTACCTTACCAACCTACAGTTGAACCCTTACCCCAATACCTAATTGGACTTGTTTTGTAGTGATAGTTTCCCCTTTTGATGCATGGCTCCCAAGTACGTGACTAACTAATGCGCGGATCCCAGTACGCAACTTCAATCACCAAATAAGAAGATTGTTGGCTGCAAAGTTCTTCAGTTCATCCACACGATAAAGATCAAGAAGATGCTTGGTCACAAAACCCTATGGTGCAAATACACAGCAACTTCTTCAAGAGAAAGAGATGAACTAGGGCAAGAACTTCGTCTCAGGTCACAATTTGCTTGAACAGAGTTTGCTCAATGCTTGTGCAACTTGTGTACTAATTGACGGCCCTTAAAACAATCCTTTTATATGTTTAGGGTTAGGAGAAAAGAAGGCCCAAACACATAATCACGAATCCCAAGGAAAACAGATCAGATTGCTGTTTTCTTAAACCTCGACAGATAGAAGGTGTCGAGCATTTGTTGAGCTAGCTGTCGAGCATACGGGCTGAACAACTTCCTTAAACCTCGACACATGCTAGCTGTTGAGCTAGCTGTCGAGCTTTAATGTTTTTGCACTTTCAGCTTGTTTTCTTGGACAGACTTGAAGGCTTCAACACTTGATCTTGAAACATAGTTTCTTGAAGTATTTAAAACACATCCTAGATCTACCCAAATACAAGTAAAGTGCGTTTTGTCAAAAGATTAGCCAATTACATAAAATAGTGACATATGTTCCTAACATGTGAAACACATATGTCCTAACAATCTCCCCCTTTGGCAATCCGTGACAAAACCACAACAAACAAATGAACATATGAGAGAAGTCATAAATCACTCAACCCATATTTACTTGTTGAATACAATAAAATCTATCCTAACACAAACTCTTGAAAAACTTTGCAAGAAGAGAGTTTATGGCAAGTAGACTTTGACAACCTGTATTTCTGAAACATTTTCAACAAAACTCATCAAGGCATCTGTTAGTTTTTAGACCCCTTAAAACACACCTAAATTAACCTATGTAATTAGCCAAGTGATTAACTTAGTCAAATTAATAGATCTAGGTTAACACAAATATATCATATCAATGTATAGCAGCGGAAAATAAAAAACACAACGATATGATAACTCAGGAAAACCAAACCGGTAAAAAACCTAGGGAGGATTTAACCTAGCTATCCTTAAGGTAAAAAGCAAATCCACTAGAAAGAATCGAAGTTTTACAATAGCGACTTAGACCACTAACATCTTATTGCTACCTACTAGTAGAAACTTACTGACACGATCACGTGCAAGCTCCGAGACCACGGACTCCTTCTTTCTTTGGCCTTTGCAAAACACAAACACCCACGTTTGTGACTTTAAGATCCCACTCAAAGGTTTAGCAACACAAACTCTCCTGTTTGTGACTCCAAGACCACACTTGAAGGTTTAGATCATCAGCACCTTTGATGACTAGAGAAGGCAGCAACTTCTACAACACCGGATCTTGAGATTCTTCAAGTAATAACACCGATAGAAGACATAAGAGTGCTTTTTAGGAATAAAACCCTAAATACAAAAGAGGCACACTTTTCTCTCTCTGAAAAGCCACATAAAAACGTGCTTAGGGTTTCCTTTATATTCTGAGAGAAGTAGATCTGAAACCCTAATCCTTAATGGGCTTAGGCTGAGTTGGAAAATTCTACAGAAAAAACATTCTGCCCAAGATTCGATTGATTGAACCTGTTCTTCGATCAATCGAGCCAGGCCGAAATGCACTATTAATTCTGCATCAGCTCGATTCCAACTTTACATAAAAGGCACAACTTTGAGCAAGTCTAAACAAGACTAAACAACCTATTTTGATCATGGTTTGCCAACAATACACATTAGAGTTCTAATACATTAGTTCCTAAGTACTTAGAACCTAACAGCATCTTTGTGTGAAACAGAAATAATAGATTGCATAAAAGTAATAAGAAGCATGTGTATGAAGAGAGAAAAGAAACAACACATGAAGGGGTAGGTGAAAGAAACAACATACATCAACATAAAGATAAGAATAAGTACAATGTATGTCTAAATGGTCACAAGACCTAATGTACAAGAACAATGTATCTATAAAAGAAAGAAAAGAAAAGATACATGAGATCCTCATTACATTCTTCAAAACATATCAACACTCCCCCTAACAAAATGGTCCTATGGTCCTATACTAACTCTCCCCCTAAGAGTGACTACTCTTATATCCAAAACTACTCCCCCTTTTTGTCACGAGTGACAAAGGGTAAGAGTGTCAAGTAGACATCTCATCGGTAGAGCTAGCATCTCCATCATCATCATCCGAAGCATCATCGTCATCACCATCATCATCCTCAGAATTAGAAGCCACGGGAGGAGGTGGTGGAGGAGAAACCTCAGAAGCATAACCACCCATGGACGCCTGTCGCAATGCAATACGACCGACACAAACGTTCACCTGATACAACTTCGTAGAGAGTGTATCTAGGCGAGCATCCATGCGCTGCAGCTATGCCATGATGTCTCCTAGTGACACATCGCTCGTAGAAGATGAGGGAGCGGATGTGGATGGAGCAGAACGGGAAGGAGGAGCTGCAGAATCCGTCTGTCTTGACCTAAACTGAGCTTCACTACGTTTTACGATAGCGGCATCTATGGCACACATAAAAGTGAAATGGTCGGAAGAGGGAAAAGGAACAGAAAAGTGGCGTAGGATCCTCGTGAGAGCAGAAGGAAAGATAAGCTTATCACGGGACGCCGAATCTAGATGAACATCTATAATAGAAAGAATGAAATGAGAAGGAAAGTCTATAGTGAGATGCTCAAGAAGAGACAACAAAAATCGAGCACGAGGCTCTGTGATGGAATTGTAGTGAAAGAATGGATCGAGTACAAAAGTCATTACCATGTTCAAAAACCTAGGGCCTTTTGCAAAGCCCTTACAGGATGTGAACTGGCGACCACCCCAATCTGAGGGACACTCACAGAAAGCAGCCATGAGCTCATCCTTGGACACAGTCCACAGACGCTCACAACTCGGATAGTCAGGAAACTCTATCCTAGGAACCCGAAGCACATCCGCAACAAGTTGCGGTGTGACAGGAATGCTAACACCCCTAACTCGAGTGATAAAGCGAGGGACAGAACGGTCAATCCCATGCATGTTGGAGTAGAACTCCTGAATAAGCACGAGAGGACAAGTGATGGGCTCCGCACAAAGAGACTCTCATTCCCAACTGTGAATGACATCGGGAAGATCAGTGTTGGCAAAGTCTGCCAGAATGACTTGGCGTTTCGAATGAACACTTCGTCTAGAAAAGTTCTCCGAGAATGCCTTGTGGGCATCATCATCATGGAACCGAAGAGAGAGAGGAACAGAATCAAAAGATGAAGCAGTTCCGGAACGAAGAGGGTTCCGAGCAGGAGTAGATTTATGCTTAAGTGCCATAGACACGACTAACGTAAACAGAAAGAGAGGGAGAGAAATAAAAACAATCAGAAAAGTCCTAATCAGTTCAAATATATCAAAAATATATTGAAGTGAGAGTACGTATGCATGGGGAATGCATGAACATGTGACATGCAATAGAAAATTCATCATGGGCTTAGCCCAATCCAAACCTACCAGCACACAATCAATTGCACACATCTAAAATGCATGATAATACTATTATTATGCTAATGTGATGCAATTCATGAGATTTTAAACTCATTTAAGTAAAAACCCATCCCAAAATTTCAACAAATACTCATCAATTTTGAAAAACCCCAAAATTTTTCAAAATCCCCAAAAACTTGGTTTCAAAACATGAAATGCATGAAGAATGAGAGATAAAAAGCTTACCAAGTGAAGATAAACTTGAAAAAGCTTGAAGAAACCTTGATGAAGTGGTTTGGAGTGAGAGATATATTGTTTGGGAGATGAACAAGTGCGGACAGGTCGAGAGAGATCGAAGAAATGAGAATTGGATCGCGAAGAAGGAATATATAGATCCTTAGTAAATCTCGACAGATAGAGGTGTCGAGAAGTGTCAAGACATCTGTCGAGGAAGGTATCGAGGTAATGGCCATCGACAGCTTCAAGTATCGAGAAGGTGTCGAGGAAGAAGTACCAAAAACAAGAACAGAATCTCGATCGATCCACCAGGTGTCGAGAACTTATCAAGGAGGCAGGAGCTTTCTTGATCGATCCACCAGGTGTTGAGGTGCTAGCGAGATTGCGATAAGAAAAAGCTGAGGAAGCTCGACAGATAGCCAGCTATCGAGGAGGTGTCGAGCCAGCTTTTCAAAACATTTTTTCGAGGAGAGAAAAAACACAGATATGAATGCAATCAAGCATACAACTTAACCAATGATCCAAACATCATATTAAGCTCTCAAAATCATCTCTCAACAATAAATTTAAGCACATGGTTCCCAAAAACACACGCACACACTAAACAAGTCTAACCAATTTTATATTTCAAAAATAAGTTAAGACAGTTTAGTGAGCATTCATCAACACATGTAAAACCTTGTGATGGGCAAATCACATTGTACCTGTACATGTATCAAGAGTAGCAAAGAATATTGTGTGTTGTGTGTAAAAACATCGCCAGATTGCAAGTGTGACAATTGTTATAACGATTTGAGATATGAGTAAATCACTTTAACTCACACACAATCATAATTGTTTGATGGAGACTATCACCTTTGAGGTACATCCTATAACTCCCACATCTCCTAGAAAATACGCTTGCAATCATATTTAAAAGCATTTTTGATCTTTTTGCTTTTGATTCTTCTTTGCATATTTTCTTTAAGCAAATCATGCATGGGCATATAAGAGAGAGAAAAGAAAATACCCAATGATGGTAAGCATTTGACATTTCAATTTTGCTATGCCAAAGCACACAAATGTCATTGACACTGCACTTTTGCTATGCCAAACCATACAGGTGTCATATCATGATTGGCGGGCAACAGTGGTGAGATAGTCATTTATGCCTTTCTCTTAGGATTTTCTAGTCCTTCCGGTCAAATATGAGTAATATGAGTGTTAAGTACAAGAGATAACTTAATCTTACTCATCACAAACAAGAGCCACAAAGCTCACTTGCTTAGTTGTGCATAGAGATGCTTATCTAAGCTACAAGAGATACAAAGTTTAGAAAACTTTGTTTCAATGGCCATCCAAGGTACACAAGTACCAATGTACACAACACACACTGTTTTTGTATTTTTCTGATTTTTCAATTTTTTTTTTTAATTTTTATAAGAAAAACAAAACAAGGCAAAACTGAAAAATAACCAAACAAAAACATGTTAAGCAAAGCATTAAAAACTAGATGCAAATGCATGAGGAGGGAAGAAAAGAGAAGAAGATCATCCCATGGAGATAACACCAATGTTTTGACGAAGAAATTCGAAACATTTACTGTCAAGAGGTTTGGTAAACAGATCAGCCTTCTGATCATCAGTGTGAATAAACTCAAGAGTGAGAGTACCACCTTCAACAAGCTCCCTAATGAAGTGATGTCGAATCTCTATGTGTTTGGTTCTAGAATGTTAAACCGGATTCTTAGAAATGTTAATGGCACTGGTATTGTCACAATAGATAGTGAGATGCTTTTGACAAATACCATAATCATGGAGGAGTTTTTGCATCCATAGGAATTGGGTACAACAGCTATCGGCAGCAATGTACTCAGCTTCTGTAGTGGATAATGAGATGGAATTCTGCTTTTTACTCATCCAAGAGACAAGATTATTACCCACATAGAAACAACCCCCTGAAGTACTCTTTCTATCATCAGCATTCCCAGCCCAATCAGCGTCAGAGTTCCCAGCTAAGACATCACTTGTGTCCTTGCTGTACCACACACCAAACTCAGCAGTGGTTTTGACATACTTTATGACTCTTTTTAAAGCAGTCATATGGGACTCTTTGGGATTAGCTTGATATCTAGCACACACTCCAACACTGTAACTAATGTTAGGTCTACTAGCAGTAAGGTAAAGAAGACTACCTATCATGCTTCTATAGAGAGATGGATCAACACTTTTACCTAACAAGTCAACAGTGAGTTTAACATTTGGGCTCATAGGGGTTCTGACAGAACTAGCAGATTCTAAACTAAACTTTTTCACAAGAATCTTAGCATATTTAGATTGAGATAGGAATATACCTGAATCTTGTTGACGAATTTGCAACCCAAGGAAGTGAGTTAGCTCTCCAATCATGCTCATCTCGAACTCGGCCTGCATGAGTTTTGAGAAACCATGAGCAAGTTCATCCTTAGTCGATCCAAAGATGATGTCATCAACATAGACTTAAGCAACTATCAGCTCGCCATCTTCTCTTTTGATGAAGAGAGTCTGATCAGCCTTTCCTCTTGTGAACCCATGTGACACCAAGTACTATGTAAGCTGATCATACCAAGCTCTGGGGGCTTGTTTTAAGCCATAAAGTGCCTTCTTGAGATACAGTACATGATCCGGAAAGTGTGGATCAATGAATCCTTTTGGTTGTGCCACATAGACATCTTCTTTGAGCAGCCCATTTAAGAAAACAGTCTTGACATCCATCTGATAAAGCTTGAACTTCAATTGGCAAGCCAAAGCCAAGAGAATTCTGATGGACTCCATACGGGCAACTAGAGCAAATGTTTCATCATAGTCTACTCCTTCCATTTGTGAGTATCCTTGAGCTACAAGCCGAGCCTTGTTGCGAATCACATTGCCCTCCTTATCAGTCTTATTGCAGAATATCCAATTTGTATCGATGATGTGTTCACCCTCCGGTCTAGGTACCAAGGTCCAGACGTCATTCCTCTAAAACTGAAGCAGTTCATCATGCATTGCTTCAACCCAACTTTCATCTTGAAGAGTTTCTTCAACTTTAGTGGGTTCAACCTATGACAGATAACAAGAATAATACACAAAGTTAGCAACACATTTATCAACTGTACGTTTCTTTAATGTGAGTTCATTCAAGTTTCCCACAATATCTTCTAGAGGATGATTTAGCTTAATCCTGGAGGAAGGTCCTTTCTCCTCATGAGATTCAGAATCTGGTGAAGTGGTTATATTTGCAGAATCGTCCACAACACTAGGAGTGCCTAGAGTACTAGGAGATGCAGGTTCTTGTTCAACAATTTCTTGAACTTCTCTAGGCTCAGGAGGAAGAATTTCTTTAGTTAGTTCCTCAATACCTTTTTCAAAACTGGAATCTGAAGACTCATCAATAACAACATTCACTGTCTCCATTACCTTCATGGTTCTTTTGTTGTATACCCGATAAGCCTTACTTGTAGAAGAATAACCCAGAAATATTCCTTCATCACTTCGGGAGTCAAACTTTCCCACATTCTCCCTATCCTTTAGGATGAAACAAGTACTTCCAAAGATCCTGAAATACTTCACATTAGGCTTCCTCCTTTTCCATAGCTCATTTGGAGTCTTCTTGGTACCAGGTCTAAAATACACCCTATTAACCGTATGACACGCAGTGTTAACGGCTTCTCCCCACAAGTTTCTAGCCACATCCTTATTGTATAACATGGCTCTGGCCATTTCTTGAATAACCCTGTTCTTTCTTTCTACTACACCATTCTGCTGAGGAGTAATAGGGGAAGAGAATTCTTGAGAGATGCCTAATCTTGTGCAAAACGACTCCATATATGAGTTCTCGAATTCTTTACCATGGTCACTTCGAATTCAATCAATTTTCAAGCTCTTTTCATTCTGCAGTCTTGTGCACAAAGCATTAATGTGCTCAGGAGCATCAGACTTGGATCGTAGAAGAATGACCCAAGTGTACCTAGTGAAGTCATCTACCACAACCATGATGTATCTCTTACCACCAAGAGACTCAGTTCTGGTTGGACCCATAAGATCCAGATGTAGAAGTTCCAATGGTCTAGATGTAGCTGATGTCTGAGTGCCAGGATGCTTAGCTTTTGTCTGTTTTCCAAGCTGGCAAGGTCCACATACAACATTGCTCATTCTACTAAGCTTTGGTATCCCTAAAACTGACTTATGCTTAGATATAATAGAAAGATGTTTATAGCTAGCATGTCCCATCCGTTGATGCCATAGATCTTCATTTGGCAAACGAATGCTATTACACACAATATCAGCATCAGGAACCAATCCATAACAGTTGTTAAGAGTGCGAACACCACTTATGAGTTTCTTTCCAGACTCATTCATGACAAGACACTTTCCCTTGGAGAATAGCACCATGAAGTCTTGATCACATATCTGACTTATACTCAGCAGGTTCACCCTCAGACCTTCTACATATAGAACATTTGCAATGTCCGGCAGTCCAGGTAGAGATATGATTCCCTTTCCTTTAATCTGTGATTTGCTCCCATCACCAAAAGTGACATTGCCACCCTTTTTAGACTCGAAAACCTTGAAGAGAGATCGGTCTCTAGTAATGTGTCTTGAGCAACCACTATCAAGGTACCACAAACACGTGTCCATCACTTTAAATGCGGACTTCATCATAAAACACACTTCATGCTTAGAAGACAAATCAGTGGGAATGGTACTTTCTCTCAACTGCCTTATACGAGCTAAGCCTTTAACTTTCACTCTTCTCAGACGAACTCCTTTGCACATTTTTATTCTGAGATAGTCTAGTTTCTTCTTAGCCAAACTGAGATCTTTTCCAATAGTCATCATAAGACCATTCAAATAACTTTTAGACTTGTATTTTCTGAGACACTCAAACAAATAGAGATTAGAAAAACAAGATATATTTGAAAGCAAAGATCTCTTCAAGCTGGTTGCAACCATGACAATAGGGGTCAATGGATCAAACACAGCAAAGATTATACCTTAATCAGAGTGTGCCTGCTTTAATACCACTTGATAGGCCACAAACGGATTGACCCCTTGTGATTGAAATTAATTAATTAATAAGCCAAGTTATTAATTAATCAATTTATCATGCAAAATGTGTGGTAGCACAAACAAATCACCAATAAACTAATTATGCAGCAGAAAATACATAACACGGTGATTTGTTTATGAATGGGGAAAACCTAATGGCAAAAACCCCACTGGGTGATTTTCAGGTCACCGCTCCCGAAACCCCACTATTATCACAACAAGCGGTTACAAGTAAAGGAATCCCAAGTACCTTACCAACCTACAGTTGAACCCTTACCCCAATACCCAATTGGACTTGTTCTGTAGTGACAGTTTCCCCTTTTGATGCACGGCTCCCAAGTACGTGACTAACCAATGCGCGGATCCCAGTATGCGACTACAATCACCAACTAAGAAGGTTGTTGGCTGCAAAGTTCTTCAGTTCATCCACACGATGAAGATCAAGAAGATGCTTGGTCACAAATCCCTATGGTACAAATACACAGCAACTTCTTCAAGAGAAAGAGATGAACTAGGGCAAGAACTTCGTCTCAAGTCACAATTTGCTTGAACATAGTTTGCTCAATGCCTATGCAACTTGTGTACTAATTGACGGCCCTTAAAACAATCCTTTTATATGTTTAGGGTTAGGAGAAAAGAAGGCCCAAACACATAATCATGAATCCCAAGGAAAACAGATCAGATTGCTGCTTTTTTAAACCTCAATAGATAAAAGGTGTCGAGCATCTGTCGAGCTAGCTGTCGAGCATATGGGCTGAACAGCTTCCTTAAACCTCGACACATGCTAGCTGTCGAACTAGCTGTCAAGCTTTAATGTTTTTGCACTTTCAACTTGTTTTCGCACTTTCAGCTTGTTTTCTTGGACAGACATGAAGGCTTCAACACTTGATCTTGAAACATGGTTTCTTGAAGTATTTAAAACACATCCTAGATCTACCTAAATACAAGTAAAGTGCGTTTTGTCAAAGGATTAGCCAATTACATAAAATAGTGACATATGTTCCTAACATGTGAGACACATATGTCCTAACAACTTAGTGGCACTACAACGAACTTGCAAGAGTTTATTTTGTTCCATCAAGCCAAGTAGCTACCAATACAACGATCTTGAAGACAATCTTGAAGACGAAGATTGCATTGGGGATGAAGACAATCTTGACAACGAAGTCTATCTTGGATACGAAGACTTCCTTGAAGACGAAGACAATTTTGAAGACGAAGACAATCTTGACAACGAAGTCTATCTTGGATACGAAGACTTCCTGGAAGACAAAGACAATCTTGAAGACAAAGACAATCTTGAAGACGAAGACAATCTTGAAAATGAAGTCTATCTTGGATATGAAGACTTCCTGGAAGACGTAGACAATCTTGACAACGAAGTCTATCTTGGATACGAAGACTTCCTTGAAGACGAAGACAATCTTGACAATGAAGTCTATCTTGGATACGAAGACTTCCTTGAAGATGAAGACAATCTTGAAGACGAAGACAACCTTGAAGACAAAGATTGCCTTGAAGACAAAGACAATCTTGAAGATGGAGTTTGTCCATGCAAGGATGTGCATTGGTATCTTTGCAATGGAGCAACTGTCGATGCAACAATCTAAGGACGTGCTTTGGCATCTTTGCAATGGATGTGCATTGGCTTCTTGCTATGATACTTTTTAAAGGTATAAAATGATGAGTACCAGACTTTAGAGATACGGGGTGACACCATTCAAAGTTTAAATATGTGAGAAGATGACATCAAAACTTCGAGGATTTGAGGTGATCCAACTCAACAGAGAGGCAATTCAATCCAAACTTTAGAGATGCAAAGAGGTGCCACCGAGTTTTTGAAGATGCAAGGAGATACCACAAAGTCTTTGAAGATGAGAGGTAGCACTATGCAAACTTTAGAGATGTAAGGCAACACAACTTAGAAGGAAGGCAATGAAATTTAAAAGAGAGGCGATGCAATGCCAACTTTGACAATGCAAGGCGACATGACTTTGAAGGGTTGCAATCCAGACTTCAAAAATGCAAGGAGATACCACCAAGTCTTTGAAGATGTTAGGAGATACGTACCACCAAGACTTTATACATGAAAGGTAGAACTACTTAGACTTTAAAGATGAGAGAGAAAGTACATTTTAGAGATGCCAAGAGACATTCTCACAATGATGTTTGCTTTCATGGTGACTTTGCATTCCTTTTGGTTGCAATGTCTTACAATGATGTTAGCCATCATACGGTAGCATTGTCTTCTTGTAGCGACTATCTCATAGTGATGTTCGCCCAAAACTATGATTGCACTTAGTGTGACATACCAAGTTTTGCTTGTGTTGCACTTGAGAGAGATCGAGTCATCACGTGGTTCAGGAAAGTTTTTTATCAAGTTAACATGTAGTTCGGGAGGAGATTTTTTTTTTTTTTTTTTTTTTTTTTTTTGAGGATGTGACTGAACTCAGTAAATGATACCAAGCTGCTTACGTACCCGAAAGGGGATCAAGTCAACACGTAGTTCAGGTGGAGATTTTTTTTTTTTTTTTTTTTTTTTAGGATGTGACTGAACTCAGTAAATGATACCAAGCTGCCTATGTACCCGCAAGGGGATCAAGTCAACACGTAGTTCAAAAGGGGATTTTTTTTTTTTTTTTTTTTTTTTTTTTTTTTTTTTGTGCCCTAACTTTTGCCTAGGTCGCCTTATACAAAGGTTTTCAACCCAGCAGGCTTTTTTTATTTTTTTATTTATTTTTTATAAACACTTTCAAGAGTAATGGGAAAGTATCATGTACCCTTTGAGTGTTGAGGTAGGCAGTTTAGGCTCTTACCAAGGAGTGTTTCAATCTTTAGGCATAGTAATGCTTCAAGAACTTGCCGTTGATAAGGCCAATTCTCAAAACGTCTTTAGTTGTATCAGTGTTGATTTCCTTCAATTCATCAACTGTAACTTGTATGCCTTCTTCAAAAATGGGTGGAGCATCCTTAACATCATCTTCGACTTCTTGGTTTGTGGTCACCATTGTACGCCTTTTTATAGTCAAGGCTTCTCTAGTATTCACTTCCCAAATGGCTCTACGTTTCATACGAGATGGAATGGAGCTACGAATCTCATTTGAATCTTGATTAACAATAAGTGTGACGTTAGCACCTCTAGGAAGGAAATTTGTCCTCTCATTCTGCTTTCGTCTTGCCTTTAAATATTTTGAAAGTCGAGAAGGGATTGAATGATTGAGCCTTGTGAGAACTGAACCTCGAGTGCCAACTTGAGAAGGAGTTGAGTGACTGAGTCTTGTGAAAATAGAGCCTTAAGTGTCAACAACAGAGTTATCTTCTTGAGCCCCCAACCTATCAAAGACTGAGATATGTGAAGTGGGTCGCCCAATGCGGTCAAAAACAGATGATTTCTTTGATAGATTCGAAGATTGTTCTTCTTCCTTATGATTTGCCGAAATTACAAAAACACTAGCTTTTCGGATGGGAATATGAACAGGAGATGGTGGGGTGTATCCAATTCCAGTCTTAAAACTTGTTACACTGAAACCTTTAGCCTTCGACACCTTATGTTCTTCTATTCTAGAGGCTTCAGGGATGAGCTTATCCAAACTACTCGGCTTCTCATGGTCATAACCAGCTTTAGTCATGAGTCTATATGCATTAGGGTTAAAACCCTCTTTGGTTCATTTGGTGGGCAAAGTCCCATGTTCAACAATCGGTCCATGGGATGGTCTTGTGAACCCTTTTAATGGTTGGCTTGAGATTCTTGATTTTGTGATTTTAGCAACTGGGAGAGTTAATCCCTGTAGATCTTCCAATACTAACTCTCCATCTCCTGAAAAGGGTGATTGGCCCTCTTTTCTTTTGGTGACTGGGACAGTGTAACACAGGAGCTACCTTAGTTGCTTTAGAAGCTTGATGCTTCTTCTCTTTTGTGGAAGTCTCTGTTTGCTTGGTTTCCTTCTCCTCAATTGGCTTGGATTCCTTCTTCTTAATTGGAGAGTCAATCCTTGAAGTTTTGGAGTGAAGGTTTACTTCTTTGCTAGATGGTGAAACAATGACTTGTGCTTCTTCTTGTGTATCATCTTCCAAGTAAAATTTTGCATTAGCAAAATGTGATTCAACTACAGTAAAGGGCTTGTGATCAGCTACTATCTTCTTAACTTGTCCATCTTGGAAATATTTAAAGCATTGGTGATACGTAGATGGCACAACACCATACTCATGCAACCACGGTCTTCCAATAAGCACTTTGTAAGTGGTCTTGGCATCAATGACACGAAAAAGCGCACTTGATTCCATTTCTCCAATGAGCATATGAAGTCTAATCTTCCCAATAGCTCTTTGTCCACCTTGATTAAAGCCTTGAATCATCAATTTACTGGGAAGTAGTTCATCCAAGGAGATTCCAAGTTCTTTCAATATTTTGAGTGGGAGGATACTGACTGCAGATCCACCATCAATAAGGATATGATTGACTTCTTGTTCTCAAATGTAACCAGTCACAAATAAGGGACGATTATGAATCTTGGATCCCAACAAATGATCACCATCAGTGAAAATGACTGAAGACCAATATGCTCTATACATAATAGCTCGCTCTGTTTCTTTCTCACTATCTAAAGATTCTTCTTCATCATTATCTAAAGAGTCTTCTTCATCACTTACTTGATAACATGTAAGAGATGAAAAGATATAATTCTAGAAAATTGGCCTTGGGGAGAAAGGTACTTTCACCTCAATAGGCTCAAATGAACCAAATTGTATGGTGAGAACAGTAGAAATAGTTGTTGAGGCCACCTTGGCTAAATTGGCAGTCACAACTTCATTGTCAAACGTGATCTTTCCTTGATGGGCTAGCTCCATGATTTTATCTTTTAACACAAAGCATTGTTCTATAGGGTGGCCTATGATGCGATGATACTTACAATACTTGGGATCATTTGTTTGGTCAGCCTCTTCTGGATGTTTAATCTCTGGTAGCTCAATTAACTTCAACTCAAGTAAATGATCTAACATCTTGGAGATATCAGAATCAGGGAATGGATATTGCTTTTCTTGCATCTCTTGCAATGTTGATCTTCTTCTTCTCTTATCTTGAGTGAGAGTAGACATTTGTTCTTTCATCTTGGGCTTAACTGGAACTTTGAGTGGTAGTTACAATCAAAGACTGCTTGTTTTTTGGTTTAGGAGGGAATTTTCCCCCTTTGCGAGTATCTTGTCTTTCTCTCCCATTGCAAGGTTCTTGAGTAGGCGGGCCTTGGTAACCATTGGAAGCAATACTAAGCTCCATGTCATGGGCACGTGTTGCTAATTCTTCAAATGTTTTGGGCTTTATTCCTTGAAGGATGTAGCTTATAGCCCAATTCATTCCTTGAATACACATCTCAATTGCAAATGACTCAGATAATTGATCTTTGCAATTAAGACTAAGGTTTCTCCATCGTTGAATGTAATCAATGATCAGCTCTTCTTTCCACTGCTTTGAATTGGTGAGCTCTATCATGCTAACAGTACGTCGAGTACTATAAAAACGGTTTAGGAATTCTCTTTCCATTTGATTCCAACTATCAATAGAGCCAGGCGCTAGATCAGTATACCAATCAAACACATTTCCTTTTAATGATCGAACAAATTTCTTGACCATGAGATCCCCATTAGTGCCAGCATTGTTACAAGTTTCCACGAAATGAGCTACATGCTGCCTTGGATTGTCTTTACCCTCAAATTGTTGGAACTTTGGTGGCTGATAGTTTTGAGGCATCCTTAAGAGATCTATCCTTTGAGTGTATGGTTTAGCGTAGGCAATGGATGCTTGACTTCCACCCCCAACTTGGTCTTTGATAGCTTCCTTGATTAACTCATTGATCTGGTCAGGAGAGATAGACCTATTTGTAGAGAAATTGAGATCCTTTTTTTGAACTCTCAAGTTTGTCATTATGGGTTTGTTTCGGCCTAGAGCTTTCATCTTCATGATTCAGTCTAGATGTATTCCCCATCTTATCCATTAGGAGAGTTATTTGTGCGTCTCTCAATGCTTCCCTTTCTTTCATAGACTTCATTAATTCTTCTAAAGTTTGAGCTATAGTCGAGACTTGTTCCTCTAGAGATGTTGTGTTAGTCATCATGACTGGCATGGCCAATGAGCTAACAGAGTGAGGAGAATCCCTAAGCTTGGAAGCAGGAATATTTTCTGAAAAAGAGAATTCAGAGCCATCAAGTGATTCATCATCTTCTTCAAAAAGCTTCTTGTGTTGGTTCTGGTGACAAAGCTAGTTGAGACAACATTTCTTTGACAAGGCCAGCTACATCTTTGTTTGCCCCCTGAGTAGATGACGCTGTTTATGACTTCTCGGTTTCAGAAGTGTTGAAAACAGACGAGGATTGGGGTATAGGTGTTGTTTGAGCATAGACTTCTGCAAGGGCTTTTATCCTTCCCCTTGTCATGGGTCCAATATAGGGAATATCAGAGTTTGAATCAAGTGTAGGATCAACTTCACTTGTTCCAAAAAGAGGGTTGTCGATTTGAGTCTTCTTTGAAGCCATATGGCTTCAAAGGATGTGACAAGTTGATGAAGAAGAGATGAGAGGTAGAGATTGTCCCATCAGGCGTACCAAAGATTGTAAACACAAAATTTTCTCAATTGCAGAAAATCGAACAATTGAAAAGAAATATGGTTTACAAATATAAATTTGTATTGATGAATAATGAGTACAATCTCTATTTTAATTCTTTTACAAAAGAATGCCTTCTGATTCTATCTTCTTTCAACTTGACTTGAACAAGGAATCTTCTTGACTTTGGTTGGAGGATGGATTGAACAGTCTTCACAACAAATTTCTAGCTTTGAGCTTATTAGAGATTTGTTGTTCTTCAAGTATTCGAACGTGAAGGCTTTTAGGTTAAAGTTCTTCGGGGCTTTAGAGGCTTGATCCATTGAGCTTCAAAGATTTGGGTTTGTTGAGGTTTATGGAGGTTTTTTAGCTTAATTCCAATAGAACTTCAAAGAACTCAAACAAGAGATCTCCTTGACTTTGAGTGGAAGAAGGATTGAACGGTCTTCACAACAAATCTCTAGCTTTGAGCTTATTAGAGATTTATTGTTCTTTAAGTTTTTCAAGCCCTTTGAATGTTCTTCAAGTTCTTCAAAGATTCTTGAGACAGAATTTCTCTAGAGCTTTGGCCTCTTGAAAACTTGGTCTTCAAAATGAGAGGGGATGTCCTCTATTTATAGTGATTTTAGAGGACAAACTCCACTTCGAATTGATATACTTGAAAGTATGTAGTAGACTTTTGATTGGCCCAAATTCTTCTTAGAGGTAATTATCTCTATTTATCTATTTTGATAAATATCATATTTTGATAAAGATAATAATCAATAAAGATAAATAATTATCTCTATTTAATTTATTTTAATAAAGATAATTATCTATCAATTTTGAATAGAAAATTTATCTTTATTTTATTTATTTATAATGATAATTATCCATAAATTTTGAATAGGAAATTTATCTTTATCTTGTGGGCCAAATGACACGTGGTGAATTTCAACATGTCAATGTAATATCAGTTTGGATGACGCATGTCATCATGTAATTTAATTAATTTAATGACATTAATTTAGAATTTGCCACTAAATTTTGATGTGGCATTTTATGATTGGCTTAAAATTTTCGCCTCCTACAAGCGCATCCTGACTACCCTAGCTGTGCGCGTCTGAGGACAGTGTCCAAAGATGAACTCGCGTCTCTGTTTTGTGAGACACCATCATCTTGGGGTGACCGTCAAAACACCCCTTGCTCGGCCTTTGCTAAAGGTCCGAGATTCCTAAACATGGTAATGACATTTGTTCTTCATCCATTGTCTCACTATAACACTATCATAGACCCTCGTGCTCGATTTTTGTTGTCCCTCATTGAGGATATCTCTATTAACTTTCCTTCACACTTTATACTCTCCCTTATAGATATTTATAAGGACACGACAACTCGTGGTAAACTCATTTTTCCTTCCGCTACCACGAGACTCATTCACCACTTTTCTGTCTCCTATCCCGAGTCTCCCCACTTCACATTCATGTGTGCCATTGACGGCTGCATCTCTAGCTTCTACCGCTCCATCCACCTCTGCTCCTTCTTCAACAGGTGGAGTGACACTTGAGGCTATCATGGCATAGCTTGTGCGCATGGATGCTCGCCTTGACACTCTCAATGATGAGTTATGTCAGGTGAACACCCGTGTCGGTCGTATCGCGCGACAACAAGCTGTGATGGGTGGTTACATAGTGGCTTCCTATTCGGAGGCATCTGAGGATGAGAGTGATGGCTCCAGCAGTGCTGATGATGACTCGTCGACTGATGATGAGATGTCTACTTGATGTACTTGCCCCTTTGTCACTTGTGACAAAAAGGGGGAGTGGTTTTGAGATGAGAGTAGTCATACTCATAGGGGGAGGGTTAGTTTAGGAGATAGGGGGAGTGTATATTGAGTGATGTAGTGAGGACTTGTATGTATCTTTTTCTTTTCTCTCTATTTCAGATACATTACGTCTTGTATATTGGTCTTGTGACCATTTTGACATACATTGTACTTATATTTGCTTTATATATATTGATGTATGTTCTTTCACTTATCTCTCCATGTGTTGTTTCTTTTCTATCTTTATACACATGTTTCTTAAATATTGTATGCAATCTATTATTTCTGTTTCACACTAAGATGCCGTGATGAGTTTTGTTGAAAGTGTTTTAGAAATACAGGTTGTCAAAGTCTACTTGCCACAAACTCTCTTCTTGCAAAGTTTTTCAAGAGTTTGTGTTAGGATAGATTTTATTGTATTCAACAAGTGAGTATGAGTTGAATGATTTATGACTTCTCTCATATGTTCATTTGTTTGTTGTAGTTTTGTCACGGATTGCCAAAGGGGGAGATTGTTAGGACATATATGATTCAATGTTGGGAACGTATGTCATTATTTTATGTAATTGGCTAATCCTTTGATAAAACGCACTTTACTTGTAATTGGGTAGATCTAGGATGTGTTTAATGCTTCAAGAAACAAGGTTTCAAATTCAAATGTTAAAGCCATGCAAGTCTGTCCAAGAATCAAGTGAGAAGGTGCAGGATTTTAAAGCTCGACAGCTAGCATCTATCGAGATTTAAAAGCTGCTGAAGCCCGTGGCTAAACAGCTTGCTCGATAGATAGCTATTTATCAAGGTTTATGAAATTCAATTTTTCAAGCTGATTTTCATCCAATCCGTGAATGTATGTTTGGGCTTTCTTTTCTCACAACCATAAACATATATAAGGATTATTTTAAGGGCCGTAAAAGGTTACACAAGTTGCATAAGAGCATAATTCTACAAGTGTGAAGAAGAGTGTGACCGGAAACAATTCTGTTGTGTTTGTGCACCATAGGGTTTTGTGACCAAGCAACTTCATGATCTTCATTGTGTGATGAACTGAAGAACTTTGCAGCCAACATCATTCACAAGTTGGTGATCAAGTTGCGTACTGGAATCTGCGCAATTGGTTGGTCACGTACTAGGAGCCATGCATTGAAAAGGAGAGATTGTCACTACAGAACAAATCCAATTGGGTATTGGGGTAAGGGTTCAACTGTAGGTTGGTAGAAGGTACTAAGATTCCTTTACTTGTAACCCCTTGTTTTGATAATAATGGATTCTCGGGAGTGGTGACTTTAAAATCATCTGGTAGAGTTTTTACCGTGTAGGTTTTCCACATTCTTAAACAAATCACTGTGTCAATTTATTTTCTGCTGCATAGTTTAGTTAATTGGTGATTTGTTTGTGCTGCCACGTACAATTGCATGTTAATTTGATTAATTAATAAACTTAGCTAATTAATCAATTAATTTATCACAAGGGGTCAATACGTTTTTATCACAAGGGGTCAATATGTTTTTGGCCTATCAAGTGGTATCAGAGTAGGCACACTCTGATTAGGGTTAATCTTTGTTGTGTGATCCATTGACCCCTGTTTGTCATGGATAGAAGACGGTTTCTTATTATACCTCCTTTATTTAATGGCACTAACTATGCATACTAGAAAGTACGCATGAGAGCTTTCTTGCAGTCTTTAGATGAGAAAGTGTGGCAAGCTGTGGAGATAGGCTGGATCAAGCCTACGAAAGTGCTGGCCGATTAGGATGATGCTAAGATCAAGGCGGCTGGGATGATGGAACTAAATTTAAAATATGCATTGCAGTTTTTAGTGCATATCTCCAAAAGGAAACTGGTAAAGTTGAATAACTCATCATGGACCTGACCATTTCCAAAAGAGTCCTATTCCTTCTCTCTGCTACACCATTCTGTTGGGGAGTTCCAGGTGCAGTCAATTGGGATACAATCCCATTTTGAGTTAGGTAATCATTGAAATCCCCAAGAAGGTATTCGCCACCTCGATCAGATCTAATGACCTTTATGTGTTTACCCAATTGATTCTTAACTTCAGCTCTAAACTCTTTGAACTTTTCAAAGGCTTCGGACTTCTGTCTCATTAGGTACACATAACCATATCTTGAGTAATCATCGGTAAAAGTGATGAAGCACTCATAACCTCATTTTGCTTAGGTTGACATAGGACCACATACATCAGTATGAACTAATTCAAGCAACTCTTGGGCTCTTCTACCTTTTGCATTAAAAGGTCGTTTGGTCATTTTGCCTTCCAAACAAGATTCATAAACTAGAAATTTATCAAAGTCCAATGGCTCTAAGAGACCATCTTTGATAAGTCTTTGAATCCTATTTGAATTAATATGACCCAAACACAAGTGCCAAAGATATGCATCATTAATAGAAGGAAACTTTCTCTTTAATGATTTCACATGAGAGTTATTATCTAATTCAGAATTATATAATTCATGCTTATCAGGAGTTAAAATATAAAGACTATCCACAATATTGCCAGAACAGATAAACATTTTACCCTTCTTTATTACAACATTGTCTTTAAGGATAACACAATATCCATGTTTACCTAAATAAGTTGCAAAAATTAAATTCCTACGAACATTAGGTACATATAGACAGTCTTCTAATATTAAAACCCTTGACTCAAAACATAAATTAAAAACACCAACAGCTACAACCGGAATCCTACTCCCATCAGCCAAAGTAAGAAACAATTCTCCTTCATTAAGTTTTCTGGTCTCCTGGAATCCCTGCAAAGAATTGCAGATATGATTAGTACAACCTGAATCCACACACCAGGAATCTGTGGGATTTTGTACTAAACATATTTCAAGGAGGAATGAACTTTTCATACCTTTATTATTGGCAGTCCTGAATTTTGGACAATTCCTCTTCCAATGTCCTTTCTCACCACAATGGAAACACTTTCCTTTGATCTTCTTTCCTTTGTCGGCAACCCCTAAGGTAATTTGTTTACCATCTTGCTTGGTGAAGTCCTTCTTATTCTTCTTCTTACCCTTGCCTTTCGACTTAGGTTGAGAAGTAAAAGCTTCAGCCATATTAGCATCAACACTAGAAGTACCAAGAATGCCTTCCGCCGCTACCAATTCATTCATTAATTCAGACAATGAATAAATCTTTTTGTTCATATTGTAATTGAGTCTGAATTTCTTGAATGATTCTGGTAGTGACTAGAGTATCATATCCACTTGGGATTCTCCATCAATATCGGCACTTAAAACTTCTATTGTATTCAGATTAGAGATCATAGTAAGAAAATGCTCCCTCACTGAACTGCCATCAGTCATTTTGGTATTATAAATTTACCTCATGGTTTCTTGCCTTGCAGAATGGCCTTGCTCACCAAACATCTCCTTCAGACTTAGCATAATGTCTGAATCTAGTTCTACATCCTGCATTTGATGCTGTAGAACATTTGAGATAGATGCTAGGATGTAGCACTTGGTCATCTCATTATATTTCTGCCAACGATCATATCGTTGTTTTTCCTCAGGAAGAGCATCTAATAAAGGAAAGTTAGGACATGGTTTAGTAAGCACATATTTGTGCTCTTCAGCTGTAAGAACAATGTCCAAATTTCTTTTCCAGTCAACATAGATGGATACAGTCAGTTTGTTTTGATTAAGAATGGTAACAAGTGGGCTAAATGATGCCATGATCAAATCTGAAAATAATAAATATGAATATAATAAGTAAACTGGACATTATCAATTTAGCATATAAGCATATAATATGGAACCTTAATAAAACCGTAAAATAATATATGCAACGACAACCCAATCCATGTCTATAATTCCTTAGTAGCAAGTTTATTATAAACACATTAATTGATTGAGAACTATTCTCATTATTAGTGCTATCATGATAACTCTTATCAAACACTAATAATATGCCGTATTACCTTTGGCCTTTAAGTAATAATGACATAGCTCCTTCGGGAGGTTAACATTACACTTAGTCTAGTGTACACCATTATCTAGAATCATGTGTAGCCACATTTCATCTCCCTTATAATGTTTAAACTTGTAGTACCATGGAACAAAACACCCTCCTTTAGGATCGCAAGGCATATACGCCAAGACGAGGTGCTTACCCACACTACTATGAACCGATAATGGAGGCCCTGAGATCCAACCCTTGTATCTCTCTCCCACTAGATGTTTTAGAATAAAGGTTTTTAATTATAAAACATGCATAATCTAATTACACATTGCCCTGCTCTTTATACATAGAAAACACTTAGAAAAATTTTGAATTCTCAATTCTCGATCGATCGAGCCTCTGAATTTCCAGTCTTGATCGATCGAACGTGTATCTCGATCGATCGAGAAACAATCTGGATGCTCGATCGATACTCAATCGCTGCTCGATCGATCGAGTGTCGTGAATTTTAAATTTCCAGAAATTTTCAAAAGCAGTTTTTAACCATTTTTTATGAACAAATAACCATTATACGAACATGATAGACAGAGATTGATATCAAAACTAAATTCCATTGATGCTATAGCCTTAAAGTTCAATTTAACATACTTAAATTCAAATTTAAACAACATCATAACATCAACATCAGTTTTCATCAAATCATAGTTTCAACAACCATGCAGAAAATTAAATATGTATAATCTTCTAACATCATGAAACTATTATCTCTTATTCTAAAACTTACAAAACATGTTATATAGATTCGAAATGGAAGACCTGGCTCTGATACCATTTAATGGAAAAATACATGTTTGTATCGCACACAAAACATACGCAGCGGAAAATTAACGGATCTACTTCATTCGCAATTGATAACATGCACTATGTAAGTTTCAGAATATAGAATAAAGAGAGTGTACCTTAGTGCGGTGAAATTCAAAACCAAAGATCAGAAGTTCTTTAGAACACTTTTAATCTTCACTCCAATTCCACTTGTGCCCAAGATTTGTGGTCTTTCAATCAGTTTATATGAATTTGTTCAAGGGAGAATGAAAGTGTGTCTAACACTCACATACAAACCATGTCATGTTCTCTACAAAATTCTGTATGTTTCTCTCCTTATAACTGATTATCTAATTGGGCTAGCCTTTTGGGCATTTCTAATTGGGCTTTAGTATGTGGCTTGGAGTGGGACCAAAATGAAACAAATAAGACACTAGCTCCAATGGGCCTTGGGCTTTTCTGTCAACTCTTGACAACTCTAAAATTACCATTAATTATATTTGATACCACTACATAAATATAATTGCACTCTAGGCCTTATTAATAAATTATATCCCAAGACTTTATTGTACATGCTACCCCTTCATAAAATATTCATAGTAATACAAAGTCATTAATGTAAACTACCACTTTGTAAATTATTACATCTTAATCCTTGAGTACCCGGTTTAACCCTTTAAGTTATTCATCATATATTTATAAAATCTAATTCCATAAATATATACTTTATTAATTTCTTACTAAAGTGGTTAGGCCTAACACTCTGAATAATTGTACCCATTAAACTTATCTCAAGGGAATATTTTATATCTCCATTAAGAGACCATGAATTCCATCTTGAAAATATATGTTTCATCAACACTAAATGTGACTGCCCAACATACTGAGGTTTTGACCGTTTCTTTAGATCTCACTCCTGATATATCAAAACAACCTACACTTCATGATCAAGTCCATTATTCTCTCAGGATTAAGAGTTCATGTGAATAGAAGTCGTAAAATTTATTATTCATTTGACAGTCGTTAGGAGAATAATAAATCTCACAGTGGTCCAGTTCAATATGTCTTAACTCTTAAAATATATCTACATATCAACTAGAAGTCTCCACTTCCATGATCAAGACAAATCATCTTAGTTGATATGTTATAGTCTTCGCAGATGAAATGCCCAATTTCATCACCGACTACGAACTAAAATTCTGAGTTTACAAAGAACTTGTGACTTATATCTTCTGTGACTAAATCACATAAATCACATACTATGCATCTCATGGACTAAATGATAATGTCTGAATATTCATGTTACCATTATTTTAGATAATAATAAAACAACTTTATCAATAACAATAATAAGTCATACAACATGTCATACATAATGTCATACATAATATCATATATAGAATCATACAATAGGATTTAAGGGCACTAATCCTAACAGGGTATTTATAGTAGGGTATGAGAAGCAATGTGAAAAGGCATTTTTCTGCAAAATAGGGGGCTTTGAAGAGTGACTCGCGACTGGGATGAATCGCGAGTTCCAGTCGCCATATAACTGAAAGGTCCAGACTGTACTTTTTTTCCTGTAGTGATCCAACTGTCATGACCCTTCAACTTCCTGCATATTCCACACGTGTGACACTTTTGGCGAGTCACCACTCGCGAGTCAGTCGCGAGTTCCAGTCGCGAGAAGTTCTTTGATTGCACACACTTTATCAAATCTTCACACTCTCTCACACACAACCCTTACATAATTCCCACCTAAATACAGGGTTTTTAATTGCTGAATTACAAGCAAATTTGGCACGGAATAAAGCAAACACATGGTTGAATAAATTCAACCTTACATGAACAATGTATGACAATTTATTTTTCAATAGAGCAACTATGAAATTTGAATAAACTTTTGCTTAGATTTGTAATCAGTTTTGAATTATGTACTTAATACTTATTTCCTATTCTTTAAAGTAATTAAGCAATTTGGACAAGTTCTTTTATGACTTTTTTAATAACACCGCGTGTTCCACATATTCTTTTGTTCTTAATTCAATAATGATTAGTTTCAAACCACGTATGACAATTTACATTTCAATAATGCAACTATTAAAGTTGAATATGTTATTCCTTAGATTTGTAATCACCTTTAAATATTGTACTCTCTCAAGTAACTATGCAATTTGAATAAGTTTCTATGTGACCTTTTTTGGAGTATCGCGTGTTCCACACATTCTTTTATTCCTACTTCATTAACAATTGGTTTTGAACCATGTATGATAATTTACTTTAGAATGAAGCAACTAAAATTTGAATAAGTTCCTTCTTAGATTTGTAATCACTTTTGAAAAATTTATGTAATACTCATTTCCTTTTCTCTAAAGTAACCATGCAAATCAAACAACTTCCTATATATGTAACTTTTTTTGGTATATTACATATTTCACGCATTCTTTTCTTCTTAATCCTGTAACAATCATTCTTGAATAAAGCAAATATTAAATTTGAATAACTTTTTGCTCTACTCAGTATTCACTTTTGAACAATGTACGTAATAGTATTACTTTTTCTTTAAAGTAATTATGCAATTTGAATAATCTTCTGTGCATTTTTCGTATACAGTGTGTTCCACACATTGTTTTCTTCCTAATTTAGTAATGATCAATTTGAGCCATGTATGATAATTTACCTTTCAATAAAGTTGAAAGCTTAGATTTGTGTAAAAACACAAGAGCTTGTTCAGACCCCCAATTAAAATTACAGCTAGATAGCTTTAACTCTAACTTATGCTAAGTGTAGAACAAGAGTAAAAGAGTGCAAATAACCGAAAACACTACCCTAAGCCATATTCATCCATTATCAACAATAAAAGGAAAGCTTAAAGAGTAGGGAAGAGAGATGCAAACACAAGATAACATCGAGACGTGTTATCGAAGAGGAAACCGAAGAACTCGGCGAAAAACCTCTTCGCGACCCTTCAAGTTGAAATCGATCCACTAGAGAATAAAGTTGGGGTACACGAATAACAAAAGACCCTCCAAGCCTAATCTATCCCAGGTACTTGAGTCCTCCAAGCTCCTGCTACTGACTGGCTTCTCGGAACCTTGTCTTCTCTAGCTTTCTGGATCCTGCAATTCAGCCCGATTGCATCCGCCAATGAATGCCTCCTTCCAATGCTTCCCAACAGCACCAAATTCTCACTTTACACTCAAGATGGGTGTGGTAAGTGTTTGGGCTATCAACCTCTCAAGGATATGGAGATGGAGAGGTGGGAGTTGAGAAAAACCACAAGGAAATGTGTAGATGATTGTGGGTATAACAATCTGTAACTCTCAAGTGTATTTTCTAGGGTTTTCTCTATGAAAAGCACTCCTTACAATTTGTGGGTAATGAGGGTATATATAGTGTGGGTAAAGACTTGGTAAAGCAAAACAAAACATAACTTTTTGCCAAACATAAAGTTTTGCGAGTACTTCGTGGGATGGCCTTTCTCGTGAGACACTCGCAAAAACCTCCAAGCTGGCATGACTCTTCATCTTCCAGTCATGTGCTCTACACGTGGCTCTTTCGCGGGTAGGCTTCTCGTGAGACACTCTCGAAATCCACTTGTTTATCCTTTTAAGCTTGAGTTTTCACACTCTCTCACACTCATCCCTTACAATTAATCCCACATACATACAGGGAAAAATGATTGAAGAAATTACAATCAAATTTTGCACGGAATCAGAGCCAACACAAAATAGTTGTAAATTACAACTTTACAATCTCCCCCTTTGGCTATTCCATGACAAAACCCCTAAAGAGACTCTAGACTTAAATGTGAGTTTGGGAACATAAGCAAAACTCACTCACACCTAATTCTAAAAGCTATGAATCACTTGCACCGTATACACATGTATTCTGAAACACTTGCACATACAACAAACTTTCATTAAGCTCACGACAAGTATAACACAAAGTACGTATAAGGAGCAAGTGAAATGCGATCAAGATACCAAAAGAAATGTAAGCTATAAAGCATAACTTGATCAAACATGAACAGTCATTAAGAAATGACTACAATGAACATTTATTCAGTAAATGATCATCCGGACACGCAATGCAATTAAGAGCAATGCTAAAATCAATTGCATGTCCAACAAGTATGATGCATTAAGGAAACTAAAGCTAAAAACTTTAGAAAGCAATAAGCATCAAAATGGCTATAAAAACCAAGATACAAAAGAGTACTGAAGATAAATAAGAAGTACTTAAAAGCTTTAAACGAAAGCATTGTAAATATCCAAAACTATAAAAAGTTAAAGTAAACTTAAAAACCACCAAAATAAAACCAATGTAACTAAAATGTGCTAAACTACTCCTTCTTTTTGACCGGAATGGCCAAAGATACTAGAAGGCATCTGACTCTGACTCTGAGTTTTGCTGCTACTAGTCTCTCATCATGTCATCAATCTAAGACAAGAGGGTAGTGATCTGGCTTTCAAGGTTGGTGAATTGAGATGAGGAGTTGCATGTGGGAGTCTAGCATGCCATACATCTATTCAACCCTTTTGATTAGATGGTCAAGACGATCGGGTGCCCGTGCACACGCTTGGGAAGAGGGTTGTGTAGTGTCCTCCAGAACTGAAGTGAAATGCTCAATTTCTTCTTTAGTGTCTCCTCCTTCTTCATCTCTTGAAATTTGAGAGACACCAACTGATGGTCCGGGGATATGAGCTTTGCTTCGGGTCATGGTTTTTGCACTTATTCGATAATCTCTTTGCATCACTTGAAGTCCACTAGGAATCTTCACCCTTGCCCTTATGACAAGAGACATGACAAGGCTTGGAAAAGTAAAGTTAGCCCTGAAGTCCTTTTTGTAACGCATTTGGTGAAGAGGTGGTAGATGTGACTGCAGATGTCAATCTCCTTGTGGGTGAAGATGTCAAATAGAAATAGGGCCCTTGGTACTGACAAGTTCATCAAGTTCCTCTTTGGGTAGAGGTTGAAGATCATGATGTAGGCCAAGGTTCGCATCTCCGGAGTGAACGGAATGGTGTGCAAGGCCCTCTTGTTGATTTTTCCACCAAGGACTTCCACAATGGGTCCTAGATTCTCCCTTCTCTCATCATATTGTAGGGATGTGTGTGAAGTCATTGGACGAACCTCCAAGATCTCTTGAATGGACTTCCTTGTGATATAGAACTCTCTCCCTTTCAACTAGCAATTTATACGATCCCTTTCCACAATGGCAGTGGCATAGAATTCCCGGATGACTTCTTCATAAACATTGCCCATCGGGTTCACTAGCTTTGTCCATGTCCTCTCTTTGAACACGTCTGGAATGAAAGTGCCCTTTAAGGACTCTAACTCCACAGTCCTTTCCAAGATGACTGGGGCCCTGCAAGGTGCGTTGACGCTTTGAGGAGTTCTTTAAGGCTGATTTCTTAAGAGGAGACATCTGCAAGGATAACACAAACACAAAGAAAAAAAAGACAAACAAACAAGGAACCAAACTTGATTAGATACAAGTTAATCCATAAAAACGAACAATAGTCCTAAAATGAACATAAAACCTAAAGTCACAAGACCATGTTTTAAGTGCTAAACATGTAACAATACTTATCTAGCATGAGTGAAGTGCAAAACATGACAAGTGATCAAGTGTGTGCATCAAGTGTGCATATGGTGTGCATGAGAGATGCATGAACAAAACATGACAAGGCACTCTTGGGGAAAAGTGCGTGAAACACACAACCAATGTTTAAAACATGTTAAGAATGTAAAAATATATTAATCCCCAAAATTTGGTACTCATCAGAGTCCAAAATAACAACAAAAATGTCATTTAGGCATTTCATCAAACACATAGAGTGCAGGCAAACCACTAACATGCAAAACAACGTATGAATATGTTGAAATCTTGCCTAAATACATGTTAAGATGCCACACAGAGCCAACACAAACACAAATAAACACAATGGGACACAGCCTAATCAAGAAAATTAAAAAAATTTGCAGAAAAATAAGTTTTTCCCAACCCTTTGAAAAAATAACCCAACCTTAGAAATCCTAAAATCTAAGGCTTAATCTAAGGATTTAAAAGTAAAAAGATGTTGAAACATACCTTAGATGAGTCTTAGGAGGGATTGATCTTGAGTTTTGGGTGAGTTTTTGAGAGAAAATGTGTTTTGAATTTAGAGAAGCACAGAGGAGGCAAAATGAGTATGTTTGAAAAACTGTCACTGTTTGGCTTTAAAAACTGCAGAATTGCTCATTTCGCGGGTAAGCTTCTCGCGAAGTTACTCGTGAAATGGCCACTGAAGCATATAGACCATTTCCGAGGGAAGCTCTTTCTCGCGAGCCAGTCGCGAAACTTTCTATCTGAATTTCAGTGTTTTCTAAAATTTGCCATCCTCATTTTCGCGGGAAGGGCTTGCAACTTACTTGCGAAAAAGCCTCTAAAATATTTTTTGAGCAAAAGGAAATAGACTGTTTGGACAAAACTCTAACCACACAAAATCATACAAACGCTTTCAAAAACATATAAAAATACTCAAAAAAAAATTTGGGTTTGATCAACAAGCACTTGAGCATACACATCACATTTGAACATGTACAATTACACAAATGGAATAAGCATTCGATGAATATTAGACTTGTGTGTTGTGTGTGTGGATCAAGTATGAACTAGTCTATAGTATAGTATGAAGCTTCAATGATCAATTCAATCAAGTCATACACAACTAGTACGAAGTCAAGTAACCTATCTCACTTGTAGAAATAAACATATATGATCCCTTACAAAAGACTCTTAAAATCTAAATGATAAAATAGAGTGATGCAGATTGTATAAGATAGAGAGGAAATAAAGGCAAGAGGAAAATTTGGAGTTATATGGGTTTGATTTGATGGAATAAATCCCAGCAAAATCGTTCGAGGTCGGCATGAGCTACCGACTAAGCCAACCATAATATTTCCTTCAGGTTATAGATGTAGAAACAGAGGCTGTAAAATATGAGTTTGATTGTGCAAAAATCATATCATAGTGTTGTTGGCTTAACTGAAAAGAATCTATCTAAGCTTGAAAAGATTGCAACAATGGTGTTCACACAGTAAAAACACTCAGTGAGAAGTAATAAACGCAGAGAGAAATAGAGAGAAAATTCAGAGAGAGAGAGAGAGGAAGAAAGAATAGAGATTTCTGGAAGAAATGAATGTTTCACTGTTCATCACACTTGATGTACAATATATATATTACAAGAGAATCAGTAACTGCCTAATCAGAGATCCCTTAAATCACGGGATTGATCCGTAAAATGTGGAGGAAAATTAGGAACTGATTAACTACCAATAACCACCTAACAGACTGATCTAATGAATCAATACAAAACGCAGCGTATCGATGAACTAATAACAGAAGGACTAAAACGCAGCGTTTCATTAAATACATTCACAACCCTGCGTTAAATAGAGCGACATCGTTTCATTGCATATCTGGACTAGCCGTTGAGAAACTAGTGAGAAACTAGCCGTTGGGCATTTGAACCTTATTCTGGTCAGACATTTGAGCAAAGCTCTGTTTGTCTCTGGGTTTACTCTTAACAACAACCTGGAGTGTGATATTAGATATTGTAACCGTTGACTCGGCTCAGTGATTTACCATATATTTAATTGGCAATTGGCACAATATTGTTGCTAATATATCTTTTGTTGTTGTCTTCTATTTGTTGAAGATCATGCTTCCTTTTTTACCTGATTGCGCTTCTTTGCTGGCTTGGGTTTAGTTTGAGGAGCCGAGTTTGCTACTGACATCTACACTAATCCAAGATAAGGCTTGTGGTATGTCTTGAGATTGAGTGACAATTGGCGAAAAGGCAAAAAAGGGAAATAACACTGCAACCAGCTCATCACAACTTGGGAAAATCACGTTTCAACTTCAAAATAAAGGGCAATTAAGAGCATGGTTTTAAAAACTGAAACGGTCAAATAACCGAAAAATGTCCAGTTTTTGGTTGAACTACCGATTTTTTTGGCTTTTACTAGATCAGTTGAGGTTTTGATTCCCAATCAAACTGGCCAGTTTGATCCAGTTTTTAAAACCATGATTACTAAACACAATACTACTTTGGTAAATCATTGATCTGATAAGAACTTAATGAGCCTTTTGAGCAATAAGCAAACATTGTCAAGAACTCCGACAATGCTTCTTTTCTTCTTATCCATTTTCAAAGACTTCTTATGTACAAACTGGGAAAAGCCACCTCAAATAGGGGTTATCATATCTAGGTGAACTACCTTCAAGGTCAGATGAAGAATTTGATAATAGTAAACTGCATATGTTTTTTTGATAAACGTGAATTGCATATATAGAAATTGGATTTGTGTGTGTGTGTGTGTGTGGAGGAAATTGAAGTTGGAAATTTGGATACTTATTATAAATGCAAAATCTGGATAGGATACACTTAGATATGCTCTAGATTTATGAAATCAGGCACTATCACCAACTTTTTAAAAATGTAATAAAAACCTAGTAACACGTGAACGGTGAACCTTCCTTGGTGGGACAACATCATTTTCATTATGTCATACACTATTTTATTGGGACAATTGGCAAAATATTTTTTATTTCAAAAATAAATAAGACTTTAGATTTTTAAAAAGAATAAATTATGAATGTGAAATACTGGCTCACGGCCTAGCACGAAAAACAATTTTATTTGCTAACACTAGTGTATGTGTAGAAAAATTACCTTTCGATTTGAATGTTGTACTTCAAAATGATTTAATTCAATAAAATTGTCTTACCTTTTTCTCAAAAAAAAAAAAAAAAAAAACTGATGTCAAGTGAAATGCAAATTAACTAAGGGAAAAGTTAATGGATGTCTAAATTTTTTTTTTTTTTTTTTAAGTAATGTGGAATCCGAATGATTCCACTTAACATTAATTATTTTCCAATGTGGCAATATTGGATTTTACGTATACACAAGATCTAGTTTTAAAGAGTTAGATTTCTTGTAATCAGGTACTTCAAAATCTACTTACTAAAAAAAAAAAAAAAAGTTCTTCAAAATCCGAAATCCTTACAATTATTATTTATCATCTTCAAATCCTAACACCTATTTTTTCTTTTCTTTTTAGGCCAAAATTTCCCTTTTCTATTCGTATGAACAAAGTAAATTTAATACAAGCAATAGAAGTAAATTGACAACGCTTAACTCGACAAAAGGTAAACAAAGAATGAAATAAGAAAATAAAATTTCTTAACTAGATATTATATTATTTGCATGAAATGAAATGTTTATATCTATGCATTTTGCCAGTTCTAGAATGTTATAACTTATATAGTTATTATAATTTAATTGTTACCATAAGTGGTAAGAAGGCATTCAAACTCTAATTCTACTTATACTAAAACTAAAATTCCACTTATACTAAAACCAAAATTCGACTAAATTACAAAGTTCTTGATTATAATCTTATTAAATATAGCTAGAGTGTGCATGGGTTGGGTTGGAATGCTTTTTTAATCCAACCCAAACTTGTTGGATTGAAAAATTTCCAACCCAACCTAAATCTATTACATATGTAGGAACCTACCTAATCTAATCCACATGGATCGGATCGTGTTGGTGGGTTGTGCTTAAATATTTCATGCATTGTAACAAAATAGACTTTCAATAATTGTTTACTAAATTTTTAATAGATTATTACAATTCACATAAAATACCTAAATTATATTAAAAACTTTTTAAATTTATCAAAACTAATTATTAAAATAACAAAATAAATCAGTTTAGGAAATTAAATATAAGGGTAACAAAATAAACTTATACATATTGGAGATTAGGTGGCTTAAAAAAACTATCAACCTGAACTCAACTCAACTCGAGACTCAAAATAAAATTTTAATTGAATCCAAACCATTAAACCATGAATAACCAACCCAACATCAACAAGCTTTTTACTCTTCCTTTTTCTTTTTTCATTTCATAGTGTTTAGGAATAAGTAAAGTAAAGCTAGGATATTGTAAATTTTACAACATAAGCCTCACAAACAAAGAAGTAATTCAAGCATTTATTTATTTTGGTGTTTAAGTAGCATGCCATCAATAATATTCTTGCCATGCACATCATTATAAATTAGTTAATTGTTATTGTAAGGTTGAATTTAATCAACCATCTTGTTGGCTTTATTCTGTGCCAAATTTGCTTGTATTTTAGCAATTAGTAACCCTATATTTAGGTGGGAATTATGTAAGGGTAGTGTGTGAGAGAGTGTGAAGAAATGCTCAAGATTATGCAAAGAAGAAGGGTCTCGCGACTGGATCTCGCGGCTTGCAAGCCGCCAGAAGGTGCACACGTGCCAAGCATGCCAGAAGTTGAAGAGTCGCGCCAACTGTTGCACTACAGGACAAAAGTCCCAGGCTGGCCAGGGCATTATCTCGCGACTTGAACTCGCGACTTAGTCAAGTCACGAGGCCAAGTCGCCAAGACACACTGTTTAGGAAAAACTGACTCTTTACATTCCAAACACACAATAGTATAAATACCCTTTATACCCACAAAATGTAGAGAGCTTCTAGAGAGAATTTTGAGAGAGAAACCCTAGAGAAAAATAAGATTGACTCATCCACAATCTTCATCTTTGATTCTCCAAATTCCTCTACTCTCTTCCTCTCCATTGTTAAATTCTTGAGAGGTTCTTAGCCAAATCCTTTTCTAACCATACCCATATACGTGAGAAGGCTTTTTGGTGCTTTGGGAAGCAGTTAAGAAGGGACCAATTTCATATTGGTTGATGCTATGGTCAAGTAGCGGAATCCGGCACGCTAGAAAAGACAAAGGTTCGGCACAACCTCGTTGGAGCAAGAAGCTTGGAGGGCTTAGGTACACTGCGTAGATTAGGCTTGGAGGGTCTATTGCTGTTCATGTATCCCAACTACATTTTCTAGTGGATTATTGACCGCTTGGAGGGCGGCGGAGAGGTTTTACGCCGAGGGCTTTGGTTTCCTCTTCGATAACACATCGTTGTGTTGTCCTTGTGTTTGCATCTCTCTTCCCTTAATTTTTGCCATTTAATTTCTGCTGTGGATGTGATTTTAATTGGTTAAAATTGTTTATCAATTCTGTTATAAGCTTATGTTCATGTTCCGCACATATATTGTTTGATAATAAACTTGAATTGGTAATTTATAAATTGGGGGTCTAAACGTTCATAGTGTTTTATACGCTATCTGAACTTTCAATTGGTATCAGAGCGGGTCACTTTTTGTGGTTTAAATACCTTAGTGCGATCCTTGACCCTGTATTGAGATGGACCGGTCTCAATCTTTGAATGTTCCACCATTTTTTGATGGTAACAACTATGCTTTTAGGAAAGTCCGGATGAGGGCTTTCTTATGTTCAATTGATGATACTGTTTAGGATGCTGTAGAAGTAGGTTGGACTAGGCCGGAGGCCACAAAATCTACTTGGGATAAAGCAGCCCTTGTGGCAGCCAATGCTAACAGTAAAGTTTTGAATGCAATTTTCTGTGGTGTTTCTCTAGATGAGTTTCATAGGATTTCTCACATCACTGTTGCCAAGGAGGGGTGGGAGATATTGGAGACCACCTACAAAGGCACGAAGAAAGTAAAAGACACCAAGCTGCAGATGCTGACCACTCGATTTGAGGAGCTCAAAATGAGTGAGAACGAGTCTTTTGACTCTTTCTATAGCAAGCTGAATGAGGTGGTTGTCGGCAAGTTCAATTTGGAAGATAAAACGAAGGATTTCAAGATAGTAAGGAAGATCCTTCGGTCATTGCCAGAAAGCTTTCGTGCCAAAGTGACAGGGATTGAAGAGAGTAAAGACCTTGATGATATAAAAGTCCAAGAACTGATTGGGTCTCTTCAGACTTATGAATTGTCGTTGCCCACACAAAGGAAGAGCAAATCTCTTGCTCTTAAGACCATTAATGAAAGGGTGGAAGCCTATGACTCATCGGATGAGGATGTGGTTGACAAAGATGTTGCATACCTTGTGAAAAATTTCCGAAAATTCTTGAAATTCAAGAACAATGGAAAATTTGGTGATAAAGGGAAATTCCAAAGTTCAGGAAGGGAGAAAAGGGAATTCAAAAAGAAAGATGGAAAGGAATCCCAATCTACACAAGGAATCACTTGTTTCGAGTGCAACGGGCATGGACATTTTAAGAATGAATATCCTAATTATTTGAAATCGAAGGGCAAGGTGTATGCCACGACTCTTAGTGACTCGGATTCATCCAATTCTGATTCTGAGGAAAGCTGTGACGGAGAAGGGAATTACTCGCTTTTATGACTATTACTCAAGTTGAGTCTTCGGATGATTTGAATTTGCTTGTACAAGAGCTTGGAGAACATAGTGATGAAGAATCAATGGGAGTTGTTAAAGAATCAGATGCTGAAAAAGATGAAAACACAGCCGATCTTCAAGAGAATTACAACTCATTCCTTGAGAAGTCGGGAGAGAATACAAGGGTGGCCAAGGCAGCTGTGAAGAAGATGAAGAAGGCAGAGGAGGACTATAAAAGTCTCATAATTCGCTATAAGGAGGCCAAATGTGAGATAGAGACACTGAATGGTGAGTTGTCAGAAGCTTATACAAAAGTGAGATTTCTTGAGCTAGAGGTAGTGCAAGCTAATGCCAAGATAGAGAGGGTCTCCACCAAGAAGCTAGATGATGTTATTTCATCTCAAAAACATTTCTCAAACAAGTCCGGGTTGGGATATACCGGAGGGAATAGCTCATCGGTCAATGTCACCAAAGAAGTGAAGTTTGTGAAGGCCAAAGAGCCGGTTGTAGAAAAGTCTATTCCTGAGAAAGTTAAGGTTGAAAAGAAGAAGAATGTGGCTGATCAACGGGTGTTAAATAAGTCTCATAATCAATCAGAAGCCAGACGTGAAGCTAGAGGAAGATCACTTCCAAGATCACAACGGGGTCCTAGAGCGAATCATTTTTGTCACCATTGCGGATTGCAAGGACATACCAGACCCAACTGTCATAAGCTAAGAGCATTGAACAATGCAAGCGCTCCACGGTCATGAGGACCAAGAAATGACAAGAGGTCTTGGGGTGGTGAGCAACCAAGAAGTCAAAACGGTGATCCCGAAATGATGGACGTGATGAAGATGATCGGTGCATTCACCACATGCTTGGAAAGCTCCATTAGAAGGTTTGAAAGTCCTAACTCTCGTACCCGATCCTATAAGGAAATCACCCCAAACGCACGTGACGTGTGGGTGAAGAAGGGTACTCATGCATAAGCATTACAACATGTCCATGCATTAATACTTCCTATGTTGTGTGACTATGTTTGGTTGTGTGCTTATTGTTAGTTTGAGTTCAAAATTGGTTGTTTGTTTGCTTTTGCTTTAAATGTTTTTACTTTGCTGTTTTTGATCAATCTTCTCTTGTTTTTGTGTCAAAAATCCAAAAAACACATAAAAAGTAGAAAATCCAAAAAGTTTGATCGACTTTGTTGAGTGTTGTCTCAAAACATGTTTTGCCTTGTACCTTTGTACTAATGGCCTTGTGCATCTACGAGCATAGCTTGTTCCCTATGCAGTCATACCATTGTGGGAGAAATCTTGACATCTATGTGACTGATGTAAATAGATCTTCAAACTTGTCATGAATGATTAGTGAATGGTTTTGTTGATCTTGAGACATGCATAGACTTGTGCCTATATATCTTCCCACTTGTTTATTTATTTATTTTTTGCTTTAAGAGCTCACCAAATGTAAATCTCCAAATGAAAAGAGATATAGAGCTGCAAAAGCCTGTCGCACATACTAGTATTTGACTAGGAAAAAGGGAAAGCGACTAAAAATAAAATTGTATGATGCCCAAAAAAAAGCCAAAGGCTAACTCATCAAAGTGAAATATCAAAAATTTCAAGCATCAATCTCACAATGAGATGTGTTGTTTCAAAAGGATCAAATGATATGTTGAATATGGAGCCAAATGAAAAGCTTCAAAGATATGGTACTCAAGTTTATGTGGGAGGTCATATATGCATATTTCTATAATTGAGATGGGTCACATTATCTAGTGCTAGTTGTGTATGTCTTGGTTGAATTGATCATTGAAGCTTCACATTAGACTAAGGAATATCTCATTGATGATATCCACACACATCACACAAGTCTATGTTCAATTAATGCCATATTCATTTGTGTAATTGTACTTGATTAAATGTGTTTTCACTAGCTCAATTTTTGTTGATCAAACACAAAAAGATTTTTGAGTGTTTAGTTGTTTTTGGAAAGTACTTTGTTGTCCTGTTTTGGCGACTCAGTCGCAGGTTGACCCAGTCGCATGCTCCAGTCGCGAGTCCATATAGAGATTTTTTCGCAACTCACTGGCGGGTAAATGCCCTAGTCGCGAAAAATACTTAGAATATTTTTCAAAATTTAGGTTTTTATGATTTTTGCGGCTCAGTGTGGCAACTTGTTCGCGGGTGGAAGGTCCAGTCGCGAGGGGTACACAGAGATTTTCGCGGCTCACCTTGCGACTCTCTCGCGAGTAGACCTTCCAATCGCGAAAAACACTTAGAATTTTTTTTTAAAATTTTTGTCTTTAAGTGTTCTGGCGGCTGGCCCTGGCGACTTGCATGCGACTTGATCCAGTTGCGAAAAACGCGTGTTTTGCGTTTTAAAGGTAGTTTTTAAAACCTTTTAGGTTTTCCCTCGAACATTTTGACTATTCATTGTCTTGTTCGTCTATCCCTCTCCCAAACACACCGTGCTCCCAACCCAAACCTCCATTGTTGATCATCTTCTCAACTTTAATCTTCAAGAAAAGGTATGGGTTTTCTCAATTTCTCTAAGCATATCATATTTCTTGCCTTGAATTCTTGGATTTTTGAGTTGTTGGTGAGATTGGGTATATGTTTTGATTCGGTTATGGGTTGGGTTTGTGTTTGTTAGGTTTGGGTATTTAGGTTTTGTTGTTTTTGGCTTTAAGTTGCTAAATATGTTTGATATCATGTTTGGTGCCTCTGATTCGAGTATTTTGACTAATCTGTGTTGATTGGTAAATCTCATACCCATTATGTTTTGACTCATTGTCCATTTTTTTATGATACACTCTTTGTGTGAGTATGGTTGGTTCAATATGGTTGTATTTTGATGGTGGTGGTATAATGTTTCTGACTTTATGTTGCTATTGATTATGGATATCATGTGTGTTGTTTCTGCCCTGTGGATATTGTCTGCTCTGTTTTGGTTTGAGCATCTCATACTCATTAAGATATGTCTCATAGACATATGCTTTCTTTTGAATGAATGTGGCATACACTGTTTCAATACTGCTGATTATTGCATGTTGAAGTCTATGCTTGGGAATGTTCCTTAGAGTGCTCTTGTTTGAGTTGTTGTGCTCACTGTCAAAATATGTTTTGCATAAGACTTGCTGATAGGTTGTTCTCTGCCTTTCTGTTTTGTGCTATATCTTTCAATGACTGATTTTAAGTTGAATATGAACTAAATGCTGTCTTGACACTCTATTACTCCCTATGTCACTAACTTGTTACTAATACCTGTGTATTTCCTCCTATTGTGCTCTGCTCTTGTTGTGGCCTCTTCTGCTTGTTCACAGATATCTCCCACACCCACAAAGAAGAAGACTTCTGCTAAGAAGGCTAACAAAAGGCTGAAAATGGACTATAACCTGTTTAGGTCTGTTCAACATTTTGAGAGATACAAAGATTTTTTCTTGAAGGCAACAATCATTCAAGAAAGATTTGTAGATTTGGTGGATTTGAAGGACACCTTCATTCCAAGTTATTTTAAGGGCAGAGGTTGGGATAAGTTGTTGGGTGACCTGCCTGGAGTGTGTGAGCCTCTAATCAGGGAATTTTATGCTAATGCTAGGTTAAGAGAGAAGGAGTTGAACTGTTGGATAAGAGGAAAGGAGTTCACTATAGATGTGGGTGATATTGATGAGGTGTTAGGGTTTGAAGGTTTAGATGACCATGACTTCACCAATTACAAGGACAGGATGCTATCCATAGAAATTGTCCAATCTCATATTGGTGGGGTTAGAGAAGGAAGATGCCTCAACACTACTGCCTTCCCAGTTGACATAAGGTGTTTAACCACCATCATGATGTTCAATTTGTACTCAGTTAGGAAGCTGACTACAATCAATAATGCCAGAGCTATATTTCTCATAGAGCTCAAGGAAAACACCTTCATAGACATCAGCTCTCACATCTTTGACACCATTGTGGATGAGACTAGAACAACCTCCAAGGCCAAGCTGATTTTTCCCAGCCTTCTTATGAGGCTATTTAGACTGAAAGGTGTTGCCATTCCTCAAGATATCAATCTCATGCCTACACCCTCAGCCATCAATAAGATAACCATCACAAGGATACAAGTTCGTCTCCCAAGTGATGAAGAGGAAGGTGACCAAGTTGAAGGTGAACCCATGGACACTAAGACAGAGGTTGTAGGACAAGCTTCAAGCTCAAGAGGAGCAGAGCTTCATCTTCATTAGCTGCACCTCCAGATGCATTTCAGATCATCCTAGAGAGGATTGATGGACTCAGAGAGGTCCAAAATGCACATATTGACAGGATAGCAGCAATTCAGGATCAGCTCAACATACTTTCAGCCAAGTTTGACAAAATCAACACCCAGCACTGATCCTTTGGCCATTCCGGTCAAAAAGGGGGAGAATTTTTTTAAGAAGAAGCTCTTGAGGGGAAGTGCTACTTTGAGGGGGAGTAGCCAAAAACACTGTTTATCTAGTTTATTGTTCAGTTTTATTTTATGTTTTTGGTTATGGTATTATGGGTTTGATACAATGTGTTAAATAGTTTGGTTATTCTGCTGGTTTTAAAACTCATGGATATGTTTGATTGTTACTTTGTTTAAATGCCTTTGGATCTTTGGTTTATTAATACTTAAGATGTCTTTCAGTAGCCTTTTGGGTTGTTTTCATATTTTGTAGGCTTTTATGGTTTGTACCATGCTTATGCAGCGTTTATATTTTGAACTCATGCTTTGTAGCTTAAGTACTTGCTATTAAATGTCATGCATTTTCGTTAAGTACATCACTCTTGTGCCCTTTGTAGGATTTTATTCCTAGCTGCATATACTTCATGTATTGTGCATTGGTTGAGTGTTGGACATGCAAATGATACTTTGCATTGAGCTTATTAGCTTGCATGTCCGGATGTTCATTCCAAGTGTGAATGAGCATTATGGTCACTATCTTATAGTGATTGCTTGTTTGGTCAAGCCATGGTGTGTTTCTTAAACTCCATTTTGCTTGATCACATTGTGCTTGCCTCATATGCATTACAAGTTTTTCTACATACAATGATCATATTGTGTTGTTGTGTTTTAGGAGTTACTTGTTCATATGTTTCAAGAGCTACACAGATTCTAGAGTTAGGTGTGAGTGAGTTATGTTCAACTGTTCCCAACTCACATGTTAAGTCTAGAGTTTGTTTTAGGGTTTTATCACAGAATAGCCAAAGGGGGAGATTGTAAGGTTGAATTTAATCAACCATCTTGTTGGCTTTATTCCGTGCCAAATTTGCTTGTATTTTAGCAATTAGTAACCCTATATTTAGGTGTGAATTATGTAAGGGTAGTGTATGAGAGAGTGTGAAGAAATGCTCAAGATTGTGCAAAGAAGCAGGGTCTCGCGACTGAATCTCACGGCTTGCAAGCCGCCAGAAGGTGCACACGTGCCAAGCATGCCAGAAGTTGAAGAGTCACGCCAGCTATTGCACTACAGGACAAAAGTCCCAGGCTGACCAAGCCGTTATCTAATGACTTGAACTCGCGACTTAGTCAAGTCGCGAGGCCAAGTCGCCAAGACACCCTGTTTGGGAAAAACTGACTCTTCACATTCCAAACACACACTAGTATAAATACCCCTTATACCCACAAAATGTAGAGAGCTTTTAGAGAGAAACCCTAGAGAAAAACAAGATTGACTCATCCACAATCTTCATCTTTGATTCTCCAAATTCCTCTACTCTCTTCCTCTCCATTATTAAATTCTTGAGAGGTTCTTAGCCAAATCTTTTTCTCACCATACCCATATACGTGAGAAGGCTTTTTGGTGCTTTGGGAAGCAGTTAAGAAGCGACCAATTTCATATTGGTTGATGCTATGGTCAAGTAACGAAATCCAGTAAGCTAGAAAAGACAAAGGTTCGGCGCAACCTCGTTGGAGCAAGAAGCTTGGAGGGCTTAAGTACACTGGGTAGATTAGGCTTGGAGGGTCTATTGCTGTTCATGTATCCCAACTACATTTTCTAGTGGATTATTGACCGCTTGGAGGGCGGCGGAGAGGTTTTACACCGAGGGCTTCGGTTTCCTCTTCGATAACACATCGTTGTGTTGTCCTTGTGTTTGCATCTCTCTTCCCTTAATCTTTGCCATTTAATTTCTGCTGTGGATGTGATTTTAATTGGTTAAGATTGTTTATCAATTCTGTTATAAGCTTATGTTCATGTTCCGCACATATATTGTTTGATAATAAGCTTGAATTGGTCATTTATAAATTGGGGGTCTAAACGTTCATAGTGTTTTATACGCTATTTGAACTTTCAGTTATCTTCTTCCCCTCTAAGGTTTTGCCTTGCTGTACATTTTTTGGAAGAAGCAAAGTTATCTTTAGTTAGCCTTCCAGTTTAGCAATATTTGCATTTATATCCAGGTATTAATTAATTGTCATGCTATAATACTTAATAATAAATACATTTATTTTCCATATATCAATGATCTATATTTAGGTCTTGCACTAATAATTATTTATGTTAAATAAATTTATATGGTTATTATTTTTCAGGAAGAAAGATGTTAATGGATGCCCTTAGGGTATTGGTTAACAATCTATTTAAAGAAAATTTTATGAAAAATGAGGAAAAAAAGATTAATATTTTGACAGTTTTTTTCATTTTCCATAAAAGTGGTATCAACACTTTCTTAATATGGATGGTTAACCATTGCCCTAAGGACACTCGTTAGTATGACCATTTGATAAAATATACACACACTTGTTTAAAACTTGTGAAAATTTCAATATAAAATATAAATAAATTTCTTTAGATATATTTCAAATATAAATATGAAACTTGATAGTTATGATAGTTATTAATAAACATTTATTTTGATTGTCTTTGTATATGAAGTATTAACTATGATAATAATGGCATTTAATAATATCTATTTATTTTGTCATTTTTTTTACAGCCACACAATATATTCATTAGACCTTCTACTTGAGCAAAACTTTGCATCCTAGGGTCCGTTTGTTTTGGCTTCAAACCATTTCAGGAAATCATTTTCCGTAAAACCGTGTGTTTGGTTGTGCATGGAAAATAGAATTTTCCGGAAATCCATTTCATTTGACCGTAAAATAGCAGCTTTGACCCGGAAATGGTTTTACGTTTCTATTTTACCTTCAAACCATTTCCAGAGAGAGAGAGAGAGAGAAAGAAAGAAGAGAGAGTAGAGAGCCTTTTAGCTCATGACCGATCGCGCCACAAGGAAAGCCGAGATCGCCGAGATCGTCCTGCTGAGATCATTCGCTGAGATCGCCGAGATTGTCCCGCCGAGATCGTCCGCCGAGATCGCCGAGATCGTCCCGCCGAGATCGTCCGCCGAGATCGTCCGCTGAGATCGCTGAGAAATTGATGGCTTCCTCTCTTCCTCCAAAGCTTCGATCTTTACCTTCTCTTCCAATGAAATTGATGGCTCCGATCACTCCGATTTGAAGAGAATGGATCGTTGGGTTATGGCCTGTGAGTCGGTGGTGGTGGGGATCGGTGGTGTGGGTCCTTGGGTTGTGGGCTGTGGTCGGTTGTGTGGGTTTTTATTGGGTTGTGGTGGGTTTGTTGATAGCCATTATTGATGTGGATGGGTTGTTGAGCTGGATTTGTGGTGATGTTGGTTGTTTTTTTTTTTTTTAATCAGAGTTGTTGTGGTGGCAAGTGGTGGTTTGTTGATGTGGGTGGGTTGTTGAGGTGGGTTTGTGGTGGTTTTTTTTTTTTTTTTTAATCAGAGTTATGGTGGTGGCAGGTGGTGGTTTGTTGATGTGAGTGGGTTGTTGAGGTGAGTTTGTGGTGGTGGTGGTAGTTTTTTCTGATATACAATTTGTTTGGAAGACGAGAAAATAGCTGAGAAAATGTGAAAAATTTGTAGGAAAATAGCATTTTCAGAATGTTACCAAACACATGAAAATATTTTCTAGAACAATTTTCATAATGCAACCAAACACTTAAAAATATTTTCCTTTTCCGAAAATAGCATTTCCGAAAAATATTTATTTTCCGGAAAATATTTTACATTGAAACAAACACAGCCTAAGTCAAATGAATAATTCATTGTCATGTGTTAATAAATACAAGCATTAATTTGTAGTACTTATTAATAGGTGATGCAATAGTTATTTATGTAAAATGAATTTATAAGGTTATTTTAAAAAATTTATATCAAATACACACACATATATATATTAAGAACCTACCAAGCGCAACTGATTAGTACCTCTTGACATTTTCAATAAATACATCCAAGATTTTCATGTTTTTCCTTTCACGTTGTAACTATCAAATTATTTAAAATAAATATATATACCTATAAACTATAAAGAACGTTCCTATGGATGTCTAAGTTTGTGCCAAATGTCACTCTCCTTTTAATGAAAAATATAATACTCTTCATTTAGTCTTTTACCTAAAAAAACCATTATATTTATGGAAACAATTTGATTAATTGTTATTTATTAATAATATGAAAGCATTTATGGCCATTTATTACTATTTATTAATGGCGCACTTATTATTATAATTTTATATAGTAATTTTTAAAGAATTAATGTAAGAAATCATTTTATTTGAAATACTTTTTAATAAAAAAATTATGATTGATTTGGCATATGAGATTTTCACTCACTTTTTTCTTTTTTTTAAATAATTTTTTATAATGTTACACACATTTTTTTGTTTAACAAATAATTGAAATGAAGACTAACAAAGGAACAAAGAGAAGTTCATTAACAAATGCAATTAAGAATATAAAGAATAATTGTGTGCTTAAGTTATTGTTTGTCACCACCACGCACCCTTGGCGCAGTGGTCATTCTACAAGTATAAATGCTTGTGAAGTGTGGGGAGCAAGGGCCGGGATTCAAGTCTCCAGGAGGGAGCTTCACACATATATACACTTAGATTAGGTTAGAGTAGAAATTCCATCTTGTATAAAAAAAAAAAAGTTATTGTTTGTCAAAATAATTAAATATTCAAGAATTTACTCAAGCAATATGATCATGTCATGTTGTTAATTATATTAATCTTAACAATTTATATTTTGCCGACCAACGCTATAAATACATAACCAAGTTCTCAATTTACACAGAAAAAACTTAGCACCTATTAGAGGTTTATTTCGATGGTTTTTTGAACTTTCTTGTGTTTAGTATCTAAAAAATGCGTCAAAGGAAAATTATCGTTTAACTTCTCTTACTTCACTTGGCATGGAACAGATTTGTTTTCCATGCCAACCTATCTTAGTGGAAAATAACTCTATCTCATGCCAACCTTATATATTATAAATAGGAAGTCAAAAGATACATGAATCAACAATATCATTCTTGACAAAGAACTTTAGAAAAAAGGAAAAACAAATGGCCTCTCCAATTAGTTGCCTATCAATCTTGATAATCCCTCTACTAGTCACATTTCTTCCCAAGGTTTGTATCTTTTTTTTTTTCCAATTTTTTCTTGGTGGGTTTTTAACTAATCGGTTTCATTTTCGTTATCAATTTCTATATGTGATCATTTTGTTTTGTTTTTTTGTTTTTTGTTTTGGTTGCAGACTGAGATTAGAAACCTTAATCGTCTATGGCATCCATGGGAGAGAGAAACAGTTGAATATTTTACCTTAGGTGATCTTTGGAATTGCTATGATGAATGGAGTGCATATGGGGCTGGAGTTCCGGTCGCCTTGAACAACGGCGAGACCTTAGTTCAGTATTATGTGCCTTATCTCTCTGCAATCCAGATTTTCACAAGCAATTCGTCTGTACACGGTTTGAGGTATCTACCCTTTCTTGTATCTGCATTTGCAGTCTTATTTTTGTTTTAATTTGATTGTCGTACAGGCTGAATTTTACTAGTGGTAGCTTCCAGCAAGGTCCTAGTTTGATTTACTTTGATTGGATTTGCAATGATTCTTCTGATTAGGTCCAATGTTATGATATTCCTTGACTAGTATGATTTAAAATTTTGGTCAACCATGTGGATTAGTTAAAGTTTATTAGTTTTTTTTTTTTGAACTCATTCGAATCGATTGGTTAAGAATTCTTCAATTGGTTGTATAATTGAATTGCTCAAGGACCCATATGGGTTAGTCAACCTGTGATGATTTGGACATTAATGTGTTTATTTTTAATTAGTTGGGGTATTCTTTCACTTTTAGACAGAATTGCTGAAATTATTTTGTTTACTACTAGATTAATCAATGATAACATATTAGTCTTAATTTGAAGCAGTTTTCTGGACTAAGTAATATTGAAAATATTTTTTGAATGAGATTTTCAGGGAAGAGACTGAGTCAGGGGACTATGAGACGCGGTCCTTTAGTGATTCATGCAGCGATGAGAGTGAGAGTGATAAGTGGAGATGGGATGGATGTTCGTCAGAGGATGGAGGGTCTGAGCAAGACAATCTCTGTCACCCAAATGATAGATTGGGGAACCTTTATTTTCAGTACTTTGAGAGATCAACTCCTTATGGAAGAGTTCCTCTAATGGATAAGGTACCTTTGCTAGTTCATCTTCCTCTCATGCAAACCTTAATTAGCCCTTTTAATGTTCTTTACTTTCATTTCATTAGCATTTCATCTTTTCTTTCTGTCTCTTCTGTTTTTCCTTTTTCTTTATAAAAAATAAGACTGATTGAGGATTGGAACAATGAGAACATTTGTGGATTTGTTAGAATCATATTATGAAATCCTTTTCAGATAGGCATCTTTTAAAGATACAATGGAACTTTTGACTCCAATATGACACTAAGTTTTTCATTCCATGTTTAATTTTCTTATTTACTTCTTTATCTCTCTTCTCTTTGTGTCTGTCATGGATAATAATTGTACTTAGTTTTATATTTTACTTCCTTTTGAAGTAATTACCATTTTTATTAGCATATGTTCACGCCTTTAATCTTTATTGTCTTGAACTTTACTATTGTTTGGAAGAAGAATTCAATATTTGGGGTTTTCAGCTTTCTAGATGATTATAACTAGTCATGCTTTAAATTCCTTGAATCCCTTTACCATGTAGGAGTATGTTGATTCCATTGATGAATTACTGGTTCCTTACTTTTCAGATAAACGGCTTAGCTCAAAGATATCCTGGCTTGATGTCATTGAGGAGTGTGGATCTTTCACCAGCAAGCTGGATGGCAGTTGCTTGGTCTCTCTCTCTCTCTCTCTCTTATCAACTAGTATATAAAGCTTACATAATAAAATTTAAAAATATGATTTTTTTTTTGGCCTTAAGCTTGTTGCTTAAGTTTTTAAATTAGTGTTCTATTAAATAATTGCTCTCAAGTCTCAACATGGTCTATTAGGATTTATAGAGCGTTATTGCCACTAGTTATGACCACCAATAAAAGATTATTTCCCCAAATAATCTCTTGTTTGTATTAATACAAAAGATATGATAATAAATTTTCTCATATTTTTTATTTTTCAGGTATCCAATATATCACATTCCCATGGGAAGAACCATAAAGGATTTGTCCACATGCTTCCTCACCTATCATACCCTTTCATCCTCATTCCAAGGTAGGCTCTATTTATTTTCATGTCACCCCTGTCAACCTATTACCGTTGGATTTTTGGTTCAACCAAAAGGGCGGTGACAAGTTTTGTTGTTGACTTTTTATTTTATCTTTGCCCTCTAATTGTATCCATTCAAAGAAAGGTACTTATGCGAACTATATCGCTCATTAAATATGCTATGTGGATATGTCTATTGCTATGTAGATATGGACCTTGAAGATGACCTTGAGAGTTCTGATAGGAAGAGAAAGGAAGGGGAAGGCATCTCTCTTCCTCCATTTGGTTTGGCCACTTACAAGATGCAAGGAAATGTGTGGATCTCGGGCAATCGTGGTCGGGACCAGGAGAGATTGGTGTCACTTTTGAGTGTGGCAGATTCATGGCTAAAGCAATTAAGGGTCCAGCACCATGACTTCAACTACTTCACGGGGATTCGGAGTGGCTAAAACCACAACTTTATATGATTCAGTTGGAAAGGATTGACCATTAAAACCCTCTTTTTTGGAACCATGGTTTTGTGCTCTTGATCGGAGTTGAGTGTGAGGATTGATTATAGTTTGACACTTCTCAGCATTGAGCTTCGTAGATAGGCTTTACTTAAGGGCCAGCCAAATATGTGAGATTTCATCCCAAAGGTATTTGAGGTTGAGTTTAACTCTCTTTGCCTTCTGTTTAGGCGGTAAATAGGCTGTTTGTTGTAGAGAGATAGATAAGAGGCTTCTTCCACCATGTAGTTTTATGGATTGTGTAACTAATACATTCCTCTTCACCATACAAATTTGGCCATTTCCTTTGTATCACATTAATCATAACATTTTGATTTGCCTCTGGGAAATGTTAAAAAGAAAAAAAAAAGGAAAATGCCCTTTGGAACTTAGAACCATTGAGTCATTAACAAGTGAGGAAAAAAGAAAAGAAAAAGCCAACAGATTTAAAAGGATTAGATAAAAAAGCAGAAGATAAAAAAGCAGAGAAGTGGGTCCACAGAGTTGAACATTGCTCCCATGAAATTAAAACCACCCATTTTGGCTAAGGGATCAAAATTCAACCGCTATAATCTTTTTCTTGACCAATTTGTTGCAATTAATTCCATAACTATCTGTAACACTATCAACACTTCTTTCTAGCCACTTGGCACAAAACTTGAGGGTTGTCCTTGTGTTTGCCTTTGCTACTTTGATTTTCTTATAATTAAGTTGCTACTTTGATATCAATAAATTAAATAAAAAAAAAGTTGCTACTTTTATAAGTTTCTAAATATTGTTATATATTAATACGTATCATTTGGACTTAATGCTTTGCCTTGTGGTACAAAATGCTAGATAGACAAAACTTTAAGTCACCAAAATGTATTATATTATAAATAAATTAACTTTCTGATTACAGTACATTTTACTTTTAACATCCAAATCAAAATATTTATATTTTGTTTTAAGAGCCTACAAATAAGAAACTTGATATTTATTTTTCAGATTGGAATTTAGCTATTGCACCATGCACTACCTCTCACATCATTTTCAGTTTTTCAAAATTTTTAACATTTTTTAAACTCTGAACTTTTTTACATTTTTAACTTCCGAGATCCAATGGTTGGTATCAAAAGTTAATTTTTTAACTCTGAACCATTGAGAAGGTAGCACTGACAAAGAGTGTGCTGGGTCATAAAGAGGGGTTTGTAGAAGTGTTGGACAAATCTCTCTCAATTGGCAAAGTACATATGATGAACTTATTAAAATCGGCAAGACATTTGAGCACTTGATGAATGACACTTTTTTAGCATTTACATCATCCATCCATCCATCATAGCACGTAGGTTCTTCATACGTTTTCTCAATAGTCTTGAATAAGCTCAAAGGGACGTCTCTTTCTCTTCTTTAAAATCATGCTTTGATCTCCTTAATTTTTGTCTTTGGCATATTAAAGTATCTTATACAAATAAAGTAAGACTTTAGCTTTGGCACACTCTAGCTAGAACGCGGATATCACTAGCCCAAACTGAATGATCATATTTCCACAAAGACCAATCTTTTATTAAAGTATTAACTATTAAGTACTCATTCATTTACTTTCAACTTAAAACCCAACTGAAAAATTGATTGATCATTGCTTGATTGAGCATTACGGGAATCCCATTTGTAAAATCAAAATACTTTATTCCCTATCACTATATAGAAAACATGTCCCAAAAACTCCCAATTAGATAAAAGTCTAAAGGGATGATATATATATAAATATAAATATAAATATATTTTTGTTTTTTTGTTTTTTTATGTTGGTTTAAAACGGAAACTGGTTGATGGGATTCACTTGAATCAAGTGGGAATATTAAGAAGGTGTGATTCAAGATCATACCAAACTTGTATAAATATATATCAATATTGGGCAGTGTAACATTGTTTAATGGTGAATTTGTCAAAATTCGCATTCAATTAAAAAATATTGAGTGGTATGACATTACTTAAAATTACATCAGATGTAATTTGCAGAGTAAAAAAGCTTTATTTTTTGAAAATTGATTTCACTATGTAGTGAGAAGGAAGAAATCCATTGTGCCATGTGGACCACTAATTTAGCTTTGCTTTAAACAGGTGATGATAATTGAATGAGAATTGGGGATGCGGAATACAATAGTTTTTTCATTCAATAAGGGCTTCTGAGTTCTAACTTCTAACCTTATTTTCAATCCGGAGCAACTTAGCAGCAGGTAGAAAAACCCAAGTTTGGATTAATTTAAATAATTTTAAATCCACGGTCCACCTGGCATGTGCACTTCATAGTTCATATGCACTATGCTAGAGGCAAGCATGCTGTGATTAATGAAAAAAAAATGGTATTAGTTTTAGATTTTTTTTTTCCTTTAATAAAAATTTGATAGTTATAATGAGAGATAGATGATTTAAACTTTGGATGTCTTAGAAATACAAAAAGCACCAACTAGTTGAGCTACAAGATTTGTGACTAGTGGTGAATTTATGTAAAGAAAATATTACCCTAATTATACGTTATCACCCTAACAAGTTATGAAAAAAAAAAAAAAATCGTCTCGACTTTAGAGCCTTTTTAATTTGAATTTTATTCAAGTGCAACCAGCTTGTTATCCACTTTGCTAAACTCCAAAGCTGGAAACATAGTTCCACCATCATTCCAGATAAAGAACATCATTTGTTTTCCATTAATCTCAATAGTGCAATCGCTATCCTCTTTACCGACCGAAAGAGAAAAAATAAAAAAAAATAAAAAAAATTGCAACCACTAACCATACCAATATATGTAATAAATTGGAAAATAAGGAGGGCTTGCAAATCCAACTACCAACAAACATCACATAGCACTACACATGGGGCAGTACAAGTAGACTCGTTTGGTCAATGATGCATGTACACAGATTGGCTGTGTGGCACTTGGAATTTTGGAATTCACTTGCTCCCTAATCCTATATCTACCATTCTTTAGTTTTATAATCACATTATGGTATAATTACATCTCACTACGTGTCACGATAAATTTTTTCTTTGCTTTTTCAATCTACGCATGACATTTGCAACACAGGAATCAGTTTAGTGCATGCCTTCTTTTATTTTAAAATTATATATATAAAAAAAAAATTTAGTGCATGGTGATTGGACAAGCTCAAACTTTGTGAGCTTGATCCCGTGTGTTAATGACCTTTTTTTTTTTTTTTTGAAAATCAATACTTTGAACTTTATTAAATAGTAAGCAAAACTGCCAAATAAGTAGCAATGGTGTGCAATGGGACATCTTCCATCCACACTTGAAAATCAGTGACATGTCGTGCATGTCGAACTAGGTTGTGAGATACACTATTCCCTTCTCTACAAACATGTGGAAACCTAATATAATGAGATAAATTTGCAAAACATTTAACCTTATGAATTAAACTCAGATCAGAAACTAACTGTAGAGCACTTGATGTAGCCAAAGTTTCAAACTTCACGACAGTTAAAGGGAGAGGGATGATTTCGACCCTGTGCCAAGCCCTTCCTTGGCAATCTCGAATAATCAATCCAATCCCTACCCTATCATCTTCTTGAAACAATGCATCGATGTAATTTGTGCCTGAAACCTCCATAGTTACATCAATAGTCGATCCCCAGAAAAACATTGATCCACCTCCTCTCAAAGTTCTTGGGTAAACAAACATGTTTTCACACTGAATTTTTCTCATCACCTCTTTTAGCCTTGCTTCATCTGCTCATGTTTCGGCTAATAACATGACAGAGGGATCTTTTACCCGCACCAATTCCGTAAGCTCGTTCACTGTACATGGGTTCCCAAGCCCATGACAGTTCCAGATTAAACAACTCATGGTGATTGGTGGGGCTGGGCACCAGCCTCCACCATTGAGAAATAGGACACACCTTCATCCTCAGAAACCTGCCTATGTTTGCTTGGTAACTCCGGATGAGCAACTCCCCTTCTCTTTCCACCAAGTTTTCCTTCCACTTGCACTTCGATTACAGCCTTCTCCCTGCCAACCCAATTTTGTTTACTCCTTCCGTAGGTTGTGTTTTTTTTTTCCTCGTGTTGCCCTAATCCCTGTCTGACGTGTACTTTGATTTTTTCCTGAAGTGGCATGCTGAGTTGGCGAGTTAAAAACCCTAATAGCTATTGCCGTAGGTATCTCACTCCCATTAGGATTCTGCCCGTTAGTCATTAATGCCTCATTAATCTCCCTGACCTGGATATCAATTAATTCTGGCATAATAACCGAAATTGGGATTGAATTTCTGGATTCCTTATTCGCCTCCTCATAAATAGGAGCAATTATTGGAGGTGATTTGGTTGTGATTGAGTCCGGATTTGGTTGGGTAGCGTGATCAGAGAGTAACGCATCTGCTCCTTCCACATTAATTGGATTCAACGGTTCACCCCCATTAATTTCATTAATCCCCTCTGCATTAAATTCTGCCGCCTTCTCCGAAGAAAGCTCCTCCACCGGATCTCCACTATTTGCTCTCCCCTCCGATGGACTTGGCTGTGCATGCAGAACCTGAGATGATGCATTAGCTTTAGGCTTCCTTTGCTCATAATATCCTGGAACATAAATAACTTCCTTCCCTGCTACAGTGTACGGAGCGGCCTTCAGAGATGAGTTAAACTGTTGTTGCTCCGGCTTAAGAATTCCCTTGCTTTCCATCCACAATTCACATTCTTTATCACTATGGTTAAGACGTCCACACCAGAAGCAAAAGTTAGGCAGACGTTCGTACTTGAAACTTATCCATATTTTCCTTCCACCCTCCAATGTAATAAGTCTGCCTTGGCACAATGGTAGAGATATGTCAACAAGGACTCAGACCTTTATGAAGTTTCCACCTTCCTCATCAACTGCCCTCGTAGACTTTTGGACTTCCCCAATCGTGTCGCAGATTTCTTCAGCTACAGACCTTTTCATGAAACGCACCAGAATATCATGAACTTGAATCCAAAATAAAGTTGTCTTGAACACAAGGTCCCACACCAGAATCTCCGAGTTATACCTTTGCAGCATAACTAAATGTTTGTCGAAGCTTCAAGGTTGGTTCTTAAGAATCCGATCCACATCTCCCAGATTGTCAAAGACAAATAGAACACCATGGTCCTTCTGATTACGAATCTTAAAACCATTGGTAGACCTCCACAATTGTTTGGAAGTTCGAGCCATGATTTCCATGTTAAGAAAGCGAGGAGTCAAGAACTGCGCAACCAACATGAATTCCCCAGTTTGTTGGTCCCTTTGTAAAACAAAACCTGTTTCCTCCTTCTCTGAGAGAGACAAAGAATTCCATTTTTCAGCCAAGTCCTCCATTGTCTTAGCTACTTTGGTTGATTACTAATCGTGTTCCCCAAAACCCCAAAAAACCACTAGCTCCAAAGTAAACTTGTTACTTTAGAGAGACAAAAGACTTTCCTTCCTTAGAAGGGACAATACACTTCTACTGCCTAAGAAAGGGAGAGGACTCACTTTCAGAGAGACAGAGAGACCTAAAGCGTGTGTTAATGACTTTGTTATACAAATAAAGAAAATTAAAGCATGTGTAAATTGGGCAATTGGGAACTCTATTTGGATGTTTCTTGTGGATGATCACTTAAAAGCAAACTAATCCATATATGGGTTAATTTTCTTGAAAAATATAGAAATAGTTACCGTAGATTGGATTGTCTTTTTCATGCTCATGAAATTCAAAAGTGAAAATTCAACCTGAATTTTTTTAGTGAAATACGGAGGTAATTTAGAATTTTAGAAACAAGCATAATATTGGTAATTATCTTTTGTTTCTACTTAGGTTCTCAAACTTCATCTCATGTATTTGTAATTGTAAATCCTCTATAATCCTGTAACTAATTTCTCTTATGTATAATTAAATGTGATACATACATTTATTATTCAAATAATTGAATAATTTCACCACCTTTTGAGGAACTTTTTTAGTTTTTATAAGGTTAATTGGTTTCAAAACGCTTCCCAATGTTCCCATGCTATGCAAATAGACATGATTTCTGCAAAACTTTGGCTCCTTTCATCCAGTAATTGGGGTTGAGACTTGAGAGAAAGTTAAGTGAGGGATTAACATTGGGGTGGTGATTTTTCATTTTTGTACGCATCTTCCATATATGTATACATAAGCTTTTTAAGACAATATATGTATACAACCAATAGCTCTTCACTTTTTAGGACACAATCAATTCAATCATGATCATTGTGGAAATTTTTTTAGGATTTTGAAATGTCGTCGTGCTTGTCACTTCAATCGTGCATTATCCACTGCGTTGAGAAGTGAGGACTATTAAGTTACCATTTGCGCTATCATTACTCAAATGGTAGTTAAAAAAGGGGGAAAAAAAAAGGACATGCATGGTATATTAAACTTTGACTGATATTTTGTATAGATCCGATATTTTGGATAAATCAATTATAGTCAAAAGATTCATGTGATAATCCATTGATAATGACATCTTTTGTAGTGCTTTCATGTGCGAGGTTTGAATCGCAACTTACCCTCCCTTACCAGTTATCTATAATTAAAAAATAAAATAATTATAGTCATGTTTTGGGCAAAAAGATTATGTAACTTCTACTTCCACAAAAATACCGAGCATTTTACATATGGACTTAGACTTATATTTTGGATTTTCTGTCACAACATGACCAAACAACCAAAACTATGGGTGAAAAAAAAAAAAAAAAAAAAAACCAAAACTATGAGTGAAAAAAAAAAAAACTATGGGCGAAAGAATGGTATATCTTTTCTCTTCCACAAAATTTTGGAGCGGGTATATATGAGTTAATTTATAAAATAAAAAAAATTAGGTTTTTTATTATTAGGGGTAGTTTAGATATTTGGCTTTAGAACAATCCCCTGACGGGCCTGTGTAGCACGTTCGATACCTATACAAACAATAATAGTTATGACTTATGGCGAGTTGAATTGGTGATCTCTAGGAAGTATACCCATGGTAGACGTGGTAAAATGAGCGGTTCAGGTCGGGTCAATTAGGTTCAGGTCAAAATAGGTCATTTTAAACGAATTAGAAAATGGTAGGCTTATTTGGGTTAGGACAAGTCAACTTGTATTTTTTCACATGAATTTTTTTTTTAAAAAAATGCATTTGGCAATTGGAAAATCAAGTAGCGAATTACTTGGTATAAAATACATTACTTTGAATTCACCACTCATATCAAGAATGAGATTAACTCAACAAATTAATACTTGTTCAATAATTATACAAATGCCAATATTGCTAACCAAAAAAGCATAAAGGAGTTTAGTCTACCCTTTGAACATCTAATTAAAACAAACACGCAAGTTTTATTTCTACACAATATCAACATCCCAAAACATAATACAAAATTACAAATGCCTTATTGGATAGCTAATTTAACAAATAATAAAAAAGATATAAGCAATTTACAATCTAGAAAACTAATTTTATAATCTAATATCAATTATGGTTGATATTTTGTTTCAATTTGAGAATATACATCAAATTTTAATTGTTACTTATTTATACATGGTATCTTTTATAAATATCATGTCATTATTAAGTAACACACACTATAGGAAATATTATGTTTTATTTTGAAAAACAATTTATTTTGATCATGAATTGTTAAAAAATAGGCCTAAGCATCCATAATTTATGCTAAATTTCATCGATATACTTCGGCTTCACTATTTTTACACTTATAAACGCTTCTCATACATGTTTATAATTTCAAATATAGGTTTTTAACTCTGTTGCAATCAGATTATCTTGGCATATACTTTATTATTTGATATTTAAAAACTTTACTTATCGTATTATTCAAGTAAGAGAATGTCTCAAATTATTCATCTTTCAATTTTTTTGTATACAGCTAGATAATGGACTCAATTGTATTTAAATGACGTTATCCAAAAAATATTAAAAATTTGATATTTAAAAAAAAAAAAAAACGTGCATTATATTTGTCAACTAAGTTTGAGTTGTACACTTTAAAACTCACAACAAACAATTAAACCAATAATGTCTTAATTTTATTATTTTTACCTAAAATAAAAGGTCTTAAAAAATGGGTCGGGTCGGGTTAACCATCAAAAAAGGGGTTGGGTCACGGGTCAACTTATTTTTAATTCAGGTTGAAAAAATTTAGGTTCGGGTTCGGGTTAGGTTTGCGAATCTTGATCTATTTTACCATGTCTAACCCAAGGCCTGATTAGCATGACCAACCTCTCAGTGGCAAAAAAAAAAAAAAAAAAAAATTTAAGTCTTTTAAATTATACAAGAAACGGTAAACATTCTAATTTTTTATTGAATCTTTTTGTTTTTGTATTTTTTTGATAGATGAATTTCTCTGTTGACAAAGATAAGATTTGATTTAAGATCTCCAAAAAAAAAAAAAAAAAAAAAAATGGTATGTTTGGAACGGAGAGAGGACCAAACATGGGGTTATATAAGAAATTTATACTGAGTTCATAAAAAAAAAAAAAAGAAAGAAATTTATACTGTAATAAAAATTACGAAACTGCTTTGTGTTTTGGGGCTGAAGAATGTTTCAATTATATTCAAGCTACAAGACTTTGGCCCAATCTCCGTGGGGTTTATACTTGTCTGTGACCAAGAGCAGCCACTTTATGGGCTTTATTTTTAACCAATGGGACTTATATGGCCCAATATTGGTGGGCGCCATAAAAACATTTCTGTTCCATGCTGGATAGGCCTCGATATTGGATAGTAAAGCTAAAATCTTAGTTCGTTTGGATCTACCACTCGTGAAAATTTTGGGTCGGTTCCCATAATCCCATTATAGTAGTATACTCTTAACATAGTTAGGTAGCAAACAGTACGGCTCCAAGAATTTTCTTGAGGGGGTTATTAAGAAACTTAAATTAAACAAATTTTAATAAAAAGATAACTTGAATATACTGTGATATTGAAAAAAAAAAAAAAAAACACATATATGAAATTTTACAATTTCTTTTTATGAGATTTCATATTTTGAAATCGTCACATGATAATTTATTATTAATTATCATTATCTATTGTCAATGTAGATGTAACCATTTTATTTTGTTAAGTTTGTATAGCATTATTTTTGTGTATCCAAGAGTTAGGCTATTTTGGATATACACCATTGTAAGTTTTTTTAAAAACCTTCTCTCATCTCCCCATGTGTGTGTGTTAAAAATATTTAGTATTCTAAAAAAAAAAAAAAAATCACTAACTTTACTATTTTTTTTCTTGAATCACTAGTTTTATAACAAAAAGTTATTATAACATCATAATAATATACACATGTAACAAATTCTCTGTATTTCTTGGTTATTAAATTATATAAAGTTATAGTATATTTATACTATACATGTACACCTTCACACGCATCACAAGTCACACAAATAACATTATATCAAAAAATAAAAAAATAATGCACAAAATTAGTATCAAACACACACACACACACACACACACTTTCTCACATATATATAATATAAATTTATAATAAAGAGAGACATTCAGAACTCACAAACACTCACATTTTACTCTTAGAGTCAAAGATATATAGAAAGTTAGATAGAGAATAGAGATAAGATGAGATTCATGAGAGAAAGGGAGAGTGATTTGTGTTGTTGATTAGTTTTGGGATAAACTGATCTATGTTGTTTGATTTTTGTATTAAATTGATTTGTGATCAAGGTGTGCAAGATTTAAGCCAAGTTGTGCAAAAATATTTTTAAGAGCAATTAAATTAATAAAATGAATGTTTTTTTTATATAATTTTTTTTTTCAAGTCAAGGGGTTCATTTGAACCCCCTGACTTACAAGTGCAGTCGCCCCTGGTAGCAAACCTAGGGATTTACTCCTGCAAATTTAAACCCTAACTAAAAAAAATTAATACATGGATTTGGGTCAGCACTTTGGACTCAGTTTCTTTTGACGTAAAATGTTTTATTGGCGTTTGGTTAATGGTTTTGTCAACGGTGAGAATTAAATTATATAATAAAATTCAATAGAGAGAGAAATTGAATATATCAATCTCATAAAAAAAAAACACTCAAATACATGAAGGATTACAATATCATTTTACTAACAAGAAGAAAAAAAAAAAAAGAACTGATAAGAGATAAAGTATGAACTGAAAATGCTAATATGAGTCATGCATGAGAGTAATAAAATGAGAGAGAGAGAGAGAGAGAGAGAGAGAGAGAGAGAGAGAGAGAGAGAGAGAGAGAGAGAGAGCAACAGATGATATTTGCTAAAACTGAGAGCTGAGTTGCCAAGGAAAGCAAAATTGTTGTGACTATAAAACTGAAGAAAGCAGAGCTACCGACGTCGCCAAGGAGAACTCATGACCAAAATATTTCTTATGATACTGTTTTTTAGAAAAAAAAAAAAGAAATTAGAGATTATTTTTATTTAATGGGTTAAAAGAATTACAAATTTGAATTATTAAGGGATTTTAATTTTTTTTGCTTTTGAATAGGCTTTTTGTTGAATAATTTGTTCACTTATTGTTGTTTAGCCTAGTCTTGTTTTGTTTAGGTTATTTTTCCTGTTACCTAATTTTTATTGTTATTATTTGAGTTTTTTTTTTTTTTTTTGGTTACAGGCCTCTTGAATCCTCTATTTACTTTTTTTTTAATATATATTTTCTTTTATTTGTTTGGGGTTAAAGAATATGTTTGGGGGCCAGAATTATTTTTACATTAATGCTACATCTACAACATTTTTACAACAAAACTTACGTGACAAGCTATTATTGGTGAGTAAAAAAGGTGATGCTAGTATTGGGCCCAAATTAGAATTTGTAAAAACTTATTAATTAAGATTTGTTGTAAAATTATTATACAATTGTTGTGAATATAGCATTACTTTTATATTTGTTGAACCCAAATTCTTGTGATTCTCAAGACATGGAATTCAATAATTTTTTTAGTCGGTTCAAAATAAGTTAGTTTAGTACATTAAACTTTTTTTTACAAATATTTATACATTTTTTGAACACCTTAACTTGAACGTGGAGCCGCCACTATTTATCAAACATTTTCTAGCGTTTGGCTCCTATGAAAAACACAAATTTCCCTCTTTTTACATACTATTAAACACAACTTTAATTCACTTTAATATATTAATACACTTAGCTAATATCAACCTAAACACAATCAAAACAAAACTTAAACAGTAAAAAAAACCTAATAAAACAAACAAAAAGTAAAATTAAAAATTAACATAAACTATCAGAGTAAAGTTAGACATTCACATGCATAGTTACAAACTCTTAAAATAGTTTTTGTGTGATTTTTAAAAGTTTGAGAGTGATTTTTAAAGTTTGAGACATATTGTACTCATTTAGGAGGTTTTAAGAGGTAATTTTTTTTTAATGATTTTGGGGTGGTATTTTTGTCATTTTGGTGGTTTAGGCGAATTTCAATCATATTGGACGTATTGAAGGCATTTTGGTCATTTTAGAACTTTTCTTCTGCGGTGGGGATTTCAACATTTTAAAGGTTTTTAAGAATATTTTAGTCATTTTAGAGATTTTTAGGTGTGTTTGCATATGTATCTCACACCCAGGATAGGCATATGTTTTGATTAATTTGTTTCATTTTTCACATTTTTGTGATTCGATTTGACTCTTAATGCCTAAAATTAGTAATACTGGATTATTTTCCATGATTATCTTAGTTGGTTCTTTGTAATAGGATAGATTCGAATATGTTTAGATATTATTTTCAAAATAAAATATTTTCTTATTAATGCATACCTAATTTGTTGAAATTTCCTTTTACCAATATCTGATTTCATTTGAACTTCAGATATGTTTCCTTCTTTGCTTGATGTAATCTTTGAAAATATGCAATTGTTGGAATTCCATTTAATGTAATAACTAATAAGCACAAGATTTGTACAGGGCTCATCTTAATATTCTCCTAATTTATAAATGACTTTACAACACTAATAGAGGTTGACCTACTAGTTTAGGAGGAGAAATTATAAGGTTCTCATGGTGGACCACATCATTTGTCCACCATTCCAGTAAAATACTCCCACTTATTTAAAATTACTCACTCAGTATTTAGTTTTTATTTAAAACTGCACAATTTTAAACAAGTGAGAGTCTTTTACTGGAATGGTGGATAAATGACGTGGTCCACCATGAAGACCTTATAATTTCTCGTTTAGGAGGACTTGGGTGCGTAAAACCTTTCCAAACCCATACCATAACTTTGAACTCATACTTTCGTTCTTTAGATCTTTGCATAGGGCTCCAATGATTTATGGACCCAAACCCGATGATGACTCCGATTCTCTCCCTTAACTTTTAGTTAGTGGCGTATACCTGAGAGGCTGAGCCTATGTCTAGGAAGGGTGCATACTGGGATGCACAGATCACACATCGCGACATTTACATCTAGAAGGATAACTGGATTGATAAGGATTTTCTTAGGGGTTTTCTTTTTGGATCATTATTAGTCAAGGATCTATTTTTTGGCAATAGACGGGTTGATGTTAGTAAGGCGTCCTCTATTATAGATGAGCTTCTGGAGGTTTTAAAAGCTATCCCTATAGAGGGTTATGTGATTGTCTATAGATCAAAGAATGTCATTTAATTCTCTGACTGAGGATTTGAGCCTTAATTCAATTTACCCTTGTGTGAGTGAGCATTGCACTGGAAAGGAGAGTTCTTTTGAAGGAGAGAATTGGGCCAGGAAAGCTTGGTCAGGGAATTTATGGTTTCCAGAGGTTTGTATGTCTCCCATTCTAATATATATACATATATACACACACACTTAATATTATAATAATAAAATATGAAACCCTTTAACTTTTTGTGTACTTCTTCTAATGTTGACACACAAGTTTATCAAAGCTCAATTTTCCACATTGTCATTCTAATATATATTTCTTAATTTAGTTTTTAGAGTTAAAAATAGTAATAAACTATGTTAGTTACGTTTAAACTAATTAATTTCCTGAAAATAATGTTAGAACTTACAACCTTGTTATTCTAAGCAACATAACACAATACTAAACAAATTCTAATTAAATTAGGCTTGATCTTTTGTAAATAAAATCTAATTAAATTTGGTATATTATTTTCTATTTTTTTTTAATTTAAAACTTTTTATTCATTAATACTTATTTTTGTTGAAGTTTCTCATGCATATCACGAGTTAACGACTATTGACTTTATAATAACAAGGATTACATCATAACCATATCACTTAGGGTACGCCTCAATAATGGATTGTAAAGCTAGAATTTTGATGATATTGTAGCAAGGAATCCTTCCAATAATTTCTTTCACTCGAGTTCAACCCTTTCCTTGCCATTTGAGGTGCGTGCAATCATAACCAAATAGAATACTAAGCCTGTGTCATCAAATAGACCATTATCCTCTAGTTCTAGCACAACATCTACAATAATAACTTTTCCAGTCTCTTTCGATATTGCTTTTCAGCAATTTTTAAAAATCTTGACACAACTTTCATCTCTCCAATCATGCATAATCCACTGCATTATTGAGAAGTAGTAATGTCATTAAACTTTTGATTATGACTTATCTGTGCATATTAGTGTTAGTGGGTTTAGAATACAGACAAAGAAACTTAATTTACATATTAATCATTTTAATTAACTTATTTATGATAAACTTATCTCTAAAACGTAAAAACTATCACTGGATTCCAAAATTTAAGAAGTTAAGAAATTGGAGAATTTAATCATTATTCTAATAAAACCTTCTCTGCGAGACAAAAAGAACAGTGTTGATAATGAAAGAAATGTGCAAGAATGACCTTTGGTCATCGGCTTACCTACTGGATCCAGTTATACATTGCATTGCGTCAAGTCTGTTTCAAATTTGTGCCAGTTAGAAGAACTTGAAGGTTTTGCCCGCAAATATTTGCTTTTGAACTCTTTCATCTTTCTTATTATTAGTAACAGCAAATGAGTTGATTTAATAATCAAAACATCAAAGTCTAACACAGAATTCAATTACAAGAAGTATTGGCTCTTTTTATTATTGCGTCAAATTATCCAACCATATATGCATGTTTCGAGCAGATTATGCTAGATGCTAGAGCAGCTAAACTCATTGTGAATTAAAAAATAAACTAATACCCATGAACAATATTAGATCATGCGTGAATTTGTAAAGCAAATCATGCAATCGCAAGGTTATATTTGATGAAAAAAATAAGGTCTTATTATCAAAAAGAAGAAAAAACATTCATCTCTAAACAATAACCTTATATACGTACCTTCATGAAAACTGCATCAGCATTTGGAATGGCTTGAAACATGTCTCCTCCAAGATGGATTTAATTTTTATATATCATATATTTTAATTAGGAGTGACTTTTGTCAATATTGATTCAAAAAAAGAAAAAGAAAAAGGGACCATCACTATTTTAAATTGGTGACATGGTCCCTACAATATTCATGCAAATGTTTGAAAAGATGGGAAAACATTTGTAAGAAATTTGACGACTACAAGACCCCACAATATTCATGCAAATGTTTGAAAAGATGGGCAAACATTTGTAAAAAATCTAAGGACTATGACTAACATCGCCTTGCCTTACTCTCAAAGGTATGCTTGTGTAGCAACGGGGTTTTTAAGAGTGCCACGTAGTAATGGGCTTAGAAAGAGTGCTATGTAGCAATGAGCTTTTAAGAGTGCCGTGTAGCAACGGGCTTTTAAGAGTTCCATGTAGCAACAGGCTTAATAAAAGTTTCGCGTAGCAATGGGCTTTGTAAGAGTGTCATGTAGCAATGAGCTTTTAAGAGTATTGTGTAGCAATGGGCTTGGTAAGAGTGTTTAGGCTTTTTGGATTTTGCCCACAAGATAAATGAGTTTGGGCCTTTATAGAGGATATAATTTTGTGGTCCTATTTTGGTAATAGTATGAGAAGTATTTGTGTGGGCCCAAGTTGGGTAATAATATGGGGAATATTTGTGAGAGCCAAAGTTGGGTATGTTGGAAACATTTGTGAGGGCCCAAAATAATTTTTGGGGCTTGTATGGATATTTTTGGTGAGTGGTGTAATGAAAAATTGTGCCTCGTAGATGGCCACTTCATTAGAATGAAAAAAAAAAAAAATACAAAAGGTTAAGAAATTAATCCAAAACAGTTTTCTTAAAAAGAAAGTAAATAAATAAAAAACCAACAAAATTGAAGTGAAGAGAGATAAAATTGAAGTGAAGAAGGCAACATCTAGAACTTAAGGAAATAACACACATCATGCATGGGGAAACAAATAAAACATACAGTTAAGGAAATAACACAGACAACATATTAAAGATAACAATATAAAGGAAACAAATAAAACAAAATAAATTAAACATGACAAGTTGACAATTAAATAAAATACTCAAGGAAAGAATATCAAATAAACTAAGAATGGAAAAAAAATACTCAAACAAATATGGAAAATAATTAAACATAAATAATTAACCTAAACATAGTTAAACAGAATCAAACAACATGTGAAAAATTATTAAATAAATAAAAATAAGATTTTTGTCCTAATCTGGGTTTCGGATGCGTATGCATACTCAACTATGTGTACGAATGGTTGGACCATGCGCACGCATACTCGATGGATGCATATGCATCCTTTAGCACAAATTTGAAAAATTACATTTTTAGAGATTTAATCAAAAAAAGATATAACATGTGAAATCAAACAAGCATGTTAGAAACCCTAAAAACTAAACTAACATAAAAACAAAACACAAAGCATCAACATAAACAAATAAACATGAAACAAATCAATAAGTATACTAAACTAACATAAAATAAATATGCATGTTTGTTAGGTTCTAAAGATTTAAGAATTAAATATTTAGAATCATTATTGTATTGTGTTGGCAAATCGAGATCAAAACATGTCTAGTCTAGGTGTTTAGGCAATGCTTAAATAATGGTGTTTCAAGTTTTGAAGTCTAGCTGTTTGTAGAAAAGAAAAGTGAGGTTCTACCTTTCTCAATTGATCGAGAATTAGGCTTGACAGATCGAAAATCCCAGGCAAAGTTATTTTGCAGAATTTTAAACTGGCCCAAGCCCGTGAAAACGTTTAGGGTTTCACTTAAACTTCTCCACGTATAAAAGAGAAACCCTAGTCATGTTTTGGAGGTGTTGAAGAAGACTTGTGTGTTACTCTTTGTGATATTTGAGAGGTTCTGTACCTTCTAACTACATAAGAATCTACAAAAGTTAAAACTACAATCGAGGATTGGTAGAACTAGTTGCTGCATCAAGATCAACAAGTGAAGGTGATCTGAAACGTTTGAGTGGAGTCTCAAAGTCACAAGCAAGGCGGCTTGGTTTGCTGTAAATCGAAGAAGAGAAGGAGTCCGTGGATTTGAAGCTTGCACGTGGTCGTGTCAGTAAGTTACTACTGGAGGTAGCATTAGATTTAGGGTTAAATCTTTTGTAAAAACTTCGATTCTCTTATAGTGGATTTGGTTTACCTTGAAGATAGTTAGGTCAAATCCTCCCAAAGTTTTTACCTTGAAACAGTTAGTTTCATTGGTTTCCCTGGGTAATCATATCGTGGTGTTATTTACTTTTTCCCATCTTTGCATGATATGATTTATCTGTGTTTAACCTAGATCTAAATAATTAATCCAAGTAATCACTTGGTTAATAAATTAGGTTAAACTATCTGTTAAAGGGGTATAAACAAACTTTCAATTGGTATCAGCGCAGGTTAGCTCTTGTTTATAGGTATCTTTACCTAGAGTTGATCCTTGACCCTTGCTGTCATGAAACACGGTCACTCTCTTGTGATCCCCCCACACTTTGATGAAAATAACTATGCTTACCAAAAAGTTAGGATGAAAGCCTTCTTAAAATCTATTGATGAGAGAGTATGGCTATCTATTGAGAATGGTTGGGAAAGATCAACCACTGCTATTGGTGAATGGACTATTGCCCAAAAGGAAGCAGCAAGCTTTAACAGTTAGGCTATGAATGCAATATTCAATACTATTTCGATGGAAGAGTTTAAGAGAATCTCAAATGTGGAGATTGCTCACATTACATGGAACATCTTGCAAACAGTGCATAAAGGTACCGAGGTAGTAAAAATTAATAAATTGCAACAGTTGACATCTAGATTTGAAAGTATTAGAATGTTTGATGATGAGTTTTTTAATGAATTCTATGCTAAATTGAATGATATTCTTAATTCTGCTTTTAATCTAGGTGAAGTCTACGATCAACCTAAAATTGTTAGGAAAATTGTTAGATCTTTGACTAAGGATTTTAGACCCAAAGTGACTGTCATAACTAAAAGTAAAGATGTTAACTCTATCCTTGTAGATGAACTTGTAGGATCTCTTCAACCCTATGAATCTGACTTACCAAAGACTAATAAATCCAAATCTGTGGCTTTAAAAGCTGTTGATGATGTTGAAGATTATGGATTTGATGATTAACTCTCATTTATTGAGATTGCTTATCTTGTCAAGAATTTTAGAAATTTTCTGAAAAATAATAATAGGAGGGCAAGAAATGGAAACATTGTTGGTTCTAGGAATGTTAAGAAGAATGACACTGCTAAAAACAATAATGTTGATAAATTTAAAGAAAGAGTAGGTCAATCTTCAAATAATTCTTTGGGACAACAATGTTGTGGTTGTTAGGGTGATGGTCATATGAAATCTGAGTGCCCAACCTTCTTGAAGTCAAAAGGTAAGTCTATGGCTGTTACTTTGAGTGATGATGAAGTTTCTGATCATAAGTTTGAAAGTGATCAAGAAGGGAATTTCACGGCTTTCACTGCTACTGCTGAAGTAAGTGAAATTGAGATTGCTTATGAGAACCCTTCTGATGGGGAACTCTCTGAGAATGCAGATTTGCAGGAAGCTTATAACAAGCTTTGCAAGATAGCAGCTAAAGATGCTATGAGTGTTGAATTAGGTCTAAAAAAGCTAAACACCCTTGAATAAGAAAAGAAGAATTTGCTACTAAAGTTATTTGATGCTAATGAACTCTTGAACTCTATTAAGATTGAGAACATGTCTTTTCTTGAAAAAGTTAAAAGTTTAGAATTAGAATTATTTGTTGCTAGAGAACAAATAGATAGAACTTCTACCTCTAAACTAGATGAGATGTTGCATGTTCAAAAGTTTGTTTTTGATAAGATTGGTCTAGGATTTGTTGAGAATGGATCTACTACTGTAGTGAATCCTCCTAAGTTTGTACCTATTGCATCATCATTTGTTATTCGTCAAACTCTTTCTGATGTTAAGGTTCATAAAGTAGTATCTCCTGCTTCTAGAAGAACTAGAGTAGATCTAAGTGAGTCTGAATCTAAAAAGTCTAATCAATCTGGAAGCAAGAAAAACCACAAACCTCAGTGGTTTTGTCACTTTTGTGGTAGAGCTAGGCATACTAGACCAATTTTTTTTAAGTTGCAAGCTTTAAAGCAATCTCCCAAACAAAAGGTGCATGTGCCAAAAGCACAAGATCTTGTTGCACTTATTCATGAGTTGGTGAAGGTTCTTAACCTTTATACCAATACTAGAGTTGAAATTAAGACAAATCCCAACTCCAAGATTGCATCTAAAAGGGTCTGGATGCAAAAGACTCAACCTCAATGAGTCTGTCTGACATGGTCCTTATGTTAATTCTTTCTATCTCTTGTGACCAAAACTGCTTTTCATTAGGATTGCATTTGCATAACATTCATACATTTCATTCTAGGTTTGCTTTGTTTTGTGCTTTTTAGTTTTTCTTTTTAATTTAAAATAAAAAAATAGAAAATCAGAAAATAAAAAAGGGGTTTTTGTATTATGCATATTCAAGATGTATAATTGAGGTTGGCCTATGAAATTTGCATTTCATGACTGTGTACCTTGTTTAGCTTTGATGAGCTTTATTTTTCTGCATTTTTCTAGTTTGTGCTATGTAGTGCTTATATTGTGTGAGTTGTTTATGGTTTATAATCACATGCTCTTGATTTTGAAGTTACATTCTTTTAATTGTAAGGACTAAAAAAATCCTAGGAGAAAGGCATAAATAACCATCTCACCACTATTACTCACCAATCATGAACACTTGTGTGCAAATCATTAAAGCCGTTCTTGGTAAGGTGTAGCACTTGCACAGCAAAATTCTTAAAGGTGCTATTGTACATTAGTTAAAAGAAGCAAAATAAATAATAATAAAAAAAACAAAAAGAAAAATATGCTTCAAAAGAAAAGAAAAGAAAATACATGGTTGCAAGCGTGTTCTCTAGGAGATGTGGAAGTTATATGGTGTAACTCTTTAGGTGATAGTCACTTTCAAACTTATGTGATGGATAATGTAGAAAGTGTGTTTATTCTCTGTTTACATGTCACCTTGTGAGTATTTCATGCACTTGCTGGTTGCACACACCACAAGCAAATCTTTGTTAAACACTGTACATGTGATTGTGTGTTATGTTTTGTGGCCTATCAAAATTAAATTTATTGAAGTGTTTAATGCAATTTTGGGGTGTGAGAAAAGATAAGAGTGAGGAAATTTGTTAAAGTTGAATTTCCTTTTGGAAAATTTGGTTTTGAAGATCATTTGAAGTCTTGAACATTCATGTCATATCATAAAAATAGTTTTTCAAATAATTATGCAGAAAATTTTTCCAGAATTTTTCAAAATTTCTGTCTCTTTGAATTCAACCGATCAAGTTTGTTTTTCGACTGATTGAAATGTTAAGTAGAAAATGGCCTTTTCTTTTAAAAGTCTCGGGTTCCCTCGATTCTTGCCCGATTCCTTTCAATCAGTCGAGCATCTTTTCATGTGATTTTTTATTCCTGCTCGATTCCTCTCGACCGATCAAATCTCAGATTTAAAAACATAAGGGAATCAGATCTAACTTTTTCAAAAGTTCTTTATGTTTATCTCTTCGATTCCTCTCTCTATCCCTCTTCTCAAAAAATAAAATAAATAAAAAAATTGTCGTTTTTGTGGTCAAATCTTCAAAGGTATTCTTCATCTACATAAGGTAAGACTATTTTAACCTTCCTTTTTCATCATTTTACATGTTTACATGCATTTTCCATGAATTTTTTAGGGATTTTCGCAAATTAGAAATTTTGGGGTTTCAATGTTAAACTTTACATGAAACCAAAATAATAAAACAAGAACAACCTAAAACAGATTATAGACAACCTAAAATCAAATTAAAACATATCAAACATAATTAAAATTACCAAGCAAATACAATATAATAACTAGAGAAACTACATCAAGAACTCATGCGAATCATATGTAGCAAGGTGGGAAATCACGAAAAAGAGACTCATCTTGCTTTAGAATCACAGATTTGAGATGGTTTTAACTGACCCCTCAATGCCTACAACACAAAGATTAGATGGAGAAGACAAGAATAATCAAAGAACACAACAATAATTAGTAATCACAATACAAGAACACAAGGTTTTGAAAATGTTTTAGAAAACAATTTTGAAAACAAACTTTCTGCCTTAGAACTAACTAAAGAGAGGTTTTAATTTTGTAAAAATTGTTCTAAGGTGCTGCCTTAGGGTTTTTAAAAGAGAAAAAAGAGTTTTAGAGAATATGGAGGCCAAAAAATCACTCTCTCTAACTATGATTTTGATTGGAGACATAAGATGAGTATTTATAAGTTAAAATTAGAGTTTTTGGGATTTTTAATGTTCTTTGGACATTCCCAAGAGTCTAGGGGTGGCCCACATCAAAGAATGATGTTTTAGGCTCTTAAAATGTAGTTTTAAAAACCCAGAAAATTGGACTGCTTAGTTGGTTCAACTTCAAATGGTCATAACTTACTCAACATAAGTCTAAATTAGGCAAAACTTTTGTTCAAATTGAAACCCAAGATGTCTACTTTCCAATGAAACAAACCGGACTCAAATATTCTTTGTGGATAAAACGTTATGGCCAAAATAGAGAGTAAAGGACATTTTTCATTATCGATTTCAAAGAGATTTGAGCACTTTTGAGTTGTAATTACTTCCAAACTATTGTGAACTCTTTAATTACCCTTGGTTGAGATATGTCAAGCTCATCATTAAGGTCAGGAACAAAATTTATAAATGGGTACAAAATGAGATGTCCACACACTCCAACCATTTTCTCCCCACTTTTCACTCCTTTATTTTCCATCCACCCACTTTTTACTCCAACCAAACATACCCTTAAAGTTTTGTAATCAAGTGCTTGTTGATCTTCATCCTTTATGAAGAACTTTACAGCCAACAGCAATCTTTCAAGTTGTTGGACTTAGTCATGTACTAGGATCCATGCATAGAAGTTAATCACAAATTGGAGATTTGTGTGACAAAGGAAGGAGTCCGCTACAATATCAAGTCCAATTGGGTATTATAGTGAAAGGTTCAATTGTAGGTTGGTATTTTGGATAAACCAAGGTAGTGGTAAGATTCCTTATACTTGTAACCGCTTGATTGTTGATTAGTGGATTCTTGGGAGTGGTGACCTTAAATTCACCCTGTGGAGTTTTTGCCTTACAAGAAATTTTTCCCATTCATCAACAAATCACCGTGTTATTTATTTTTCAATGCATATTAGTTATTTGGTGATTTGTTGGTGCCTCTATGATTTGCATGTAATTTGACCTAATTAGTTAACTTGGGTAACTTAATTAATTAATCGGGGTCCATCTTTTTAACCCAACAAGTGATATCAAAGCAGGCACACTTTGATTAGGTTTTAATCTTTACTTTGTGATCCATTGACCCCGTTGTTATGGATCGTGGACAATCTTTGATTATACCTCCTCTTTTTTATGGTACTAACTATGCATACTAGAAAGTACACATGATAGCTTTTATTGCAGTCTTTAGATGAGAAAGTATGGTTAGTAGTAGAAGTTGGATGGACTAGACCAAACCTCCATTAAAACTCAGGCAGACATTACTCAAATGCCAATGACAATTACACTAATAACGAGGATCCCAATGATTATATCAGGGCTATGAATAAGCCACCAAACATTAGAAACAAGGTACACAATTCTAAACATATAGAATTATATTTTTATTCTCCAAGAGATATTAAGAACTCTACTGACTTAATCATCGGAAAACCGTTGGCTAATGCCACTCAAGTGTTTTTCTCTCTCATCTTTGCAAGGAACGTGACCGCGTCATAAGCTCTGACGAGGCTATCGACTAACGTCCATTTTTGGCTTCATCAGCTTGGCGTCATCTATGGGGGAACATAGATCTGAATCATACAAATTTTTGCATTCAAGTTCATCAACCCCACTTGATCCAATGCAAATGACCCAATAGATTCAAACACTAGTAGAAAGTGTTGAAGAATTGACCAAGCAGAATGAGGAGTTGAGGTAGCGCCTCTCCCATGAGAATAGCAATATGCCCAATCCGCAACATCGTAATTGAAACAATAATGATGACGAGGGTTATAGCCCCCTAATTAGCCATAGAGAAAAAAGTTCTTGACAAATGGAGCGGTCCAATTCCAGATGGACAGAGCAGCCCAATCGTAATAACGATGAGCTCTTGAAAGACATAAGGAAAGAAATGGATGAATTAAGAACACTCTGAAATGGAAATCCACCAAAAACTTAGATGGGATGATCAAAAGAATGGATTCACCATTCGCTAAAGAAGTCCTAGAATGCCCACTCCCACCAAAGTTCAAGCTCCCTCAATTGGAATTTTATGATGGGGGTACAAGCCCGTTAGATCATATAAGATCCTTCAAGACACAAAAGGCCGACTTCCTATCTGCTGATGGTAAAATAGCAATAAGGAGAAACCCGAAGAGCCTATGTGAAGTGTTTCAATTGAGAAATTCTGGAAATAGATGAAGCGGATAACCAAGTCCAACTGATGACCTTCTAGGCTGGGTTGATGACTAAAGATTTCATCTTCTCCTTGGCCAGGACTCCACCAATAATGATGATAGATCTCTGGTTCAAAGCTCAGAAGTACATGAATAGAGTAGACGCATTGACAGCAAAGGGGATAGATGGCAAGCGAAAGATAGATGACCTTGATGAGTCTCGGCACAAAAAGAAAAAAAAAAAAAAAAAAGGATCGCTCCCCTAGTCAAAAGAGTGAATAGGTAAGCTCAAGCCTCTTAAAGAAAATGGTAAATTTCATCCCTCTAAATATGCTCTTGGAAAAAGTTTTGCTGCAAATCAAGGATGTTCCAAACTTGAAGTGGATGAAACCTTTGACTTCATTGCCACACAGATGAGCTTAAAAGAAGTATTGTCGGTTTCACAAGGATCACAGCCATACCACTAAAGAGTACAGAGATCTGAAAGGGAAAATCAAAGAATTAATATAGAGGGGGAAATTACAAAAGTTTGTAAAAAAAAAGACCATCATCGCTGAGCAAGATAGAAGCCCAAACAAGCAGACATCAGGAGAGACGACGAGCAAGATTCCAGGGTCACTATTGGTGAGATAAGAATGATCACTGAGGGACCGGTCACTGGGGGTAGTTCAAATCTTTGCAAAGAGCCTATCAATGACAAGTTAACATTATTCATGCAGGACACCCAATGACAAAGTATAGAAGGACCAGAGCAAAGGATATCGTGTTTTTAGAACACGATCCTAAAGGAGTAAAATAGCCTCATGACGATCCACTGGTAATTGTGCTTGCAATAGAAGGATACAACACTCGTTGAGTGCTGGTTGATAACGGAAGCTAGACAGATATCATGTATGTGACGGCCTTCCAGCAAATGAAGCTCTACCCAAAAAGACTCCGTGCTTTCGAGTCTCCCCTAGTTAGTTTAGTGGAGAATGGGTTTATCAAAAAGGGATTATTTCCCTATACATCATAGCTAGAACCTATCTTGCACAGGTAATCAAAGATATTGACTTTCTCATAGTTGATTGTCCATCTTCCTATAATGTCATTTTAGGACGACTAACTCCTAATTGCCTGAAAGTTGCTACTTCGACTTACTGTCTCAAATTCAAATTTCCAACTGACCACAAGATAGGAGAGATTCGTGGGGATCAGGTGTTAGCTCGAGAGTACTACCAAACAGTATTTGTTGGGAAAGAAAATCATACCTGGATAGTCGAAGAAGAGCAACAAGAACCAGTGGAAGAGTTAAAAATCGTGGAGCTAGTAGAAGGAGATGCTTCCAAAACCACCAAGAAAGTCTAGATGTGTTTGCTTGAACTCATGAAGACATGCCAAGCATAAATAAGAGTGTCATAGAGCATCAACTGAACGTTGATCCAAAGAAGAAGCCCATCTAGTAGAGACGACGAGTATTCCCCCCGAGCGAAACAAAGCTATTATGGAAGAAGTAGACAGGCTTATGGTTGCAGGTTTCATGCGAGAAGTCTATTACCCAAAGTGGTTGGCTAATGTCGTCATGGTAAAAAAATCAAATGGAAAATGGAGGATGTGTCGACTTCACAGACCTCAATTAAGCATGTCCAAAAGACAGCTTCTCCCTGCCAAGGATCTGCCAATTAGTTAATTCAACGGCAAGACATGAACTACTAACGTTTATGGATGCCTTTTCAGGATACAACCAAATTTGCATGAGTAAAGAAGACTAGGATAAAACGACATTCATAACAAGCCAAGGGCTTTATTGCTACAAAATGATGCCCTTTGGGCTAAAGAATGCTAAAGCTACATACCAAAGTTTGGTAAACTAGATGTTTAACAAGAAAATCGGGGGGAATGTAGAAGTTTTTGTCGATGACATGCTTGTCAAAAGCAAGAGAAACGCAGAACATTTGGACGACCAAAGAAAGACCTTCGACACACTCCAAAAAATACAAGATGAAGTGCAATCCAGTGAAATTTGCCTTTGGAGTATCATCAGGAAAATTCCTCGGTTTCATGGTGTCCCAAAGAGGAATAGAAGCCAATCATGGATATGACGTCACCCAAGACTGTGAAAGAAGTCCAAAGATTGATAGGATAGGTCACAACTTTGAACAGTTTTATGTCAAAAGCTACAGACAAGTGCCTGACCTTCTTCAAGACACTCAAGCAAGCCTTTGAGTGGACTAACGAATGCAAGACAACTTCCAAGAACCTAAAGGAGTACCTGACGAGACTGCCACTCCTAAACCCATCAGTGAAAGAGGAAGACCTTTTTTTGTACCTTGTAATCTCTCAAATAGCTGTGAGTTCAGCCTTGACCAGGGTAGAAAATAGGGTGCAGAGGCTAGTGTATTACCCAAGCTAAGCCTTCCAGGGTGCAGAAGTAAAATACCCTCGTCTAGAGAATGTATCATTTGCATTGATTGTAGCATTAAGGAAGCTCTGTCCATACTTCCAGGCATATCCAATCATTGTAATGACAGATCAACCTATTAAGAAGGCTATGAATAAACCAGACGCAACTGGACATCTAGTGCAATGGGTCGTTGAGCTTAGTCAGTTCAACATCGAGTATAGACCTCGATCAACAATTAAAGCACAGGTATTGGCAGAATTTATTGTTGAATTCACTTTTTCAGGTGATGACTAGACACAGTTTTGAACAATTCACGCTGATGGATCGTCCCTCAAAGAACTGGGAGGCGTAGGAGTCATCTTAATATCTCCTGACAAGGACGTCCTCAAATGTGGAATACAGCTTCAATTTCCCACCACAAATAATAAAGCTAAAAGTTCGAAAATGTGTGAAAACACAAGAGCTATTTAGACCCCTAAATTAAAGTTACGGCTCGATTGATTTTACTCTAACTTAAACTAAGTGCGGAATAGAGTAAATGTGAGCGGATAAACAAATAAACTACTCTAACTCATAATCATTATAACACAGCAGTAAAATGAAAGGTAAAAGAGTAGGGAAGAAGAATGCGAACACAAGATAACACGCCGATGTGTTATCGAAGAGGAAACCGAAGAACTTGGAGAAAAACCTCTTCGCCACCATCCTAGCGATAATCGATCCACTAGACAATCAATTGGGATACATGGGTTAGCAAGAGACCCCCCAAGCTCCTACTCCAACAAGGCTTCTCGGAACCGTGTCTTGTCTAGCTCTCCAGATCCCGCAATACACCCGATTGCATCCACCTAATCTTGGCTTTTTCCAATGCTTCCTAGTAGCACCAAAACCTCACTAGAGATTTTGAAAAGCTGTGGTAAGTGTTTAGGCAATCAACCTCTCAAGTGTATGGAAATTGGAAAGGTAGGAGTTGAGGAAAAACCACAATGAATTGTGTAGAGAATTGTGGGAATAACAATCTCTAACTCTCAAGGTTTGTGGCTAGGGTTTTCTCTCAGAAGCTCTCCTCAACATCTGTGGGTAATGTGGGTACATATAGTGTGAGTACAAATAGTGTGTATCAAAAATGACAGTTCAGCAAAACAAAATATTTTGCGAACATTTTGTGGGAAGGCCTTACCCGTGAGACACTTGCGAAAACCAGCTGTCTCCATCCTGTCCTGACTCTTCGCATTCTAGTCATGTGCAGAGCATATGCATCACTTCGTGGGAAGCTTACTCACGAGCTACCCGCAAAAACAGCTTTAGTCTTCAATTGCCTTGAGACTTTGAACGTTTAGACCCCCAAATTACAAATTACAAATTCAAGCTTATTATCAAACAATTTATGTGCGGAATATGAACACAAGCTAAAATAGAATTGATAAAATAATCTAAACCAAATAAAATCACAACCACTGTAGAAATTAAAAGGCAAAGATTAAGGGAAGAGAGATGCAAACATAAAGACAACACAGCGATGTGTTATCGAAGAGGAAACCGAAGTACTCGGCGTAAAACCTCTCTGCCGCCCTCTAAGCGGACAATAATCCACTAAAGAATGAAGTTGGGATACATGAACAACAGAAGACCCTACAAGCCTAATCTACCCAGTGTACCTAAGCCCTCCAAGCTTCTTGCTCCAACGAGGTTACGCCGAACCATTGTCTTCTTTAGCTTACCGGATTCCGCTATAACCCATAGCATCAACCAATATCAATTGGTCCCTTCCTAACTGCTTCCCAAGCACCAAATAACCTTCTCACAGATATGGGTATGGTGAGAAAAGGTTTTGGCTAATGTACCTCTCAAGGATGTAACAATGGAGAGGGTGAGAGTAGAGGAATTTGGAGAATTAAAAGATGAAGATTGTGGATGAGTCAATCTTGTTTTCCTCTAGGGTTTTTCTCTCAAAATTCTCTCTGGAAGCTCTCTACATTTTGTGGGTATAGGGGTTATTTATACTTGTGTGAGAATGGAATGCGAAGAATCAGTTTTTCAAAACAGAATTGGCTGGTGACTTGGCCTCGCGACTTGACTGAGTCGCGAGTTCAAGCTGCGAGCTAACTGAATGGCCAGTTTGGACTTTTTGTCCTGTAGTGCTACAGCTGGCATGACGGTTCAGCTTCTCTGCATACTTCACTTGTGTGCATCCTTTGGCGGCTTGCCAGTCGCGAGCCACCCGCGAGATTCAGTCGCGATTCCCTGCTTCAGTGCATAGTCTTGAGCATTTCTTCACACTCTCTCACACACTACTCTTACATGATTCCCACCTAAATACAAGGTTTCTAAGTGCTAAATTATAAGCAAATTGGCATGGAATAAAGCCAACAAAATGGTTGATTAAATTCAACCTTAAAATCTCCCCCTTTGGCTATTCCGTGAAAAAACCCTAAAAAAAACTCTAGACTTAACATGTGAGTTGGGAACAGTTGAACAAAACTCACTCATACCTAAAGTTGAATACATGGTACATACAAGAGCAAGTAAAGTGTGATCAAGTTTATAAACACTATATACCATTAAGTATATCTTGATCAAACAAGGTCAGTCATTAAAGAATGACTACAATGAACATTTAGCTAGTAAATGCTCATCTGGACAGGCAAAGCAATAAGGACCAAACACAATGATCAATTACATGTTCAACACACAACCAATGCAAAATACACGAAATAAATACAAGTACTGAATATTAAACTGAAAATATAAAAACTGAGTACTTAAACTGAATGTTCAAATAATGTGTAAAACACCTTTGAACGTTTAGATTCCCAATTTACAAATTACCAGCACAAGCTTATTATCAAACAATGTCTGTGCGGAATATGAAAATAAGCTAAAATAGAATTGGTAAAACAATCTAAACCAAAATTAATCACAACCACTACAGTAATTAAAAGGCAAAGATTGAGGGAAGAGAGATGCAAACACAAAGACAACACAGCGATGTATTATCGAAGAGGAAACCCAAGTCCTCGGCGTAAAACCTCTCCGCCGCCCTCCAATCAGTCAATAATCCACTAGACAATAAAGTTAGAATACATGAATAGCAGAAGACCTTTCAAGCCTAATCTACCCAGTGCACCTAAGCCCTCTAAGCTTCTCGCTCCAACAGGGTTTCATTGAACCTTGTCTTCTCTAGCTTATCGAATCCCGCAATAGTCCATTGCATCAACCAAAATGAATTGGTCCCTTTTGAACTGCTTCCGAAGTACCAAATAACCTCCTTACAGGATGTATCAATGGAGAGGGTGAGAGTAGAGGAATTTGGAGAACCAAAGGATGAAGATTGTGGATGAGTCAATCTTGTTTTCCTCTAGGGTTTCTCTCTCAAAATTCTTTCTGGAAGCTCTCTACATTTCATGGGTATAGGGGGTATTTATACTTATATGAGAATGGAATGCAAAGAGTCAGTTTTTCAAAACAGAGCTGGCTGGCGATTTGGCCTCGCGACTTGACTGAGTTGCGAGTTCAAGCTGCGAGCTAACTAAATGGTCAGTCTGGACTTTTTGTCCTGTAGTACTACAGCTGGCATGACGGTTCAGCTTCTCTGCATGCTTCACTTGTGTGCATCCTTTGGCGACTTGCCAGTTGCGAGCCACCTGCGATATCCAGTTGCGAGTCCCTGCTTCAGTGCACAGTCTTGAGCATTTCTTCACACTCTCTCACACACTACCCTTAAATGATTCCCACCTAAATACAGGGTTTCTAAGTGCTGAATTACAAGCAAATTGGCATGGAATAAAGCCCATAAAATGGTTTATTAAATTCAACCTTAAAATCTCCCCCTTTGGCTATTCCATGACAAAACCCTAAAAAAACTCTAGACTTAACAAGTGAGTTGGGAACAATTGAACAAAACTCACTCATACCTAACTCTAGAATCTTTGAAGCTCTTGAGCCATAAGAACAAGTATCTCCTGAAAACACAATAACACAATATGCTCATTGTATACAGAAAACTTGTAATGCATATGGAGCAAGCACAATGCGATCAAGCAAAATGGAATTAAGCAATAAATCATGGCTTGATCAAAAAGGAACAATCATTATAAATAGTGACCACAATGCTCATTCACACAAGGAATGAACATTCGGACATGCAAGCTAAAAAGCTCAATGCAAAGAATCATTTGCATGTCCATCACTCAACCAATGCAACAACGCAAGGAAATTGCATTATGGATATAAAATACAACAAAGGGCACAAGAGTGATGTACTTAAAAAAAATGCATAACATTTAATAACAAGTACAAAGCTACAAAGCATGGGTACAAATCAAGTTTAAATAGAAAAACATCTTAAATATAAATAAACTAAAGTATTAAAAACATCCATGAGTTTAAACCAAGGAATTAACCAAAATGTTTAACAAAGTATGTAGCAAACCCATAATTAAAAGATTTTCCAAAACACAACACTAGAAACTATAGATAACATAAACATGAAGTAAAATTGCTGAAATTAAGTTTTGGCATGCTCCCCCTCAAAATGGCACTCCCCCTCAAGAGCTACCCTCCAAAAAATTGATTTTAAGGTTGAATTTAATTAACCATTTTTTTGGCTTTATTCCTTACCAATTTGCTTGTAATTCGGCACTTAGAAACCCTGTATTTAGGTGGGAATCATGTAAGGGTAGTGTGTGAGAGAGTGTAAAGAAATGCTCAAGACTGTGCACTAAAGCGGGGACTTGCAACTGGATCTCGCGGGTGGCTTGCGACTGGCAAGCCGCCAGAGGATGCACACGAGTGAAGCATGCAGAGAAGCTGAACCGTCATGCCAGCTGTAACACTACAGGACAAAAAGTCCAGACTGGCCATTCAGTTAGCTCGCAGCTTGAACTCGCGACTTAGTCAAGTCGCGAGGCCAAGTTGCCAGCCAGCTCTGTTTTGAAAAACTGACTCTTCGCATTCCATTCTCACACAAGTATAAATACCCCTTATACCCACGAAATGTAGAAAGCTTCCAGAGAGAATTTTGAGAGAGAAACCCCTGAGAAAAACAAGATTGACTCATCCATAATTTTCATCCTTTGATTCTTCAAATTCCTCTACTCTCACCCTCTCCATTGTTACATCTTTGAGAGGTACATTAGCCAAAACTTTTTCTCACCATACCCATATCTGTGAGAAGGCTATTTGGTGCTTGGGAAGCAGTTAGGAAGGGACCAATTAATATTGGTTGATGCTATGAGTTATATCGGAATCCGGTAAGCTAACGAAGACAAAGGTTCGGCGTAACCTCGTTGGTGCAAGAAGCTTGGAAGGCTTAGGTACACTGGGTAGATTAGGCTTGGAGGGTCTTTTGCTGTTCATGTATCCCAAATTCATTCTTTAGTGGATTATTGACCGCTTGGAGGGCAGCAGAGAGGTTTTACGTCGAGGATTTCGGTTTCCTCTTCGATAACACATCGCTGTGTTGCCTTTGTGTTTGCATCTCTCTTCCCTTAATCTTTGCCATTTAATTTCTGCTGTGGTTGTGATTTTATTTGGTTTAGATTATTTTATCAATTCTGTTTTAGCTTATGTTCATATTCCACACATACATTGTATGATAATAAGCTTGAATTGATAATTTGTAATTTGGGGGTCTAAACGTTCAAGGTGTTTTACACATTATTTGAACTTTCAGTCTTCACACAAACTCCCTCTCACACAACCCTTACAAATAAATCCTACATGAAATACAGGGTACATAAGATTGAACATAATTTCAATCAAATATGGCACAGAATAAAAGCCAACAAAAACATAGTTGTAAATTACAACTTTACAATCTCCCCATTTGGCTATTTTGTGACAAAACCCCTAAAACAGACTCTAGACTTAAACATGAGTTTGGGAACAGTGGAAAAACTCACTCACACCTAATCTAGAAGCTGTGAAGCACTTGCATGTATATACTTGTAACTTGAAACACTCGCACACAAACAAAACTTTCATGAAGCTTATGACAAGTTGAATACATGGTATGTACAAGAGCAAGTAAAGTGTGATCAAGTTTATAAACACAATATAACATTAAGTATATCTTGATCAAACAAGGTCAGTCATTAAAGAATGACTACAATGAACATTTAGGTAGTAAATGCTCATTCGAACATGCAAAGCAATAAGGACCAAACACAATGATCAATTGCATGTTCAACACACAACCAATGCAAAATACACGAAATAAATACAAGTACTGAATATTAAACTGAAAATATAAAAACTGAGTACTTAAACTGAATGTTCAAATAGTGTGTAAAACACCTATGAACGTTTAGATCCCCAATTTACAAATTACCAGCATAAGCTTATTATCAAACAATGTATGTGCGGAATATAAAAATAAGCTAAAACAGAATTGGTAAAACAATCTAAACCGAAATTAATCACAACCACAACAGTAATTAAAAGGCAAAGATTAAGGGAAGAGAGATGCAAACACAAAGACAACACAGTGATGTGTTATCAAAGAGGAAACTGAAGTCCTCGGCATAAAACCTCTCCGCCGCCCTCCAATCAGTCAATAATCCACTAAAGAATAAAGTTAGGATACATGAATAGCAGAAGACCTTCCAAGCCTAATCTACCCAGTGCACTTAAGCCCTCTAAGCTTCTTGCTCTAACAGGGTTTCGTCGAACCTTGTCTTCTCTAGCTTACCAGATCCCACAATAGCCCATTGCATAAACCAAAATGAATTGGTCCCTTTTGAACTGCTTCTGAAGTACCAAATAACCTCCTCATAGATATGGGTATGGTGAGATAAGGATTTGGTTAATGTACCTCTTAAGGATGTATCAATGGAGAGGGTGAGAGTAGAGAAATTTGGAGAATAAAAGGATGAAAGTGGTGGATGAGTCAATCTTGTTTTCCTCTAGGGTTTCTCTCTCAAAATTATCTTTGGAAGCTCTCAACATTTCGTGGGTATAGTGGGTATTTATACTTGTGTGAGAATGGAATGCGAAGAGTCAATTTTTCAAAACAGAGCTGGTTGGCGACTTGGCCTCGTGACTTGACTGAGTCGCGAGTTCAAGCTGCGAGCTAATTGAATGGCCGGTTTGGACTTTTTGTCCTGTAGTGCTACAGCTGGCATGACGGTTCAGCTTCTCTGCATGCTTCACTTGTGTGCATCCTCTAGCGGCTTGCCTGTTGCGAGCCACCCACGAGATCCAGTCGCGAGTCCCTACTTCAGTGCACAGTCAGATTGTTAGGAACATATGTCATGATTTTATGTAATTGGCTTATCTTTTGACAAAACGCACTTTACTTGTATTTGGGTAGATTTAGGACGTGTTTAAATACTTCAAGAAACCATGTTTCAAGATCAAATGTTGAAACTTTCAAGCCTGTTCAAGAAAACAAGCTGAAAGTGCAGAGTTATTAAAGCTCGACAGCTAGCATGTGTCGAGGTTTAAGAAACTGTTTCATTACCGTGGCTCGACAGCTATCTCGACAGATGCTCGACAGCTTCTATCTGTCGAGGTTTAAGAAAACATCAATCTGATTTGTTTTTCTTGAGATCCGTGATTATGTGTTTGGGCCTTCTTTCCTCCTAACCCTAAACATATAAAAGGATTGTTTTAAGGGCCGTCAAATAGTTCACAAGTTGCACAAGCATTGAGAAAACCTTGTTCAAGCAAATTGTGACTGGAGACAAAGTTCTTGCCCTTGTTCATCTCTTTCTCTTGAAGAAGTTGCTGTGTATTTGCACCATAGGGTTTTGTAACCAAGCATCTTTTTGATCTTCATTGTTGGGATGAACTGAAGAACTTTGCAGCTAACAACCTTTTCTTAGTTAGTGATTGAAGTCACGTACTGGGATCCGCGCATTGGTTAGTCACGTACTTGGGAGCCGTGCATCAAAAGGGGGAACTGTCACTACAGAACAAGTCCAATTGGGTATTGGGGTAAGGGTTCAACTGTAGGTTGGTAAGGTACTTGGGATTCCTTTACTTGTAACCGCTTGTTGTGATAATAATGGAGTTTTAGGAGTGGTGAGCTGAAAATCACCCGGTGGGGTTTTTGCCATTAGGTTTTCCCCATTCGTAAACAAATCACCTTGTTTTTTATTTTCCACTGCGTATTTAGTTGTTTGGTGATTTGTTTGTGCTACCACGCGCTTTGCATGTTAATTTGATTAATTAATAAACTTGGTTAATTAATTAATTAATTTATCACAAGGGGTCAATACGTTTGTGGCCTATCAAGTGGTATCAGAGCAAGCACACTCTGATTAGGGTTTAATCTTTGCTGTGTTGATCCATTGACCCCTGCTGTCATGGCTGTAACCGGCTTGAAGAGATCTTTGTTTTCAAATACATCTTGTTTTTCTAATCTCTATTTGTTTGAGTGTCTCAGAAAATACAAGTCTAAAAGTTATTTAAATTCTCTTATGATGACTATTGGAAAAGATCTCAAGTTGGCTAAGAAGAAACTAGACTGTCTCATAATAAAAATGTGCAAAGGAGTTCGTCTGAGAGGAGTAAAAGTTAAAGGCTTAGCTCATATAAGACAGTTGAGAGAAAGCACCATTCCCACTGAATTGTCATCAAAACACGAAGTGTGTTTTATGATGAAGTCCGCATTTAAAGTGATGGAAACATGTTTGTGATACCTTGATAGTGGTTGCTCAAGACACATGACTGGAGACCGATCTCTCTTCAAGGTTTTCGAGTCTAAAAAGGGTGGCAATGTCATTTTTGGTGATGGGAGAAAATCACAGATTAAAGGAAAGGGAATCATCTCTCTACCTAGACTGCCGGACATTGCAAATGTTCTACATGTAGAAGGACTGAAGGTGAACCTGCTGAGTATAAGTCAGATATGTGATCAAGACTTCATGGTGCTATTCTCCAAGGGAAAGTGTCTTGTCATGAATGAGTCTGGTAAGAAACTCATAAGTGGTGTTCGCACTTTTGACAACTGTTATGGATTGGTTCCTGATGTTGATATTATGTGTAATAGCATTCGTTTGCCAAATGAAGATCTATGGCATCAATGGATGGGACATGCTAGCTACAAACATCTTTCTATTGTATCTAAGCATGAGTCAGTTTTAGGGATACCAAAGCTTAGTAGAATGAGCAATGTGGTATGTGGACTGTGTCAGCTTGGAAAACAGACAAAAGCTAAGCATCTTGGCACTCAGACATCAGCTACATCTAGACCATTGGAGCTTCTACATCTGGATCTTATGGGTCCAACTAGAACTGAGTCTCTTGGTGGTAAGAGATACATCATGGTTGTGGTAGATGACTTCACTAGGTACACTTGGGTCATTCTTCTATGATCCAAGTTTGATGCTCCTGAGCACATTGAAGCTTTGTACACAAGACTGCAAAATGAAAAAAGCTTGAAAATTGATCGAATTCGAAGTGACCATGGTAAAGAGTTCGAGAACTCATATATGGAGTCATTTCGCACAAGATCAGGCATCTCTTAAGAATTATCTGCTCCTATTACTCCTCAGCATAATGGTGTAGTAGAAAGAAAGAACAGGGTTATTCAGGAGATGGCCAGAGCCATGTTATATAATAAGGGTGTGGCTAGAAACTTGTGGGGAGAAGCCTTGAACACTACGTGTCATACAGTTAATAGGGTGTATTTTAGACCCGGTACCAAGAAGACTCCATATGAGTTATGGAAAGGAAGAAAGCCTAATGTGAAGTATTTTAGGATCTTTGGAAGTACTTGTTTCATCCTAAAGGATAGGGAGAATGTGGGAAAGTTTGATTCCCGAAGTGATGAAGGAATATTTCTGGGTTATTCCTCTACAAGTAAGGCTTATCGGGTATACAACAAAAGAACTATGAAGGTAATGGAGATAGTGAATGTTGTTATTGATGAGTCTTCAGATTCCAGTTCTACAAAAGGTATTGAGGAACTAACTAAAGAAATTCTTCCTCCTGAGCCTAGAGAAGTTCAAGAAATTGTTGAACAAGAACTTGCATCTCCTAGTACTCCAGGTACTCCTAGTGTTGTGGAAGATTCTGCAGAAATAACCACTTCACCAGATTCTGAATCCCAAAAGGAGAAAGGACCTTCCTCTAGGATTAAGCTAAATCATCTTCCAGAAAATATTGTGGGAAACATGAATGAACTCATATTAAGGAAACGTACAGTTGATAAATGTGTTGCTAATTTTGTGTCTTATTCTTGTTATCTGTCACAGGTTAAACCCACTAAAGTTGAAGAAGCTCTTCAGGATGAAAGTTGGGTTGAAGCAATGCATGATGAACTACTTCAGTTTCAGAGGAATGACGTTTGGACCTTGGTACCTAAACCGGAGGGTGAACACATCATCAGTACAAAGTGGATATTCCGCAATAAGACTGATGAGGAGGGCAATGTGATCCGCAACAAGGCTCGGCTTGTAGCTCAAGGATACGCACAAATGGAAGGAGTAGACTATGATGAAACATTTGCTCCAATTGCCCGTATGGAGTCCATCAAAATTCTCCTTGCTTTGGCTTGCCAATTGAAGTTCAAGCTTTATCATATGAATGTTAAGACTGCCTTCTTAAATGGGCTGCTCAAAGAAGATGTCTATGTGGCTCAACCAAAAGGATTCATTGATCCATACTTTCTGGATCATGTACTGTATCTCAAGAAGACACTTTATGGTTTAAAGCAAGCCCTCAGAGCTTGGTATGATCGACTTACACAATACTTGGTGTCACATGGGTTCACAAGAGGAAAGGCAGATCAGACTCTCTTCAATAAAAGAGAAGATGGCGAGCTGATAGTTGCTTAATTCTATGTTGATGATATCATCTTTGGATCGACTAAGGATGAACTTGCTCATGGTTTCTCAAAACTCATGCAGGCCGAGTTCGAGATGAGCATGATTAGAGAGCTGACTCACTTCCTTAGGTTGCAGATCCGTCAACAAGATTCAAGTATATTCCTATCTCAATCTAAATATGCTAAGAATCTTGTGAAAAAGTTTGGTTTAAAATCTGCCAGTTCTGTCAGAACTCCTATGAGCCCAAATGTTAAACTCACTGTTGACTTGTTAGGAAAAAGTGTTGATCCATCTCTATATAGAAGCATGATAGGTAGTCTTCTTTACCTTACTACTAGTAGACCTGACATTAGTTACAGTGTTGGAGTGTGTGCTAGATATCAGGCTAATCCCAAAGAGTCCTATATGACTGCTTTAAAAAGAATCATAAAGTATGTCAAAACCACAGCTGAGTTTGGTGTGTGGTACAGCAAGGACATAAGTGATGTCTTAGTTGGGTACTTTGACGATGATTGGGTAGGGAATGCTGATGATAGGAAGAATACTTCAAGGGGTTGTTTCTATGTGGGCAATAATCTTGTCTCTTGGATGAGTAAAAAGCAGAACTCCATCTCATTATCCACTGTAGAAGCTGAGTACATTGCTGTCGGTAGCTGTTGCACCCAACTCCTATGGATGCAAAAACTCCTCCATGACTATGATATTTGTCAAGAGCATCTCACTATCTATTGTGACAATACCAATGCCATTAACATCTCTAAGAATCCGGTTCAACATTCTAGAACCAAACACATAGAGATTCGACATCACTTCATTAGGGAGTTTGTCGAAGATGGTACTCTCACTCTTGAGTTTATTCACACCGATGATCAGAAGGCTGACCTGTTTACGAAACCTCTTAACAGTAAACGCTTCGAATTTCTTCATCAAAACATTGGTGTTATCTCCATGGGATAATCTTCTTCTCCTTTCTTCCCTCCTCATGCATTTGCATCTAGTTTTTATGCTTTGCTTAACTTTTTTTTGTTTGGTTAATTTTTCAGTTTTGCTTTGCTTTGTTTTTCATATAAAAATAAAAATAAAAATTTTTGAAAAATTAGAAAAATACAAAAACAGTGTGTGTTTTGTGTACATTGGTACTTGTGTACCTTGGATGGCCATTGAAACAAGTTTTCTAAACTTTGTATCTCTTGTAGCTTAGATGAGCATCTCTATGCACTACTAAGCAAGTGAGCTTTGTGGCTCTTGTTTGTGATGAGTAAGATTAAGTTATCTCTTATACTTAACACTCGTATCACTCTTTTTGACGAGAAGGATTAGAAAATCCTAAGAGAAAGGCATAAATAACCATCTCACCACTATTGCCCGCCAATCATAATGACACCTGTATGCTTCGGCATAGCAAAAGTGCAGTGTCAATGACATTTGTGTGCTTAGGCATAGCAAAATTGGAATGTCAAATATCTTTGGGTATTTCTTTTCTCTCTCTTATATGCCCATGCATGATATGCTTAAAGAAAAATATGCAAAGAAAAATCAAAAACAAAAAGATCAAAAATGCTTTAAATATGATTGCAAGCATGTTTTCTAGGAGATGTGGGAGTTATAGGATGTACCTCAAAGGTGATAATCCCCATCAAACAGTTATGATTGTGTGTGAGTTAAAGTGATTTTCTCATATCTCAAATTATCATAACATGGTGACACATTTGCAATCTTGCGATGTTCTTCACACACGACACGCAATATTCTTTGCTACTCTTGATACATGTGCAAGTACAATGTGATTTGGCCATCACAAGTTTTACATGTGTTAATGTATACTCAATAAACTATCTTAACTTATTTTTGAAATATAAAAATTGGTTAGACTTGTTTAGTGTGTGCGTGTGTTTTTGGAATCCATGTGCTTAAAATCTTTGTTAAGAGATGGGTTTAAGAAGTTTATATGGTGTTTGGATCATTGGTTGAGTTGCATAATGGTTTGCATTCATGTCTGTGTTTTTCACTTCTCGAAAAACTGTTTTTAAAAGCTAGCTCGACACCTCCTCGATACCTACTCGATACCTTGCTATCTGTCGAGCCTCTTAAAGCTTTTTCTTATCTCAATCTCGCCTGCTTCTCGACACCTGGTGGATCGAACGAGAAATCTCTTGGACCCTCAATAGCTTCTCAACAGCTGGTGGATCGATCGAGCTTCTGTTCTTGTGTCTTTATTGTGTTCCTTGACACCTTCTCGACAGCTGTATCTGTCGAAGTTGTTTTTCTCGACACCTTTCTTGATAGATGTCTCAACACCTCTCGACACCTCTATCTGTCGAGAATTACTAAGGATCTATATATTCTCTCTTCGTGATCCGGTTGTCATTTCTTTGATCTCTCTAGATCTGTCTGCCACTGTTCATCTCCCAAACACTATCTCTCTCACTCCAAACCTCTTCCAAAGGTGTTTTTCAAGCTTTTTCAAGTCTTTCCTCACTTGGTAAGCTTCTAATCTCCTTCATTTTCATGCATTTCATGTTTTGAAACCTAGGTTTTAAAGTTTTTGAAATATTTTGGGGTATTAAAAAATGATGAGTTTTTGTTGATATTTTGGGATGGGTTTTCACTTAAATGAGTTTAAAATCTCATGCATTGCATCACATTAGCATTATAATAAGTATTGTCATGCATTTAGATGTGTGCAATCTGTTTGTGTGCTGATAGGTTTGGATTGGGCTGAGCCCATGATGCAATTTCTTTTGCATGTCACATGTTCATGCATTTCCCATGCATATGTACTCCATTTTCAATATACTTGTCATATTTGAATTGTTTTGGAGCTTTTCTAATTGTCTACTTCTCTCTCTCCTTCTCTTTTTGTTTACGTTAGTCATGTCTATGGCACCTAAGCGTAAGTCAGCTCCGTCCCAGAACCCTTTTGCGTTCTAGGGCATCGTTTTCTGATCCTACTTCGTCTCATCTTCGATTCCATGATGAGGATGCTCGAAAGGACTTCTCGGAGAACTTTTCTTGATGAGGTGTTCATTTGGAACGCCGAGTTATTTTGGTGGACTTCGCCGACACTGACCTTCCCACTGTCATTCATAGTCGGGGATTGGAGTCACTGTGTGACGTCCGATCACTTGTCCGACTGTGCTGATCCAGGAGTTTTACTCTAACATGCATGGTTTCGATTTTTCAGTACCTCTCTTTTCGACTCGCATTCGAGGTACGCGCATCACCGTCACACCGCAGCTTGTTGCGGATGTGCTTCATGTCCCTAGGGTAGAGTATCCTGACTACCCTTGTTGTGAGCTTCTACGGACTGTGTCCAAAGACGAGATGATTTCTACGTTTTGTGAGCACCCTTCTGATTGGGGTGAGTGTTAGTTCACACCATGTAAGGCCTTTGCTGAAGGTCCTAGGTTCATGAACATGGTGATGACTTTTGTTTTGCGCCCACTCTCTCACTATAACTCTATCACAGAGCCTCGTGCTCGATTCTTGCTTTCCTTGTTAGAGCACCTTACTATAGATTTTCCTTCACATTTCATTCTTTCTATCTTAGATGTGTATAGGGATACGGCTACCCGTGATAAGCTCATTTTCCCTTTGGCTATCACACGGATTCTATGCCATTTTTCTGTTCCTTTTCCCTCTTCCGACCATTTTTCTGTCATGTGTGCCATAGACTATGCTATCGTTAAACGTAGCGAGGTGCAGTTTCGTTCTCGACAGTCTGATTCAGCAGCTCCTCCCTCCCGTTCTGCTCCTTCCACATCCGCTCCTTCCTCTTCTACAAGCGATGTGTCACTTGGAGACATCATGGCGCAGTTGCAGCGCATGGATGCTCGCCTAGATACACTCTTTACAGAGTTGTATCAGGTGAACGTTCGTGTTGGTCGTATTGCACGACGACAGGCGACCATGGGTGGTTTTGCTCCAGAGGTTTCTCCTCCACCACCTCTAGTGGATTCTGATTCTGATGATGATGCTGATGGTGATGACGATGATGCTTCTGATGCTGATGTTGGAGATGCTAGCTCTTCTGATGAGATGTCTACTTGACACTCTTACCCTTTATTACTTGTGACAAAAAGGGGAAGTAGTTTTGGATATGAGAGTAGTCATTCTTAGGGGGAGAGTTAGTATAGGACATTTTAGTTAAGGGGAGTGTTGTTGAGTGCTAAGGGATGTAGTGAGGATTTCATGTATCTTTTCTCTTTTTTAGATACATTGTTCTTGTACATTAGGTCTTGTGACCATATTTATGACATACATTGTACTTATTTCTTTCTATATGTTGATGTATGTTGTTTCTTTCACCTACCTCTTACATGTGTTGTTTCTTTTCTCTCTTTATACACATGCTTCTTACTACTTGTATGCAATCTATTATTTCTGTTTCACACTAAAGATGCCTTGATGAGTTTTGTTTAAAGTGTTTCAGAAATACAGGTTGTCAAAGTCTACTTGCCATAAACTCTCTTCTTGCAAAGTTTTTCAAGAGTTTGTGTTAGGATAGATTTTATTGTATTCAACAAGTGAATATGAGTTGAGTGATTTATGACTTCTCTCATATGTTCATTTGTTTGTTGTGGTTTTGTCACGAATTGCCAAAGGGGGAGATTGTTAGGACATATGTGTTTCACTTATTAGGAACATGATAAGTGTAATTTTTACATAATTTTTATTATCCTCTTACTTATTAAATTTGTTATTTTTCCTTTATTTCTTTTGATTTGATTTGATTTTTATTTATATTTATCCATTCATTTGTGCTTTGAAGGAATGAGAAGATTTCAGATTAAAACAAGGGATTTACATGCGAAGTGGGGCTAGGTCAATTGAATCAAATCAACTTACATCCAGCCAGGCATGAATTCAAGAGAAGACCAACCCAATTAAATTTAAGTCCAACTGGAGCAAGGAATCAAAGGAAGTTTGCACCAAATCCAAGTCCAATTCGGATTAGGATTCCAGCCTGCACATCAGTTAATAATTTCGGCATAACTTTGGGCTCAAATGTCCAATCGAGGTGATTCAAGTTGGGCTGGAAAGTTAATTTAAAGGGCTACAACTTTTTGGTTTACCAAAAGCCCGAATTCTGAAGTTAAATGGGCGAAAATAGTCGGTTAAGTGAAGCCTAAAAATCTGGGATTTTCTCCAAACGGGAATAGGATTCCTTGACCTATTTAAAGGCTCTTTAGGGAAAAAAGAGAGGGCAGGAAACCTGAGAGGAAAAGAGGGTGCCGCATTGAAGTATTTTTTTGGGAGTCTTTCTGAAGAGGAGGATCTGAGGACAAAGGCGAGAGCTTAATGTTGATCAACCAATTCAGATGAAAGACATAAGTTTTATTTGTTTTCTTTTCAATTTTATTAGGAACTAAATTTTATTTTCTAGAGCGTTGATGTAATCTAGCAATGAACACACAGTTTATTTTCAGAGTTATTTTATTTTTAATATTTCTAAGATTGAGTGTTTAATTCTTATTCTTAATGCTTAATATTTCTTTTTACGACTTATTGATTGATCAATTGAATGACAATGAGACCGAGAGGTGATTTGTTATTTTAGTTCTAGAATTAAACAGCATTAGTTGAGCGAAAGTAGAGATGCTTTACCGCGATTAGTGTGATTTTTCAAGAAATTCAAAGTACATAATGAGTCTCCAATTAATTAAATTCGCATAGAGATATGGAATTGTTAGTTGAAGACATTTTTGATATTATTCGAGAGAAGATATTGAATACTTAAGGAATTTTTAATCATCAACAGGAGATTATTAGAATTTAATAATTAGGAAGAATAAATTGTGTGGGATTTGTTAGGTGAAATCAACCGCTCTAGATCCATTCTTATAATATTTTCTTCTTTACACTTTTAGATTTTTATGCTTTGCTAGATTTATTTTTATTAAATAGTTTAATTTAATTTAGATAGTTGAACGTCCCTTTTATTTTCGATTTTCCAAATAGTAATTAATTTAGTAAATTTTGGTATTCAATAACGTAGTTAATCTCTGTGGGTTCGACATTCGTTTTCTAAAAACACTTTACTACTTGTTACGATTCTGTGCGTTTGCAGATTATTTTACACGAACAAGTTTTTGGCGCCGTTGCCGAGGATTAACTATTTGTTATTGATATTGATACTAGCTAGATATTTACTACTTTGGATTTTATTTTATTCATTCAAAAAAAAAAAAAAAATTTAGGTGCATCTGAGTTTGTTTTCTTTCTTTTCAGGAATTAGAAGTGCATGCCCCGATTTAAATTAGAGCAGACACTCTTTGATCCTGAAATTGAAAGAACCCTACATCAGCTCAAGAAAGAAAAGAAGAAGGAGGCCAACACATCTCTATCTAACATGGCCGATCAAGAGCAAAAGGCGTCAAGAGATTATGCTATGCCCTCGGTCAATGGAGCTATATCAAGCATAAGAAGGCCAGCCATACAAGCCAATAATTTTGAGATCAAGCCGGCCATCATTCAGATGATACAGCAGACTGTCCAGTTCGGGGGCCTGTCACAAGAGGATCCTAATGTCCATATTACAAATTTCTTGGAAATTTGTGATACTTTTAAACATAATGGAGTGACAGATGATGCGATTCGACTAAGGCTTTTTCACTTCTCACTTAGGGATAAAGCAAAAGTTTGGTTGAATTCTTTGCCACCTGGCATCATTACTACATGGGAGGAGTTGGCACAAAAATTCTTAGCAAAATATTTCCCTCCTGCAAAGACAGCAAAGATAAGGAATGATATCACCAAGTTCATCCAATTTAAGGGTGAATCATTATATGAAGCATGGGAGAGGTACAAAGATTTATTGCGAAGGTGTCCTCATCATGACCTTCCAGCATGGCTTCAAGTGCAAACATTCTACAACGGTCTAGGAGCTACAAACAGGTCTATGGTTGATGCAGCAGCTGGTGGAGCTCTAATGAGTAAAACTCATGAGGCAGCCTATGAACTTCTGGAAGAATTGGCATCCAACAACTATCAATGGCCTATAGAAAGAGCAATGCCAAGAAAGACAGCTGGAGTTTTAGAACTTGATTCTATTACCTCATTGGCGGCACAAATGGCAACTTTGTCTCAACAACTAGGTAAAATGAATGTTAATGCTATTCAAACTAATGTTGTTTGTGATCATTGTGCAGGAAATCATTCAAGTGTCGACTGCCAAATGGGAAATCCTTTTGCCCAATCGAGTTATGGACAAGCAAATTACGTGTCAAATTTTCAACGTCAAAATAATCCATACTCGAACACATACAATCCTGGATGGAGGAATCACCCCAACTTCTCATGGAGCAATAACCAAGGGCTGGCTAAACCACCTCAAAAATTTCCACAGCAAGAGAAGAAGCCGACAATTGAGGACATGTTCATGCAATACATACAGAAGACAGACATGGCGATCCAAAAAAACTCAACTTCAATCCGTAATCTTGAGGTGCAGATCGATCAACTCTCAAGCATGCTCACAGAGAGGACTGCAGGAACTTTGCCGAGCAACACTGTTACCAATCCGAAAGAACATGTAAAGGCAATATCATTGAGAAGTGGATGAACATATGAGGATCCAAAAGTAACAAATGCCAAACAAGATGAAGCTGTGGATAATGAGGAGTCAAAGATGAAGGAAGCTGAGTCAGAGATGAAAGAAGTGGAGCAAGCTGAGAAGACTGAGGAGAATGAAAGAGCTTCAAAATCCAAAAGATCCAGGGAAGATACTTTTGAGACTTATTCTCCTTCAATTTATGATCCACCAATTCCTTTTCCGCAAAGATTAAAAAAAAAAATGTGGATGATCAGTTTTCTAAATTTCTAAGTATATTTAAGCAATTGCACATTAATATTGCGCTCATTGAAGCTTTGGAACAAATGCCTAAATATGCTAAATTTTTTAAGGATATTATATCAAAGAAGCGGAAATTGGAGGAGCATGAAACAGTAATGCTGATAGAGGAGAGTAGTACAATCCTACAAAAGAAGCTGCCGCCTAAGCTGAAAGATCCGGGGAGTTTCACTATCCCTTGCACTATAGGAAAATCTTATTTTGATAGAGCTTTATGTGATTTAGGGGCAAGTATTAATCTAATGCCTCTCTCTGTTTTCAGGAAATTGGGTCTTTGAGAAGTAAAGCCGACCATTATCTCTTTACAATTGGCGGATAGATCTATTAAATATCCAAGAGGAGTCATTGAGGACGTATTAGTAAAAGTTGACAAGTTCATCTTCCCGGCGGACTTCATTGTCCTTGATATGGATGAGGACGAGGAGATCCCTTTGATATTGGGTCGACCTTTCCTTGCGACGGGGAGAACCTTAATTGATGTCTAGCAAGGAAAACTTGTTTTGAGGGTCGGAGAGGATGAGGTCACTTTTGATGTATTTAAGCCTATGAAATTTCCTTCCAAGACACATTCTTGTTTTCAAATAAATGACTGAGACGTGGTCATGGCTGATGAGACTGTGCAATTAATTTTCTAAAGTTACCACTTGAGGTATGTCTTACTCACTCTACACCTGTTAAATTCAAAGATGAAGAGGTTAAAGAGTGTGAAAGATATTTGGAGGCTACACCACTCTTTCCTCCTTCAATGCAACCAAAAGTGGAAGACTTAAAATCATGTCAGCCAACATCTCCACCAGAGGAACCACCTAAACTTGAGCTCAAACCGCTTCCATCAAATTTAAGGTACGCTTTCTTGGGCCAAGACTCTACTTTTCCAGTTATTATTAACAGATCTTTGAGTGATGTAGAGGAAGAAAAGTTGCTGAGAATCTTGCGGGAACACAAAAAGGCTTTAGGTTGGACCATTTCTGACATCAAAGGAATTAGTCCTTCAATTTGCACACACAAGATTTTAATGGAGAATAACGTCTAGCTACAGACGTTAAATAAAGCGCTTTTGGGAGGCAACCCAAGTTTTTTTTTTTTTTTTCTACTTTTATTTTTTTTTCTTTCTTTTACCTTATTGTTTTTCTTTCATTTTGTAGGAATAAAGAGACCAAAGAAATCTTCAATGGGTACACGGCTGCACCTCAAGGAAAAATATTCAATGAAAAAAAAATCAGGAGAGCATCTCTTCTCCTTTCTCATTCTTTTATTTAGTTTTTCTTCCTTTTTCCCATTGAGGACAATGTGAAATTTAAGTTTGGGGGAAGGGAATTTATTTTATTTAGTTTAAAAAAAAAATGATAAAAATTTGCCTATGATAAGAATATGGTTGAAAGTTCTTATAATTTTTAGGAATCATTCTCATTGCTTAAGTCCAGTTGTTAATTCTTTACTTGATCCTGTTTAATTTGATATTATCATTAATCATTGTGCATACCTAGAGAAATTTTATGTGAATTTTGTAAATTTGGATGGTCTCTACTTATTCTAGAACTTGTTGAATTATACAGAATATTACTTGGGAAGTGATTTAGGCATTCTTTGAATCGATTGAGCCTTTCAAGCTTACCTCTTTATTATCTTTATCCCTAGTTATCCAACTGACCTATTCTTACACTGGGTTGAAGAAAAGAGAACGATGTATGAGTATTTAAAAAAAAAAAAAAAAAAAAAAAAAGAAGAAGAAGAAGAAGAAAATTGTACAAAGTTCCATTTACTCCAATGTTTTAATTTGCTTAGTAACTAGGGGTATTCATTACCAATGTTTACTCTTACGTCAAACCGTAACTTGAAATATGAGTATGCAAAAGCACTTCAAGTTTGTGACTTGTTGAGTAACTGGGTGCATCCATCACAAATGCCTGCATTCACGTCAAAAGATAAGTGACGACTAAAAAAAAAAAAAAATTGATGAAGAGAGGTATTTTGAGATATTCAAAGGATTGAGAAAATTTATATTTTAGAAGTGAGAGTGCTCTACTTGCTTAAAACCTTACCTTTTCTTTATAGCCCTCACCATAGCCATACATCACAAGTCTAATAAGACCTATTGATCCTGGGTAATATTTTATTGGGAGCAAGCTTTTGCAGTTTTTAGAGATCCGTACTTATTTACTTGTTTGCATAAAACTATCAGGGAAGCTAATGATGAAGTGAGAATGATAATGCGATGGAGTTGAGTTTTGAATAAACTTTTGTACTTGATTAATTTGGAATGATTCCTTTGAGTTATAAGCTTTCTGCAGATCTTTGAGGCAAGAAGAAAAAAAAAATTTATGAAGTAAAGCTTGTTTTAGTTGTTTTTGTTTTTATTCTTTCTTTGCTCGAGGACTAGCAAAGTTTAAGTTTGGGGGAATTTGATAAGTGTAATTTTTACATGATTTTTATTATCCTCTTACTTATTAAATTTGTTATTTTTCCTTTATTTCTTTTGATTTGATTTGATTTTTATTTATATTTATCCATTCATTTGTGCTTTGAAGGAATGAGAAAATTTCAGATTAATACAAGGGCTTTACATGCAAAGTGGGGCTAGGTCAATTGAATCAAATTAACTTACATCCAGCCAGGCATGAATTCAAGAGAAGACCAACCCAATTAAATTTAAGCCCAACTGGAGCAAGGAATCAAAGGAAGTTTGCACCAAATCCAAGTCCAATTCGGATTAGGATTCCAGCCTGCACATCAGTTAGTAATTTCGGCATAACTTTGGGCTCAGATGTCCAATCGAGATGATTCAAGTTGGGCTGGAAATTTAATTTAAAGGGCTATAACTTTTTAGTTTACCAAAAGCCCGAATTCTGAAGTTAAATGGGCCAAAATCATCGGTTAAGTGAAGCCTAAAAATCTGGGATTTTCTCCAAACGGGAATGAGGTGGTCAAGTATGGAGCTGTCATTCTACATTTAATGCAAATGAGTGGTGGTTGGTCAGAACATTAATTGCAGAGTGGCACCTGGGCCGCGCAACATGCTAGCTGAGGGGATGGGGTGGGTTGGGTTATTGGGGCGCTGTGCTCCAATGGTAGGGCCCAATCATGGGGGAGTTTCAGTTTGGGTCCCCTCCAAATTAACATCTATTGCATGAAGTATTTGCGCATTTGTATAAATATTGCATGATATAGGTTTTAGTTAAGACTTAAGATTATGAGTTCTAAAGAGACAGCATAATACTAATTAAAGATCTCCACTTGAGGTTAGAAGAAAATATTGTGGTGACCGAAATATAATGCATCAATTCAAAGTATTTGGGATGTTCTACCAAAAATGGAATGGTAAGATAACTAGTCAATTAAATACCTCAAGAACACATAACCAGTTGTCTCCTGAGAAGATTTCCTGCTTTGGGCAGTTACATAACCTGCTGACTTGCAGTGGATATGACAATGCTCCAAGAGAGCAGTACTATTGCCAAAGATGAAATCCACGCTTCCTTCAATATAGCAATCTTTCAAATACTGTTTTCCATAATGCAGGTACAAAGTATCCTGCATCAGAATCATAAAAGAAAGAACCCTTCAGATATATCCATGCCTCAGATAACTTCTCTAAAATGTACTGAAATTAAGAAGAGATTGCAGCAATCAAACAGCACATAAACATCTGGTTTGCTGGCCAAGGGCCTCACTTGATTTCAGGGTACAAAGTAATAGATATTGACTTCAAAGTGACCATCCAAACCTAACACAAAGAACTCATTTGATTTCCTTCACTTCTTTTTTTTGATGAAGTGAAACCCCTGGCCCACCTTTGGTGGGGCCAGGGTAAACCTCGAGATATAGGCAACCACCCACTAGCCACCCATATCATTTAATTTCCTTCAATTGAAAAATAAAAAATAAAAAATAATTCTGATCGATACAGGCCACAAACAACATTCTTGATTATTTACAGTGGAAGTGTGTATTTGTTGCCAGAAAGCATACAAGTTCTTACTATCATCTACCAACTAGTTATGTTGTTTGATGAAATTCTTTGATCCAAGATGAAGTGTTCAGGAATTATAAAGTAGAAATGTAACATCCTAAAAAGATGCTCCATAAATTCACTAACACAAAGCATAATTGAAGCGAGGGTCGACCCTGTCCATCCCAAAGCGAACAAATACCTGATTGGGGAAAGATTCGTTCCACAATTATAATTATTATTATAATTATATAATTTTTTAAAAACGTTAATTTGTGTAATCAAATATGACGATAACTTCTTCTTCTTCTTCTTCTTCTTCTTCTTCTTCTTCTTCTTATTATTATTATTATTATTATTATTATTAATTCAATAGTTTAAGTGAGGGATACGTATGTCTCGTTAGAAACACATTGAGTTACTACCCAGTTGAGTTATGAAACTCTTGATACAACGATATAATTATTTTAAGATCAATATTTGTAGTTTTATGTTTTACAATAGAACATTTTCATCTTATTATAAGATTTTTGAATTTTTCTTTGGTGTGTGTGTGTATATATATATATGTGGATGATGACATCTTAATAACATATAATATTATGTATTATATATTTTTAAATAAACACAAATTAAAACTTTTTAATTATTAAATAATATGACCACCGCACAACCTTAGTGCAAGGGCAAGGGTCAAAAAAAGCAATAATTTTTATTTGTTATTATTTACATAAAAGCTGAGTACTTTAATATAAAAGACCCTTTAGGAGAATTACAAGTTCTAGAAGAACTTGATCATCCTAAAAGCTCAGTATAACTAAAGTTGCAATAAACTAAAAGTGCAAGTGAATATTGAATGTGCTCCTGCAGTAGCAATATTGAATGCATATGTTCATAAAGTGTTATGAACTAATGTTTAATTTTTTAATGGCTGAACAAAATAATGAGCTGTTGCTGAAAACCATCGAAGGGCCATCAAATTAAGTGTTATAGGTGTGGTATGAAAGGTCATCAGTCACGTACCTGTCGTACTCCTAAACATTTGTTAGATTTGTACCAAGCCTCCATAAAAGAAAAGGAAAAGGGAATTGAGATGAACTTTGCTAATCATAATTATCTTGAAGATCCTATGAATTATCTTGATTTTTTCAAATGGAGTGGATATGACTCATCTTGATATGTTGTTGATTGAAAATTTGATAATTTGATTAGTGATGGAAATCTCCATACTAGTTAATTGTTTTCTTTTATTATATTATTGCATTGTAATAAGTATGTTTACTTTGCTATGTTTTATTTACATTTAAAATAATAAAGTTTAATTTATGTTTTGCATATATGAAGTATCATGGGTCTTACGGGTAAAAAAAAAAAATTTAATTCCAAGATGACTAGTGAAGATTTTTGTCTAGCAAATAATGTAACAACTCATACGATCCTTAAAGATAAGAAATATTTTCAAAGTTTAATATTATGCAAAGCCAATTTCAATACCATATCAAGTTCATTGAACTTAATTGAAGGCTCTGGAAGAGCAATTATCATGTTGCCAAAGGGCACAAAACTTTGTATTGATGATGCTTTGTATTCTTCTAAATCAAGCAAAAATTTACTCAGTTTTAAGGATATACGTTATAATGGTTATCATATTGAAACTAATAACGAAGACAGTGAAGAATTTCTTTATATTACTTCAATAATATCAGGCCAAAAGCTTATATTAGAAAAACTGCCTATTTTCTCTTCTGGGTTATATTATACTACAATGAGAACAGTTGAAACAAATGTTGTAATACACTAGAAGTGTTCGGACCCAAAGGTTTTTATGCTTTGGCATGATTGTCTTAGACATCCAGGATAAATAATGATGCGTCGAATTATTGAAAACTCTCACGGACATCCCTTAAAGAACTAGAAGATTTTTTTATCTAGTGATTATCCCTGTAGTGCATGTTCTCAAGGTAAATTAATTACCAAACCATCACATTCAAAGATTGTTGTTGAGTGTCCATCTTTCTTAAAAAGAATTCAGGGTGATATATGTGGACCAATACACCCACCTTATGGTCCATTCAAGTATTTTATAGTTTTAATTGATGCATCAACCAGATGGTCACATGTATATTTACTTTCTACTAGAAATGTTGCATTTGCTAGGCTTCTTGCTCAAATAGTTAGGTTGCGAGCTCAATTTCCTGATTATCCAATTAGGAAAATTCGTTTAAATAATGTTGGTGAATTCACATCTTAAGATTTTAATGACTATTGCATGTCAATTGGAATTAATGTTGAACATCCTGTTACCCATACACATACTCAAAATTGTTGGGAAATTTAGACCCCGGTTGATAAAATTAACAAGTTTTAAATCCAAGTTGTTAATTAGATTTATTATGAATAAAACTTGTTAAAACAAACAAACATCAATATCATGTCACAAATAAATACAGCGGAAAAATAAATAAGACAAGATATGATGACCTAGGAAATCCAATGAAACAAACTAGTTTCACAGTAAAAAACCTAGAGGGAAAACTTCCCGAAAAGCAATCCACTATAATGAAAAGGAGTTTCAGATCTAGTACAAAAATTTTGTCCCTAGACTCTACAATCTCCGTAGATGAACTCACAGCAGAAACCTTCTACCGCTTCAGAACCTCTGAACTCTTCAATATATGAACGCCACCCTTTGATGCATGAATCCCAAGTATGTGACTAACCAATTGCGCGGATCCCAATACGTGACTTAATCACCAACTAGAAGAAGATTGTTGGCTGCAAAGTTCTTCACTTCATCAACAATGAAGATCAAGAAGCACTTGGTTACAAAACCCTAAGGCGCAAAGACGCAGTAGCTTCTTTCAGAGATAATAAGGCATCGGTCACCTTTTGCATATGTTTTCCTTGTATTCTCTTATGTGACAGCCTCTAAAATAAGCCTTATATAGGTCTAGAGTTGTGAGAAAAGAAACCCTACACAAATACAAAAGCCTGGCCCAAAAATCAGATTTGAAAATTCTGATTTCCCGTAACCTCGATCGATCAGGAGGTGTCGAGATTTAAAACATCAAACACAAGAGATGAGGCTCGATCGATCCACCAAGTGTCAAGAAGCTATCGAGGGGACAGGAGCTTTCTCGATCGATCCACCAGCTATCGAGAAGGTGTCGAGATTGCGATAAGAAACACCTTAAGATGCTCGATAGATAGCTAGCTGTCGAGAGGTGTCAAGAAGCTGTCGAGCTATCTATCTGCAGGTGTCAAGCTATTTGTCCAGCTTTAATGAACAGCTTTTCTTCACTTGTTTCTTGGTTTAATCTTCATGGCTTTAATACTAGACTTGAACAACATGTTTCTTGAAGTATTAAACACATCTTAGATCTACCCAAATACAAGTAAAGTGCGTTTTGTTAAAGGATTAGCTAACTACATAAAAGAATGACATATGTTCTTAACAAGTGAACCACATATGTCCTAACAAAAATGGTTTAGATGAATCACTTATCAAGAGACTTCAAATTATTGCTCGATCTTTGCTTATGAAATCAAAATTACCAGTTCCTGCTTGGGGTCATGCTATTTTACATGCTGCATAATTTGTTCGCATTAGGCCAACTGCTTATTATAAATTCTCACCATTGCAACTTGTACTTGGCCAACAACCAAATATTTTTTACTTGCACACATTTGGTTGTGCTGTATATATACCTATTGCACCCCCACAATGCACTAAGATGGGTCCTCAACGTAGACTTGGAATTTATACGGGTTTTGATTCCCCATCTATCATTAAATATCTTGAACCTCTAATTGGTGATGTTTTTAAGGCACGTTTTGAGGATTGTCATTTTAATGAAACAATCTTTCCACCATTAGGGGGAGAAAAGTTGTTGCCTAAAGCACGACGTGAGATTACTTGGAATGTTTTGACGTTATCTCATCTTGATCCTTGTACAAATCAATGTGAATTGGAAATTCAAAAGATTATTCATTTGCAAGGAATTGCAAATCAATTACCGGATGTATTCATCGACAATAAGAAAATAGTGAAATCTCACATTCCAGCTGTTAATACTCTAGCACGGATTGAAATCCCTGTAGGACAATCAGTTAATACAGCAGCAAATGAATCAAAGCCACACTTGAAGCATGGAAGACCTATCAGTGTTAAAGATAAAATTCCTCGGAAGAGAAAAGTACAAGAAAAACAAGTTGCAACCCATAAAGAGGCTATACCCAAAAAACAGGTTACAGAAATAATTTATCTATCCAAAATTTATGAACAAAAATCTCCTGAAAATAAACCTCTTAAAGAGTTATCCCCTGAAGAGGATTAGGTACCTAAAAATAACGAGATCTTGATACATTATGTACATACAGGAGAAATATGGGATAGAAATAAAATTGTTGTCGACAACATATTATTATATAAAGTTGCTCTTGATATTACCAGAAGTAATGATAATGAATATGAACCACAAATCGTTGATGAATGTCAACGTAGAATTAAATTCACTAAGTAAACGTGAAGTTTTTGGACCTGTAGTCCGAACACCTAAAGGTGTAATGCCTGTTGGGTACAAATGGGTATTTATACGTAAAAGAAATGAGAAAAATGAAATTATAAGGTACAAAGCATGACTTGTAGTACAAGGTTTCTAGCAGAGACCTGGTATTGATTATGAAGAAACATATGCTCATGTAATAGACGCAATTACATTCAGATTTTTAATTAACTTGCTAGCAAAAGAAAATTTGGATATGCGATTAATAGATGTTGTTACAGCATATCTGTATGGATCATTAGATAATGATATCTACACGAAAATTCCTGAAGAATATAAAATGCTTGAAACATATAATCCTACATCCCAAAGTATGTATTCTATCAAGGTACAAAGATCCTTATATGGGTTAAAGCAATCCGGACGCATGTGGTATAATCACCTAAGTGAATATCTTTTGAAAGAAGGATTTGAGAATAATCCAATTTTTCCATGTGTTTTCATCAAAAAATCAGAATTCAGATTTGCTATTATTGCAATATATGTTGATAATTTAAATCTTGTAGGGACTCCAGAAGAGTTAACAAAAACAACAAATTGTTTAAAGAATGAATTTGAGATGAAAGATCTTGGTAAGACAAAATTTTGTCTTGGCTTGCAAGTTGAACATCTTCCAAATGGAATTCTTGTTCCTCAATCAACGTACACAGAAAAAGTCCTAAAGCAATTTTACATGGATAAAGCTCATCATTTGAGCACTCCAATGGTGGGTCGATCACTTGATGTCAAGAAAGATCCGTTTCAACCACAAGAAGATGATGAAGAAACTCTTGGTCCTGAAGTACCATATCTTAGTGCAATTGGTGCTTTGATGTATCTTGCAAACTACACACGACCTGATATAGCATTTGCAGTTAACTTACTAGTAAGGTATAGTTCTGCACTAACTCGAAGACATTAGAATGGAATTAAGCATATTTTACGTTATCTTCGTGGGACTACTGATTTGGGATTATTTTATCCAAATGGATCAAAACCACAGTTAGTTGGATATGCTGATGCAGGTTATCTTTCTGATCCACACAAAGGCCGATCACAAATAGGGTATTTATTTACTTATGGAAATACTGCTATTTTATGAAGATCTGTTAAGCAAACAATTTCTGCTACTTCCTCAAATCATGAAGAGATTATCGCAATTCATGAAGCGAGTCATGAATGTGTTTGGTTGAGATTGGTAATTCAACATATTCGTGAGAATTGTAGATTATCATCAATCATAAAAAGTCCAACGATATTGCACCAAATTAGGGGAGGATATATCACTCAAATATGTTGAGATTGGTAATTCAACATATTCGTGAGAATTGTAGATTATCATCAATCATAAAAAGTCCAACGATATTGCACCAAATTATCATCAATCATACAAAGATAATGCCGCTTGTATCACTCAAATTAGGGGAGGATATATCAAGGGCAACAAAAACAAGCATATTGCACCAAAATTCTTTTATACACACAAGTTCCAGAAGAGTGGCGATATTGATGTCAAGCAGATACGATCATGTGATAATTTGGCTAATATGTTCACTAAGCCATTACCAACTGCGACTTTTAAGAAGATGGTGCACAACATTGGCATGCGTCGACTTAAGGATATTTTTGCCATGAACAATGGAAATTCTATGTACTCATGAGGGGGAGTAAATTTTCTAAAGGATGTATGCTGGTTGTACTCTTTTTCCTTCGCTAAGGTTTTTTCCCACTAGGTTTTCCTTTGCAAGGTTTTAATGAGGCAATCCTAAGGCACTAGAAGTTATACAAGAATATTGTACTCTTTTTCCTTAACCAAAATTTTTTTTCCCACAAAGTTTTTATTTGGCAAGGTTTTAACGAGACTTATTCTTAGAAAGTGATCATCCAAGGGGGAGTGTTAGAAATAAAGGCTGATTGGAATGTGTAAACTTTGGGCAATGAAAATGTTATTTGGGATGTGTAAAGTCTATAAGGGAGATGTACATCCATAAGTATCTATAGGGGAGATATATATCCATAAGTGTACTCATTATTACAACCTTATCCCATAAACTCTACAAGCATTTTAAGATCCTATATATATGTGAGATTTCTTTACTGTTATTGTACACATCTAAGAGATATCAAAAAGATTGTGAATGACCACTTGAATACAAGAGTTTATCAATATATATTTCTCGCTTTATTCTTACTTTGTTTTATCTATTTCTATTTTTTCACAATACTACTGATTTTTTTTTTTTTTTTTAGAGAGAGTTTCAACCTATGGCGTCCGCTTCTGATGATAGCTCTTTTATCATCAGACCAAGACACCAATCAGTTTTTGGTATAGGCGGAAATTGAATCTCAAATCTCTTATTCAACTAACAGAGACTTTACCAATTGAACTATTCAAATGGACCATAATTGATAAATGGTTAAAATTGGTAATAAGTCATAGGGGCCTAGATAGCGTTTTTCACCTTCCTAGAGGTCATTTCCTCCAAGAATTCGTCAATTACAAAAAGTCCAACCGTCAATTCCATGACGGTTTGACTGCAGTGAACCTCATTGAATATATGGCTTTGTGATTTCAAATTCAATAACGCTCTTTTGTGATTGATAGAAGAGTTGGACAATTGAAGGGTAATTCATCATGCACTTGGCATGGGATCTTTAATGATCTTGGCTAAAGGATGCAACGAATGCACGAGATTAAGGACCAAGAATATTTGGAAGCTAAAGAAAAGGCGATATTTGGAAACTAAAGAAAAGACTTGATGTTAAGTTGAATCTCGCTTGGTATTACAGACTATAGTCAGCTTTATTATCAACCTATTTTCTTTTTTCTTTTTTTTTTCTTTTTTTTTTTGGAGAAATAGATTTATCTTTAACTTATTGAGATGTTCTTTGTTATTATAGTGATATTAATTTGTAACTCCATGCATATGCATAGATACACTTAAAGATATACAATAAGATGCATAATATAATTCATATATATATATATCATTTAAATAATATTGATAGTCATTTTTATATTTTGTTAACTTTTTTTAAAAAAAAATTGTAAGAATATTATTGGGTATAAAATGTAAATTGTTCTTTTAAAAAAAAAAATTATTGTGAAACACTTTTTTTTTTTTTTTTTTAATTTTAACGATTCATTTATTCTAGATTCTTTGATTTTTGTACTTAATAACTAACTTGGATGAATATTTATGATGTAATCTCAAATTTGATTCTAAAATTAAGAAATAAAACTTTTTAAGAATAAATAATTTAGGACACATGATGCAAAATTTGAACTCTAATTTGGAATTCTAATTTGAGTTTCTCTCAGCTTCACCAATTATTATATATATAGATTATAAGAAATTTCCAAGGGTTTGTGATATGTCTGGGACATTTTACACTTTCGTTAAATTATTATTATTATTATTAGGAAATGGTATCTGGCTAGCCTTTGGCAAACTATTCCTCTCTCTTCTCATGAGATACCAAAAAACCATATAGACTAATAATTTGATATATTGAACTTAAGATTTCCAAATTTATGTCATACCCTTGATAAATGAGTCCACCACTCAATACCTTTTTTTTTTTTTTTTTTGAAAGATGACTGAAATTTCATTAAAACAGACAGAACAATACAGCCAGCCAAAGCAGCAAAAGAAACAGGACACAAAGGAAAACAAACGAGCAACAAAAAGACCACAAACGAGACCCTATAGCAACACTCCCTCACATCTAAGCAAATCTGCATTATGTCTGGTTCTCTTCCTAACCAGCACATGGCATCCTTCACTCTTTTTGCTAGCTGGGCTAATTCATGGGCTATTTTGTTACCCGTCCTTCCAATGTGCTTCACTTTCACATCAGCAAAACTTCTCTTTTCCTGCACAATTCCAGCTACTATATGACCAACTGCACCTCTGACCTCTTCTTTCTCAATTGCTTGGACTGTTTGAAGAGAGTTACCAACTATAAGAACTCACTCCAGCCCAAGCTCTTTTGCCAGCACTAAACCTTGCTCCATTGCAATAGCTTCAGTTTCTTCAGCTCCAAACCTTCCTGAAAGGGGCTTGCACATGGCAGCTATGAACTTCAAGTCCTTGTCTCGTATAAGGATACCTATACCTGAGTGGCCATAACCAGTGGGAATAGCTCCATCCACGTTGATGAGAAAATAGTCATCTTGGAGTTGTTCAATACTGCTTCCTTTTGGCTCTAGGGACCTCGCTTGAGTACCATCTGCCTCCCTATAATCTTTCACCATTCGCATGGCATTTTCCCAGATAATATTTCCTGGTGAACAATTTGTGTCATGCACCATCTGGTTTCTGTTATACCAGATCATCCAAGCCACCCCAAAAAAATTTTCTAGGTCCCTTTGGGTCCCTTGTCTCAGCATGTCTAAAGCAATATTTGAGAAGTCTCGCCTACCTTCCAAGAGACTGATGGGGCAGTCAATCCAATTTTCCCAAAATTTTTTGGCTATTTCACATTTAAGAATTGCATGCTCCACAAATTCTGCCTCCTTGCTGCACAGTGAGCAGAGAGGATCAACATGGACTCCTCTTTTGCTCAGATTAAGCATAGTGGGGATTGCATTCATGCAAAGTCTCTAGGCAAAAATTCTCACCTTTGCTAGGATGTTCAAGTGCCACATTTCTTCCTTAAGGGAGCACGCACGTCACCTGATGAGGACTCCCCTTGTTCACTTACTTCTAGCACTTTCCTAGCCACATAGTAAGCACTTTTCACTGAAAATATTCCCTTTTTATTACCCACCCATATTAGTTGGTCATCAGGCAGATGGTAGCTGATTGGGATACTAAGGACTGTTTCAACCTCAAATGCAAGGAAAATCCTTTCCAGCCTATCTCTCCTCCATCTTCTTGTGTCTTGGTCAATAAGGGCAGAGACCATGGGGAAATCCCCAAAATCTGTCTGAGGGGAAATTACCTTGTAGGTTAAGGGGGTTGGTAGCCATTTGTCATCCCAGATGTGAATAGTTTTTCCATTGCCTACCCTTCATTTTGTGCCTTGTTTCAAAACTTCCAGACTTTGGTGGATGCTTCTCCAAGCAAATGATGGGTTACTTCCTAAGTTAGCACTTAAAACATCATTGTTTGGGAAGTATCTTGCCTTGTATAGTCGAGCCATCAGTGATGAAGGGTGAGACATCATCCGCCATCCTTGCTTTGCTAGCATGGCCAAATTAAAAGCTTGAAGGTCTCGGAAACCCATTCCTCCTTCAAATTTTGATTTGCACATTTTTGACCAACTCACCCAAGCAATCTTCGATTCGTGATGCCTTTGCCCCCACCAAAATTTCCTCATCATTCCCTCAAGATCCTCACAAAGGCCTTTTGGGAGTAAGAAACACCCCATTGTATAAGTAGGCACAGCTTGGGCAACGGCCTTAATCAGGACTTCCCTACCCCCTATTGACAAGAGTTTCTCCTTCTACCCTGATAACTTCTTTCCAACCCTTTCCTTTATTTCATTGAAAACTTGCTTCTTTGACCTTCCAATTAATGATGGGAGGCCCAAATATTTCTTTGGTTGGGTATCCTGCATAGAGCTAAGAGAATCCAAGACTTCAGCTTTTGTTTCTTCATCTGTGTTCCAGCTAAAATACACGGAGGACTTGTCTGTATTTATTTTCTGACCTATTGCATCCTCATATTTTTTAAGGATATTTTGGAGTTCCCTGCTCTCTTGGCCATTTGCTTTGCAATATATGACACTATCATCAGCAAAGAGAAGGTGGGTAATTGTTGGGTAGCCCCTACTAATAGAAATGCCAAAAAGTTTTTTATTCCTGACTGCCTCTCCTATCAGCCCTGTGAGCCCTTCTGCACATAAGAGAAATAGATAAGGAGATAAAGGGTCCCCTTGGTGAAGTCCTCTTGAAGGGAAAATGCAGCCTTGGGAGACCCCATTTATGAGGATTGAGTAAGAGACAGTGGAAATACAGTTCATCATTAGACTAATCCATTTATCATTAAATCCCATAGTAGTCATGATATTACAAAGGAAACCCCACTCCACTCTATCATACTCCTTACTCAAATCCAATTTTACTGCCATGTATTCATCTTTCCCCTCTCTTTTATTCTTCAAATAATGCATAATTTCAAAAGCAACAAGCACATTATCAGTTATAAGCTGGCCTGTGGGGTCTCTTTCATTATTTATGAATTATGAATTCAGGTCACAGTTGTCTTGTCCCATCATATGTATTTGTATATGTAATCATACTTTAAGACTTGTGAGTCTTATTTCAAAAAAAGAAAAGACTTGTGAGTCTTCCACTATCGAGGGGAAAAAAAAAAGAAAAAAAAAAAGACTCATAAGTCTTCCATGGAGCACCTTTCAAATCTGAATTCAAAAAGTACTACACTATGGAAAGTATATTGCACAAGTTGATACAGATATATATATATACAAGGAATAGAGTCGTTTTAAGTGTTTCCAAAAAAGAAGAAGGAATAGTTAAAAATATAAGAAAAAAAATACGCGGCTTAGCACCTGCTACATATAAAAATTAACCTTAAGCAATTGGAGTCCAATCTGGCAGGCTTGAAATTAGCCCCTTCCAAGTATTAAAATAAAATTTTCATATAAAAGTTTCTCGGAAGATAATCCCTAATATTAGTATATTACCTTTATCTTACCGAGTAAAGACCAATTCCTAGATTAATTTTAATCGTTCATCTGAAATCTGAACTCAAATCTTCCTAGATGAAACTGCCAATGATTCTAAAACTTCTATGCTTTCAGATACGGACCCAGCTAATTAAGAAATTTGAGAATGCATGGCCCAGATTGCCTAATCTCTATAGTCAACCTTTCACATAAGCACAAGGTCGACTTTCAAATCTTGGACGTCATACATGTTGACGTCATACATATCTAATATTTATTAAATTTTACTAATGTATGCGTTTAGAGGATATATTAGTAAACATTTTAAGGAACTTTTTATAAAAAAATAAAAATGTAACTAAATATTTTGAAAACTTTTTCAATTTTTTATAATTTTTTTTTTAAAAAATAGATAATTATTGTATACTTTAAAGACATATATTAACTGGACTCGTAATTAAATTACTAATTAAAAAAAGGATTCTTAATAATTCCGAGGTAGCTTCCGACTTTTGAAACGTGGTCAAGATATTAGAATTAAACAACCTAAACCTATAACTATAACATACGAAATCTTGTCTTGCATAAAGCATAATACTCATCCCGAGTCAACTAATCATCGGAGTACGTACATCCCATGAGTCAGTCCACAGGTTACTACCACTCATCAGCTCTCATATAAATAGACACTATTACCTCAATTTCCAAAAACACAAATTCATATCATAACTTTGCTATTTGTTTCCTAATATCAAACATGAAGGAATTCTATTTTTCCCTCCAAAAACATGGCACTTGCATGAAATAATAGTACTAGCCTTTTAGAAGTAAACACTACTTTTTTGTTTTTGTTTTTGTTTTAGAAGATACTATATATTTGTTTACATGTAATATATCCAATGGTGCAGCGGAAGCTAGTAATAAAGGTGCAGATGACTGGTGACAAATGTAGAACCAAGGCCTTGAAGCTTGCTGCAGGGGCAGAAGGTGTGAAATTGTGAATCAAATTTAAAACTCTCTTATGCTTTTGAAAACTATAAGTTAAGGGACTAATTCGATTTATATGTTGCAAATTTTTGTATGATTACCAAACAGGTGTGACTTCCGTGGCAATTGAAGGAGACGATAAAAGTCTGGTGGTAGTGATAGGAGATGAAGTTGATTCGGTTTGCTTGACCCGGTCACTGAGGAAGAAGGTTGGCTATGCCACCATAGTGAGTGTGGCACAACTGGAAGAAAGTGATGAGAAGAAAGATGAAGAAGACAACCCGACTCCAACTATATGTTATTCGGGTTATGGCCAATATCCACAGTTCCCCTCGTACTACAGAGTAATTTCTGATCCATGGCCTAGCAATTGCTTCTTCGTATGACACATTTGGCATATTGCAACCTGATCCGTGAGATGTAAAATTTTTCTTTGGTTTGGTCAGGCTTCTTGTTTGTAGTGTATCCTATATATATATATGACTTCTCCTGTGCTAAAAAGTTATATATGTATTCTAAGACAAAGGGTGGGTGCATCGATTTTTCTTCACTCTAATTATTTGGTTACTGCGAAATATCTTCAAGATTTGGCTGCTTTAAATTTGATTATTTCCTTATCAATAGAATCAATAACGAAAATCAAATTACTTCAAATGATTTATTGTAAATACAAGAAAATGAGTTTATTGTCACTCATGCATATATGTGTTTCGATAATTATTATAACAAACAGCCTAACATCATGAAGCTGCCTTTTGTTCACCTAGTGATGTAGATTGGTTGATAAAGCAGACAATAAATTTTGATAATTTATATAATTTTCAAATTTTATTTATGCTGTTATTTTCTTAATTATATATATTTTTTCATATTCTATCATCAGTTTGGTATCATAGTAAGAATAGTTAAAGTAATTGTCATAGCACGTAAAGGAGCATGAGGGGGACGGCAGGCTACCATATCATCTCGGCAGGCTAACATATATAGATGATATGTATGAACGCAATGATGTTGCACTTGATGTGTGTCGGGGGCATTTTTTCGTTACCAATATGATATTTAAGAAGCCAAAACCGAAACTTGACTTTGAGCTTGGAATATGGCCCAAAGGCTATCTGTGAAATGTGAAAGGTCCATTTTTGCTCAAGGTTCAAGTTGCATCTAACAAAGATTAGAATAAGGCTCCAAAAATACCTCCCGTAGAGATAAGCTAGCACAAAAGATGACCTACCACAATAAGTGCTTAAATAATAATCTAGCGGTAAACAAAAGAAACGTCCAACAGTAGATATCTGAAAAATTAATAAATGTATTTACATAGTAAAAATTATACATTTCCTCTATAGTCGGTTAATATAAAAGTGGGTCCATTATAACAAGTACATAAGAGGAAAATAATCCAGTAGTGAATATGACAGAACTCTAGCGGTAGAGGTTTGACAGATTAATAAGTGTGTTTACATAATCAAAAATCATATAGTTTCTTTATTATTATTAAGTCAACATGAGGGAAAATTTACACAGTATCCAAGACATCATAACCTTCAATGTAATGGCAATAAACAATGATTAAATATGCCATAATTACATGTAAAAGAGGAAAAATTAGGATGGAATGAAGGGAGAGAAAGACCTCTAGCTTAGTGCAGCAAATATTTAACTAAAGCTCTTATGCCCATGATGGAATATGTGGAAGAATGTATGGTAAATGATGGAAACTACTTTTATATGAGTGGGTGAGCAAATATACGATGATGTGGGAATAAAATGGTAAATGAACTTGGTTATTTTTGGCCATGATGAAGAGAGACTGATTATAGCTAATCATGAGACCTTTATGGTGCTAGGTTTTGTTAGAAAATAGAAGAAATGTTTGTGAATTGATGGGCCTTTATGAACTAAAAAATGAACTTAGTTCTAAATTAGGGGCTGAAAATAGCAAGATTGATGGAGACTTTGAGAGGATTTCGTCTCCCTGATGGAATAGATGGTGTTTTCCTTCTATAGTGGAGCTTAGGGAGCAATTAGCAAGGTCAAAAAAAAAAAAAACGTTGGGTCTGATTAGTAAGGGAATTTTCAGAGTATCCATCATGAGATTTGGCCAAAGATGGTATAAGCTCATTTGGGTAATTTCAAATGGAGTTGAAATTGAAAGTATCCAATCTAGGATTTGGCCAAAAATGGTGTGATTTGCTTTTGGGTATTTTACCTTCTTTGAATAATATCATTAAGTGCTAGGATTTGGAGATTGATTTCAGCTAATAAAATGAAGACAGACATGGGGCTAGAACTTGGTTGTTGCAACTAAGATTTGAACTTCAAAGAGTAGGAGTTATCACCCCCAAGCCAAGTGTCAAGCTTTTAGCCTACTTCAGGGAGCTCCACTGGAGATCTTTTTATGCCCTCCAAACCACATTTTCCTAATTTTCCCCTTTAGGAATTCAAAGGCTTGGTTCATGAATTAGTTTTTAGACATTTTTAGTACTTTAGAAGCTAGTTTGTTGAAGTTTGGATGATTTGGTCATGGCTTCCTCTAGTTATAACTGAAACTTAGGGAGGAAGAATGGTATTTATTGCATTTCAGCTTTTTGGTGTCAGCCTAGTTCCTGAGTACTGTTCACATCAGAAATGATAGTGGCAGAGAGTCTGATGGGACAAGTGGCCAACTCTTAATTTGGTTTAGGAGCTTGGTTGCTTCTTGAGGTGCTCTTGAGTGGAAGGCAGAACTGAATGGGGTTCTCCAGTTAGGTCAATTTGCACACAGGCTGTTTTGACTAAGATTTTAGCTTTGTCCAAACTAGGTGTGGAAACGTGCTCTGAGAAGTACTACCAATGCTTGCATTGCTAGCAATAGTATTGTAATTAGTGTTGGTAGCCATGGAAGAGCTTGATTGGAGCTCTAATACCCTATTAAAACTCAGTTTCTACTTATTAAAAAAAAAAAAAAAAAAAAAACTCAGTCTCGAAATAAAATGCAGGAGATTTTATTGATAAACAAAGTGAATAATTACACAAATGTACAACACTATTTAGTCATAGAGATAAGTAGAAATAAAAGCGATTAGGGAGAGAGGAGAGAAAAAGTACAGTAATTGCCTAATTAGCCATTGCACAATCGTAACCAACTGTTTAAGAAGTTCCACTTATATTAATGGCTAGCCAATGGAAAAATGTTATAACAGTAACTAAGAACTAAAGAATCACGTGCTAATTTTATTTATTTTTTGTTTCAAACAATGGGTTTGAGATGGTTTAACCCATTTGGTACTATTGTTTATACAACATTTTTTGTTGTTTAAACACCACAACATGTATTTCTACAACACTTTTTCGCCCACACATATTTTTATAACACTTAAACAATGTTACTAAAAATCTCTTACCAAACAGGTAGTGACCGGTGGTGGCCCATGGTGGCCAAATAGGCTATTATTGGCTATAACAGGAGAGGATGTTGACCACGGAGCACCCCCATGTAAAAGCCCCCATGTGGGAGAGAGGGATACATGCACCTGATGCATGGTAGATTTTTTTGTATGATAGATGGTGTTACGATAGAGTCGTAAACCCATCTACCCTAATTTTACTTATGATTAATGTTGCGAGCATTTCAAGTCTCACATCAATTTTCTTTTTTGTTTTTATAATCATGGCAACATGGACAACTATGATAAAAATTGCAACATTTTATATAGTCCTAAAATTTTTGAATAAATAAATCATGCAATGTCTAAATAAATTCCACAAGAGAAAGTCTGCAAACACAACTTTAAAAAAATGGTAAATTTGTGACTATGATATACATTTTAATAACTTGCTTTGTTATCAAAATGTTGTAATTATCAAAATATATAATATAAAATTTATTATGTTTTTAGGTACACATAAAAAGAAGAAACCATTTGCACCAAAAGAAAATGAAGGACTTGGTGTTTGTCATTAAAAGATTTTGATGATTATCCTGATTAATTTATCCATGGCTGCTAACAATGATGAGAATGATGTTTATGATGATTGTTGATACCCATTTTTGCAAAATTGTATCCAAAAGCCCATGAGGAGAAAAGCCCAAGAAAGCCCCAATAGATGGGTTAGAGTATGAGCAAAGAGATAGTAATCGGGCTATATTATGAAGGCCCAAAGAGAAGAGAATGCACAAATAAAGTCCAAGTGATGACCTAATAAAGAAAAGTATTTTGAGAATGAAAAATAAGCCCAAAGGTAAGCCCATGGGCCCTTTTTGGGAGTGGTGTAATAGGAGACCCTTCTTGAAGAGTAAGGTTGAGAATAAAGATGAGTAATAAGAGGTCCTTCTTGAAGAGTAAAATGGGTATTAGAAAAACCCAAAGGTAGAGAAACAAAATGGAGCCCAATAAGTGAGGCCCAATAGAGTTAAATGAAGAGAAAATGAAGCAAATGGGTCAACAGGCCCAACTCAATGTAGTGAATAAATGAAGAGAAAAGAAAGCAAAAGGGCCAGCAGGCCCAACCCAATGTAGTGAATAAATGAAGAGAAAAGAAAGCAAAATGGGTTAGCAAGTCCAACCCAATATATGGCAGAAAGCTCATAATGCCCTTGTATAAGAGGATAAGGATGAATTCTAATTTTGTGGAAGAAAAGCAAGGTGAAACCGTGCAGAGCCATAACGGCAAGAAACGCATGAAGAAGAAATAAGACAAAGCCACAATGGCAAGAAATGCATGAAGAAGAAACAAGACAAAATCATAGCGGTAGGAAATGCGTGAAGGAGAAACAAGACAAAATCAAAGGCAGCAAAAACGTATGAGGAAGAAGCCAAAGAGCAAGAAGTGGAGCAACTGGAGCCCTATTGACTTGCAACCCAGCCAATGCTAGGGAGGCAGGGCCAATGGTTAAAAAGGTACAAAGACCTAGTTTTGGTATCCTGCTAAGACCGTTTTTGGGAGATGCTTTGCTGGGAAAGCATACTTGCCAAAACGAGTAAAAAATTAGTGGGAACCATCTGATGCATGTTAGAGAGTAAGGACAAGAGAGACAAATGAGGGTTTATCGTTATGGGAAAGAGAGAGATAGTGGTATTAGGGCTAGATTGGCTTTTGCCTAAAAGTGGAAAGAAGGAAGTCGCTAAGCAAGTAGTGGGACTAAACCCACTACTAGTGGCCAGAAGATAGTGGGAATGAACCCACCTGTATACGGCTAGAATGTGCTGAGTGCTTGTGGCAGACAAAATAGTTGGTGAAAGTAAGGGCAAAAAGAAAAATCACCTAGGATTGATCTTGGGTATAAAAGGAACAATACCCATGAACAAGGAGAGGACGGCAAAAAGAGTGAGAGAACAACATAATGAAAATGATAACACAACAATCACAAGACAATGGAGAGAAACACCAACAATGGTGTGAAGAACACAGTACCCAAGAGAATTAGAATAGTGAGTTGAAAGTGAAAGAAGTGATAAAGAGGAAAAGAAAGTGAAATGTAAGAGAGAGTTGAGAAAGTAGAGTATACACAGTAGACCTAACATGCATCACCAGGTAACCTTTTCCCTCCTTCATACAAAACCATACTCTCTGTCATCTCAATCAAAAGGTTAGCTATTCTGACTCATTCTCCAAACTACATAACTTTATGGCCTTGTAAGGTAATAAGGTTAAGTAAGTTGGAGTTTGAGCTCTTTTTAGTATTATCCTGCGGAGAATCCTTTTACTTTTGTCATTATGTTTGCTGTTATTACTATTTATTTCTACTGCTAACATTCTCGGACTAACAGTTATTTTGCTGTTATTATATACATATACGTATATATATTTCTCTTTGTTTGGAGTGTTTGGTCTTGTGCGCAGACTAGTTCCAGGGGAATCTCGCGAAGAGAGCCAGGCCTAACTTCCCTACCCTCTATAGAAAGCCTTAGCCCAATAGCGCAAAAAGGCACCTACAATGATCAACTCTACTTTGAAAACCCCATTCAAGATAACCAAAACTTTGGTCTTGATGATTGATTGTGTTTATGGTGTTGTTTGAAATATTGTTATTTGTTTTGTGTTGTTTATGTTAGACATTATGTATGTTTGTGGTATTAGAATTTAGAACATGGTATTTGTAAGTTGTAACTTTGAACTTTGAAATTTGTTTATGTATATGTAATTTTTTACTTTGCCTTTTATTAGTAATTTGTGTCAAAAATTACTTTTTTCAATATTTTTTAAAACATATATTATTATTAGGTTCTAAATATTTAGATATAAATGTTTAGGTACTAAATGATTCATGTGTTGGCAAACCGAGTACATAAATTTGTCTAAGAATAGATCTTAGAGTCTATGAAGTCATATTAGACATTGCTTAAAGTGCTACAAGTCAGAATTCAAGAACATACAAGCTGCAGAAAGAAGTACTGAAAAACTGAAGAGCTTGACCAATCGTGAGATTGGTTTGATCGATCAAGATGCGATCTGTAGAAATTTGTTTAAAGCCCAACAACCCATTAAATGTTTAGGGTTTTAGTCTAGGCTTACTTGGTATATAAGAAAAACCCAAATCACGTTTTTCAAGTCTTGGAGAGCTACTCTTTTGAGATTTGATAGGTTTTGTACCTTCTACTCTTTCAAGCATATATCGGAGATCACACTCATACTACTAGTATTGATGGAATAAAGTTGCAGCCCAAGCTTTAGATATCAAGCATACTAAAGATCAAAGGCATGAACTAAAGGTTCATATTAGAGCAGATCCACATCAAAGAAGTCTGAGGATTTCAAAGTTAGGTTTAATAATCATAGTTAAGTTTACCATGAATTTTATATTCTTGACTGTAAAATTCTATTTGATATAGTGGATTGTTCTTTTGGGATCATTCCCCCCAAGTTTTTTACCTTGAAACTAGATTGTTTCATTGGTTTTCCTAGATCATCATATTTGTGCCTTATTTTATATTTCCGCTACATGATATGTTTGATGAATGTTTAACCTAAATCTTCATAATTGACCTAAATAACAACTTGGCTATTAAATTAGGTTAAACACAGTGTTTTCAGTGGTCTCAACACTAATAATTATGAATTATAATTATAGGTATTTTTCATATACATTTTTTAATCAGAAAGTAGGATCTTACCATCCTTATAATCTGATCCCAAAACCTCTCACCGATCCTATGTAGGATCTCGATCCTGATAACCTTGCCTATTGGGGTCTGAATCCACTAAAGGATGGAGTTTCAATCTATCTTGTGACGAACAAGGTTTTCACTTACCCCTGCTTCAACGACACTTAGAATTATATATGAAAACCCAATATGTTACTGTGGTTTGAAGAATACACCAAACCTATGGATGGTTAATACCAATAGAGGGAAGCAGAATCAGATATAGAGGGAAAATGATTGTGGCAAATAAACTAAGTTTAGCAACTTATGACATGAAAGATAACTTGTAACTGCCCAAATATAAAAAATAAAAAATAAAAAAGGGAGGGGGGGGGTGGGCAGGGCAGAGTGGGTTTAGATTTTAGAAGCCCGACACGTAACTCCCACCTACCCCATATCTCCCAATTATATACTTAAGTACATACACAACACGCTCTTTTAAATAATGTGAGACAATGACTCATCTTTTAGTGAAAGTAAACAAAGGAATGTCATAAAATATGACAATTATAACAATAAGTATAGTTGCTTAGTAGCAATTAAATAAAGGAAAGTCATTGTGTGTGTGTGTGTCCTCTTGGATGTCAAGATCCCCCCAACTCCCACAAACTCAAGAACACATCCAAGGAAATTCAAATTTGTGAGGTTTGAGATTTTTCCAAGAACAACCTTTTTTCTCATCTCAACAATGGAGAAAGTATTTTCAATAACAACCCATGGGTATAAAGGATTAGTGGGTGAGAGGGAAATTTGAACAATGCAAGCCTCAAAATTTAAGAGATTTTGGCCATTCTTTGGCTTAGAGTATGTGATATGCTAATTTGAGAGTTGATCTTAGAGCATTAGCATTAGGTGTGCCAAATGCCAAAAAACCAAACACAAAAAAACATGCTGCATGAGGTGTTTCAAATGCGAAATTGATAGGCCAAAAATGTATTGACCCCTTGTGATGAATTAATTGATTAATTAGTCAAGTTTATTAATTAATCAAATTAACATGCAAGATGTGTGGTAGCACAAACAAATCACCAATTTAAACTAAGTATGCAATGGAAATTAAATTGACACGGTGATTTGTTTACGAATGGGGAAAACCTACACAGCAAAAACCCCACCGAGTGATTTTAAGGTCACTACTCCCGAGAATCCACTATTATCAAAACAAGCGGTTACAAGTAAAGGAATCCCAGTACCTTATACCAAGCTACAGTTGAACCCTTACCCCAATACCCAATTGGACTTGTTCTGTAGTGACAATCTCTCATTTCAATGCACGGCTCCCAGTATGAGACTAACCAATTACGCGGATCCCAGTACGCGACTTAATCACCAACTTGAGAAAGATGTTGGTTGCAAAGTTCTTCAGTTCATCACACGATGAAAATCAAGAAGCTCCTTGGTCACAAAACCCTACGGTGTACAAACACAACAGTTTCTTCAAGAGAAAGATGAACTAGGGCAAATTCTGTTTCCGGTCACAATTTGCATGAACAAGACTTTGCTTCACACTTGTGCAATTGTGCCACCTTTGACGGCCCTTAAAATAATCCTTATATATGTTTAGGGTTGTAAGAAAGAAGAGCTAAACACATACTCACGGATTGGATGAAAAACAACTCTGAAAAACTGAGTTTCATAAACCTCGATAGATAGCCATCTATTGAGCTAGCTGTCGAGCCACGAGCTTCAGCAGCTTTTAAACCTCGATAGATGCTAACTGTCGAGCTTTAAAATCCAGCACTTCATTACTTGATTCTTGGACAGACTTGCATGGCTTTAACACTTGAACTTGAAACCTTATTTCTTGAAACATTAAACACATCTAAAATCTACTCAATTACAAGTAAAGTGCATTTTGTCAAAGGATTAGCCAATTACATAAAATGTTGACATATGTTTCTAACATCAAATCACATATATCCTAACAGAAATAAATTTGGCATTTGCTACAGGAAAGTTCCAAAAAAATAGAATCGTACGGACACTATGCTATTAATATTTAAGGTTCTTTTATTCATACTTTTTCTCTTTCTTCTTTCATTTCCGTCAACTATTTAGCCATTACCTCTCTTGTGTGTGACGTTGAGCCTTGGGAACCAAAAAGAATTAATAAAAAAAAAAGAATTAAAAAGAAAAAAGAAAGAATAATTGGTAAATAGGAAAATAAAAGTGCTTTGTTGTTTTATCCGTGAGTGGAGATTTCTTCCCTCGGCAATATACAAAGCTGACTATGGCGGAATTAGGGGTGTCCATGGGTCGGTCCAGGTCGGGTTTATGCCCAACCCATAACCGACCCACTTACATCGGGTGGACGATTGAACGACTCGTCGCCGACGCCAACCGCAGATGACCTTGGGTTGAGTCGGATCGGTCTTCGGTGGACAATAGTCGGGTCGGTCGGCCTTGGCCGAATCGAAGCTCAAAACCCCAACACAAGCCCAGATTTGAGCAAAAATCACAAATTCTAAGCAAAAATCGAAGCAAAAACCATATCAAGCCCAAATTTGAGTGAAAACTTCATCTCATCGCCGAATCTAAGTAAAAATCAATGCAAAAGCACCACATCAAGCATAGATTTGAGCAAAATCTTCATCTCACTGCCCAATCTAAGCAAGAAAACCAAGATCTTCACCGAATCTAACCAAAAACTACCAAACTTTTCACAGGAATATCGATGAATCTGAATGGATCTAGGGAAATCTAGCCTTCTTTCTTGGGTTTTGTCGGTCGGATCAGGTATATCGGGTTTTGAAGAAGAAAACCCGCCATCCGACTTGCCTAAATCGGTTTTTAGTGGTGAAGGCCCATCTCTAACCGTCACCGGCATCGGGTCGGCCCGGGTGGTTTGGGAGGGTGGGTCGGTTTTCGGGTTCTTGTGGACACCCCTAGGCAGAATTAGGGGTGTCCACGGGTCGGTCCAAGTCAGGTTTATGCCCAACCCGCAACCGACCCGCTTACATCAGGTAGACGATTGAACGACCCATCACTAACCGTAGACAACCTCGAGTCAAGTCGGATCAGTCTCCGATGGATAAAGGTCGGGACGGTCAGCCTCGATACTGAGTTACAACCACTGAATCTTCACCAGATCGAAGCTCAAAACCACCACACAAGCCCAGATTTGAGCGAAAATCACAAGATCTAAGCAAAAATTGAAGCAAAACCTACCACATCAAGCCTAGATTTAAGCGAAAACTTCATCTCATCACCGGAATATCGATGAATCTAAGCAAGAAAACTTCATCTCATCACTGCCTAATCTAAGCAAGAAAACCAAGATCTTCATCGAATCTAAGCAAGAAAACCAAGATCTTCACTAAATCTAACCAAAAACTACCAAACTTCTCACAGGAATATCGATGAATTTGAATGGATCTAGGGAAATCCAGCCTTCTTTCTTGGGTTTCGTCGTTCGGATCGGGTATATCGGGTTTTGAAGAAGAAAACCCGCCATCTGACCCGCCTAAATCAGTTTTTGGTGGCCGAGGCCCATCTCTGACCGTCACCGGCATCGGGTCGGCCCGGGTGGTTTGGAGGGTGGGTCGGTTTTCAGGTTCTTGTGGACACCCCTAGGCAGAATTAGGGGTGTCCATGAGTCGGTCTAGGTCGGGTTTATGCCCAACCCGCAACCAACCCGCTTACATCAGGTAGACGATTGAACGACCCACCACTAACCGCAGACGACCTCGAGTCGAGTCGGATCGGTCTTCGGTGGATAAAGGTCAGGACGGTCGACCTCGATACTGAGTTACAACCACCGAATCTTCACCAGATCGAAGCTCAAAACCACCACACAAGCCTAGATTTGAGCGAAAATCACAAGATCTAAGCAAAAATCGAAGCAAAAACTACCACATCAAGCCCAGATTTAAGTGAAAACTTCATCTCATCACCGGATCTAAGTAAAAATTGAAGCAAAAGCACCACATCAAGCCCAGATCTGAGCAAAATCTTCATCTCACCACCGGATCTAAGCAAGAAAACCAAGATCTTCACCGGATCTAAGCAAGATGTTAGGACATATGTGGAACATGTTATGAACATATATCATTTAGAATTGGCTAATCCTTTGACAAAACACACTTTACTTGTAATTGGGTAGATTTAGGATGTGTTTAATACTTCAAGGAACAAGAGTTCAAGTCCAAGTACTAAAGCCATGCAAATCTGTCCAAGAATCAAGTGAAGAACTGCTGTTCATTAAAGCTCGACAGATAGCTAGACAGATAGCTAGACAAATGTATCTATCGAGATTTAATATTTAAAGCTCGATAGATAGCTCGACAAGAGAATTACGAAATTCAGATTTCCAGATCTGACTTCACGTATATCCATGTGTATTTGTGTAGGGTTTCTTTTCTTACAACCCTAAACATATATAAGGATTATTTTAAGGGCCGTCAAAGGTGATGCAATTTGATGCAAAGTGATTATTCACTCAAATTGTGACCGGAGACAATTTGCCCTAGTTTATCTTTCTCTCAAAGAAGCTATTGCGTTTGTGCACCAAGGGTTTTGTAACCAAGGAGCTTCTTGATTTTCATCGTGTGGATGAACTGAAAAACTTTGCAGCCAACATCTTTCTTAAGTTGGTGTGTTAGTCACGTACTTGGATCCATGCATCGATTGGTTAGTTACGTACTGGGAGCTGTGCATTGAAATGAGAGATTGTCATTACATTACAAGTCCAATTGGGTATTGGGATAAGGGTTCAACTGTAAGTTGGTATAAAGTACTGGGATTCTTTTACTTGTAACTGCTTGTTTTGATAATAGTGGATTCTTGGGAGTGGTGACCTTAAATTCACCCGGTGGGGTTTTGCCTTGGTGGTTTTCCCTATTCGTAAACAAATCACCCGTATCAAATTTAATTTCCACTGCATTTAGTTATTTGGTGATTTATTTGTGCTACCACGCTTATTGCATGTAATTGAATCTAATTAATTTCACTTGGTTAAATTAATTGATTAAGTTACCAAAGGGGTCAATACATTCTTGGCTTATCACAAGGAAACCAAGATCTTCACCGGATCTAACCAAAAACTACCAAACTTCTCATCGGAATATCGGTGAATCTGAACAGATCTAGGGAAATCCGGCCTTCTTTCTTGGGTTTTGTTGGTTGAATCGGGTATATTGGGTTTTGAAGAAGAAAACCCGCCATCCGACCCACCTAAATCGATTTTTGGTGGCAGAGACCCGTCACCGACATCGGTTCAGTTGGTTTTCGGGTCGGCCCAGGCGATTTGGGCAGGTGGGTCGATTTCTGGGTTCTTGTGGACACCCCTAGGCAGAATGCACAAAATGTTTTACTTTAGTAAAGGCAAAAATGGTGGATGAGGGCATTAAATGATAACATAGGCCAATGTGATGAGTGGCTGATGTGTAAAATGTTGTGGTAGTAACATTATTCCTACTAGTAAGTCACCAATTGAATGATGTGAAAATTGACTTGAAATGCACCTTGTGGTAGACTTGCCTTCATCCTTTTAGTGTGTGTTTGGCTCCAAATTAAAAAGCTAGTTTATTTTTGCTACTATTCATGGCCCTATTATACTATTTCAACTAACTTTTACATTTATTTACAGTACTTTCAGTAAAAAGTTTTCAGTTTCAGCAAAATAAGCAGATCCCAAACAGACCCTTAGTGTGAAATTGCTTCCCTACAAACGTAACACCTAAAAGGGTCATGTCAGAATACCATTTCTTCCAGATTTCTCCTTTCCTTTGTACCAAAACTTATTTCCCTCCCTAGGATCAATGGTTATGGGTTATGTTCCTTTTGTAGGCATGGGCTACTGATTGGGCCTTCTGATAAGCGCTTTCGTTGGAATTTATTATGAGGAATGACTTGGGCTAATATCCCCAAGTTTTATTTGTCATACGACTTTGGGTTTTACCCTTAGGCCATAATTGGCATTTGTTTGTATTTTACCTTTTTGATGTTTTTGGGCCTTTTGGGCCAATGTTTTTGGTTCGTAATTCATATAAAATTGTGTAAAAATATAGGTCCGACCTATTTTTTCAACTTTAGGAATCTTGTTAGGTATGATTATGGATGATCATAGAGGCAAGACAACTTCCAACTTGGTTCATGGTCCCTAGGATCGGTAGACTTTGAGATTTAATGAAATTTTGATTGGACAAGAACATCTCAATGCCAACTCCCGTCCACATTAGGCTTAAGGCGCCTACAAATCCTTCTACAATCATAAAACGTGATAGCTTTGAAACCTCATTCATCTTTTAGTCCATTGCATTCTTAGTAACTTTAGTTTCAGTTAGTTTTTTTTTTTTTTTTTTTTTTTTTTGAGTAAACAGTAATACTTACTAGAACACATACAAAAATAGTAATACTAGTGTTTTAAACTGGGTTTATAATTCATTACTTAACCAGAGTATAATTACAAAAAGTCCTAATTTTTATAGTTGTAAAATGAGGTTATAAACAGTGGACGCTAGATACACACAACCAATATAGAATAAACATCCCCTTTAATTTCAGTTAGGTACTCTCTGTTGTACTCTCTCACTAATGCCCTTCATTCTCATATCCTGATTCATTTCCATGTTTTTATGTAAGTCTTCATGAATAAGCAAATAGATGTGGGCTTCAGTTGCATGCTTTCCCAATCAAAGATTGGGCTCTTAACATTTTATTCCATCCTGAAATATGTCACCCAAGTCCTCCCCTGCCCTTGATTATGGTAGTATTACCGTAAAAATATGGGCCTAGATGAAGTTTAGGGTTGGGCTTAGTTAAGTTTAGGAGTATAGTGGGCCAGTAAGGGAAATATAAAAGATCTATGAATTCCTCATTTTATACAAGACACTTCTATCATTCCTTTTTTGACTGAACTTCTATCATTCCTAAACTGATTGTCTTTCGAGCTTATATAACATCAATTAAGTGGGTTGATATTCCCATGGAACATGTTTATAACAAATAGGTCATTTACGGGTAGACACAACCACTACTTGATTCAACATACTATTTAATAAATATTTTGGGTTGATTGTAGATTATGTAGGTTGATATAAAATTGACAAATTTATTAATCTAACTAAATCAGGTGATCCGTTTTAAAACAAAAAATCCATTTATATTAATTACTAACACATAAAGTTCAGTAGTTCAGTTAGATAACATCTCCTGTGTCTATAACATCTAGAGTTTAATAGTTTTCATTCATGCGCTCTGGGAGTGTCCTCTGGCCAGAAATGTGTGGACGGTGGCTCAAGGGAGATTGCAGAAGTGTGGGGCGGCAGTGCAGAACTTTTTCCTTTTGGTCCGACAACTGGAGGAGAAGTTCACTGTTAAGAAAATGGAAAACTGGGCGATGGTGGCCTGGGCCATTTGGAACGCAAGAAACAGGTTTTGTTTTGAAGATATACAGTCCCAACCAATGGACATCCTACACGGAGCTACAATGTTTCTGCATGATTACTAGCGGCTGAATGGGCACGTGGTAGGACCTGGATAAGCACCTATATGTTTTTACTGTATTAGCTGGGTCACCTATTTGTTTTTTCGTCTTTTCTTGTATGATACCTATAAGCCTAATGAGCTGAAGTTATAGGCTACTATTTTACTAAATACTTTAGTGGGGAAGTTATAACTCCAATTTTTGTCTTTTCAATAAAAAATTCTATCTTCGGAGTCGAAAAAAAGAAAGTTGAAACAATGAATTAAATAAATAAAAAAATGAAAAATTGCAAGGTTTGAAATAGTTACCTACATGATGCTTCACTTGGAACGACTCTTAAATAAAAGAGGCCGACATAAACCATGTAATGGGAAGACCAGCACCATTGCTTTTTTGCAATTCGACAAAAATCATTTTGTAGCACAGTAGCAGCATAAATAATTCGAATAAAGTAGCTTTCTTTTAGAAATATCTTGGCTGGCCCGCTGCCTTTTCCTGCAGCGTTTGTAATTGAAGGATGGCACTTGAGAGAGACTTTGCTAGGATAAGAGTGTGTGGATGGGTTGGAATTAGGATTTAGTTAAGGCCAAAGGATAAGAAAAAAAAAAAAAAAATGAAAAAGAAGAAGAAGAAGAAGGTATTCCTATAGTATTAACAAACTATCAACTAAGATAAATGCATAAAATTATTGTTTTTCAATACATTAAGATGCAATTATCTACTAATAATGACAAAAAAATACAAAATAATTTTATTTCTTTAGTGTATCAACTATTGCAATATATATATATTCAAAAAATTAAATACTAAATATTTAGCATTTAGAACACCTGATACTAATACTTTAATACTGGGTTAACTAAAATTTTTTATTTTTTATGTTAAAGTTTTGTTTTTGTTAAATTTTTTAGTGAAGTAATTACTAGCTAAGCTAATTAAAATAGGCAGGTCTAAATTTTTAGAAGGGAGAGGTATAACTCTAAAAATAAATAAAAAAATATATTACCAATAAAAAAATCTCTTTTTTTCTTTAGCAGGGGGTCCAAATATTTGTTTTTTCTTTCGGCAGGGGGGCCCAGTCCGTCCCCAGTGGATATGATGATAAGAGCCCATATTTGTTAAAATGCGGTGTCCCAGTCTCACTCTGATTCTGTCAAGGATTGCTTTTCTCTATCTCTTTTTGGAATTTGGATAATCTGCAGAAAGACTTTATTGAAAAGGGCAAATAGAACAAGGATTACACTGGATAGGGCTGGAGTTGCCCCTTTTCTCTATCTTGAAACAGATCAAGCAGCCTTCGCTTTATCATTCATTATTATTTTATTCACACATTGTCAGAAACTCAGGATTTAGATTGGTGCACTTTTTTTTTTTTTTTTGAGCAAATTTGGTGCACTTTGGCTATTGTATCCGATGCATTTGAAATTTTGAATGCAATCGTGGGTTAAATAAATATTATAAATATGATAATTTAGAACCATATATGCCTTGATTTTTAAAGAGAGAGAGAGAGAGATATATATATATATATATATATATATATGTTGTTTAGAAACTGACATAGATTTTATGATGCTTTTATCAATGTTTATTTATTCTATCTTAACTTCCAGTTCCAACAATCAAGATATGGTTTTATGCAAAAAAAATCCTTTATATAGTTTTGTGGAAGAATTAAAATAAATAAATAAAGCAACAGAAAAAAAAAATGGCACATTAATTGATTGATTAAGAGATCTTGTGCTTGGCAAATATTTTATAATTTTAAAACCACATATAGAATTTATTTTATCCTTAACTAGGATGGTTGCAAAATATTTTTATATTAGGACACCTTTTTTGGGATGCTTTCTTACTAATTTGAAAGGTGCTCAATTTCCTTGGAATGTCTACCAATTGATTTGACATTCGAGACCTCCATCTCCGACTCCCTTCAATAATTAATAAGTTGATACTTTAATACACTAGCTACCATCAGTGGTGGATACAGGAATTTTGTTCAGAGTGTTTCTTAAGAAGCATAAATTACACCATCTTATTTCTTTTTAGCTTTTAGGTAATTAGGTTTGATTCAATGTTATTAATTTCATTCTGTTCCGGCCGGAAAATACCGTGCCAGTAAACAAATCGAAACAGTAACCCACCCTATTCCACTTTGGAAAAAATTTTGGGTCATTCCGATCTATTTCGGGTGTTTCCGTAAATACTGGCCGAAATTCAAGATTCGGCCGGCATAAAGTTTGTGCTTAAAAAAAAAAAATTGTTCTTAAAACCAAAACAAATTTACATTCTGTAAACCAAAAAATCTCAAAAGAAAAAAAAAATGAAAAGAAAAGAAATGAACAAAGGTACCTGTACAGCTAAAAACAATTGTATTGAGAAATTTGGGACTCAACTTGAGAAGAAACACTACCGCACTAGTACTAATAGAAGACACAAAAGTTATGAACAAGGAGAAAGGTAAAACGTAGATATAAAAGTGTAGATGAAGATGTGATAAAATTTAAAAGTATGAAGTGTAAAAATCGAGGAGACAGAAGACGTGTGTGTTTAAGAATAAACAAGAAAAAAAATTAAAATTGAGAAGTACGTAATATATGTCTGATGAGGAAAAATAATACCGTAATAAAAAATAATAAAAGGTTGAAAATTGTGTTATATTGGGTATTGTGCCTAATCGAAGGAATCAAGCCACTGCCCAGCCTGTAGTAGTTTTATAATAAATTTTTTTTTTTCAAATTTTAGTTCAAAAAAAAAATTTTATTTTGAGTTTTTCCTTTTTGCTTGAAATATCCCAATATATTGTTAAGTTGCTCAAATTATGGACCAAAATTTAATTTTATTGGCATAAAAAAAATTCAGAGTGGTCCCAAAAATTTTTTAAAGGTAAATAAATATACAATTTTAAATTATTATATATAATTTTTTTTTTTTTCAGGTCATGGTGGTCTTGGGACCACCCTGGCCATAAGGTGGCGTCAGTGGCTACCATATCCTCCGTTGAACTCTCTTTTTTGGGTAAACATCCTCCGTTGAACTCGCAGCATCATAGATGTCTCCAGAATCACATTTTGTCTTCTTTTCGTTTTCATATTATGGGTTACAACTTACAACAAAGCTCCCTCTCTCTCTTTCCAAATTTTAATGCAGGCGACTCATATGGAGATTTCTTTGAGCATTTTTAGTATCCCAAAGTATGCCTCCAACCACCGGACGTTGTAGCCTAGTGGTACTGGTTTCCCTTGTAACCGTTAGTGCGGGGGTTCTATCCCCCGCAATAAACAATTACCCAATAGCCAAAAAAAAAAAATGTTGATAACTTAGTAGTCTATTTGTATAATATTTTTTTTTTTTTTTTTTTTTTTGATACAAAGTCTATTTGTATAATTGGAACTAGACTTATACAATACTACCCTCTGAGCATGCGCTCAAAGGCTCTTAAATATTTTTTGTAAAGATTAAGGGCCTATTTGTTAAGTGAGTTCAAACTCACATTTTCACATTTTAAATAACATTACACACATTTTTTTACCCACATGTATTTTAAAAAACTACAAAAATCACATTTCAAACTACTCTACCAAACACCCCCTAATTTTCATTCATCATAATTTGGGATTGTTACATTTTCAATCACAAAAATTCTTAGAGGTGTGATGAGTGTTATGCGTGTGTGTGTGTGTGTGAAATAATTTTTTCGTATAAAAATCTCATCACACCCCTAAAAATTTGTGATTAAAAAATGTAGTAACCCCGAATTATCAAATTATTTCTGAAACCAATGTCTACAAAGCCTTTGTTTTTGCAATTTTACCTTAAATAAGATTGGTTTTATACACAAATCAATATATATATATATATATATATATATATATATAAAAGCAAAGACCTCATGTAGGAAAGTATGAGATTCTGTCAAGTGGCGCATTCTATGCAAAAATTATTGAAATATTCTCAAGTGCCACATCAGAGATAAGATAAAATTAAATATTGACTTTTTGTTTAATTTGGTTAAATGTTTCAAGACTTTTCTAAATAAAAAATAAATATTCTTTGTGTCCTTTGATTCAATGTTTCAAGACTTTTTATCTCTCACACATGCACACAAAACTCTTTGCATTTTAATTCACAATTTTCACCTCTTGCACTTCTACCCATTTATATATATCTACCCATAGCCCTTCATGCCATCTTATGTCAAATACACACAGTCCAAAAATGATGTCATTTACTTTCAATCTTACGACGACACCAACCTAACTCTAACATTATTGTTTCATTTAATCCTAACCTGTATGAGTTGGCTACAACCAAGGAAGGAGGGCTTGCATTTTATAATACTAAGTGACAACGACAATTACGATTTTAATATTAAGGTTAGACGTTGTAGATTTTTGGGTTTTGTAAATGATGTGATTGACTGTGGGTGTTTGGAATGTAAATTTTGTTTTAGAATAAAGGAGGCAGAAAAAGACACATTTTATATAAACTTTTATTCTATAATATTCATCCAAAGTTGTTTTTTTACCTCGTTACTTCTATTGAATAATTCTAATGGATATATACGTGCAATTTATAATTGTTGCTTTTATAATGAACTCATTACTAATAATGTTCTATAATAATTATGCTATAATACATATACAATATTCTCAAAAACCATCTTACATAAAATATTACAACATTATCTGTGCATCGCACGAGTAACTTACTAGTTATATAAAAAGGTAGTCCCCTTCTAATTAAACATCTCTATATAAACTAATTGGGAATATCAAAAAATATAAATGAAAGTTACGATACATCATGGTAAAAAAATTTAATAAAAATTTAATATGTACGAAACATAATAGATTTGTAAAGATGGTTTCAACTTTCAACACCATTTCCCATTTTTTTTAAAAAAAATTTCAACACCATTTATTTCATTTTGTTAAATAAATAAAAAAAGAATTTATCACTACAGATTTCAACATCTAAAATTACATCCAATTGACACTGGTGTTAAACTACTAATAACAAAGAACACGGATTAACACCCTCCCATTGAAGAAACACTTATTAATGCCTACCTATGATTAATGCAGCAATGTATATCCATTCAAGTCAAAAATCATACGGACAATCTTAGTAGAATAGTTATCCGAAACTTCCTTTAGTTATTTTAGTAGTAGTTATCCGAAACTCTTGTCAAAGATACCATAGTTTTTTTTTTTTTTGAAGAATCCGAACGTGGGTTGGGTTTGGACATGGTATTTGAAATTTTTGGATTTTTTTTTTTTTTTTTTTTTTTTTAAACATGTCTAACCCTACCATTTAAGCTTTACAAACTAGTAAATTTGAAGGTAATTTGGACATCAAAATTGAGGATTCCAAATAGGGGAAACCTCTTAAATAGTAGTACTAGCCTATGAGCACGTGCTCACGCGCATGCTTAGATGCTCTTCTATTTTGTTGGGTAAGGATTAATAATTTGCATTCATTATAATTTAGGATTACTACATTTTCTAATCACAAAAAATATCTTAGGGGTGTGATGAGTATTATGCGTTGCAGGTGAAATAATTTTTCATTAGTACTAAGTTAAAATCCATATAAATATATATATATATATTTTTTATATTATCAGTATTGAATTCAGTCCCATATTTGTGAGCATATCTAAACTTTTTTGTTTTTGTTTTTGTTTTTGTTTTTGTTTTTAGTGAAGTATAGAAAAAGAATACTTCATTTATAAATGATTCATTTACCCAAACTTTTATTTACACATCTTTCCTCAATTGTTTCTTATATTTTTTTTAAGAAAACTTTTGATTTATTGATGGGAGTTATCTACTTATCTTCAATCCTAAAATTTAGTCACTTACTACACATCCATAAAAATAGTCAAAATGATGTAAGACATAATCTACAATTTAATTTTTGTAATTATTTAATTTTGATACTTTTAGGTAAAAAAACGTTATTTTAGGTTTAGTTGATTTATATCCTAATTTTTAGGTATTTTTAATATTTTTTAGGTCAAATTTGGTTCCTATTATGGTTAGGTATTAATTGTGACTTATTTTAGAATATATTTTCTTATCTGTCAAGTTTTACGGAGCCCTTAAATAGGCCTCCAAGTCTGTAAACGTTTTTTGGAGTATTATTGATATTAATAAAAATTCAGGCTTTTATCTATTGTTTCCCTAGTGGATTCCAGAACCCTTTCTCCTTTTGGATTTAAGGAACCCTCGTGGATTCGAGGTTATTTTCAGAAGCAAACATGTTTTGTTTCTTATTTTCTAGAAGTAGACGTGTTCTACTTCTTGACACTTCCGCATCCCGCATTAGTTGGTATCAGAATCTTGAATTATCCTGGTCTGGTGGTTGACGTATGAGACGGTAGCAATTCTGGTGACAGAAAACTTAGCAAGTATTACATGACGTACAGCTAGCACTCACAAATATCTTTGCTAGGATGTCGTCGTTGGAGCATGGAAACAATAGGGATAATTGTTGTGGAGACATAACTCACGGGCAACCTATTGGTTACTTGATCTAAATGATTTATTTGTGTAGTGGCACGGGTTGTAGCCCAGGCCCAAGATGTATGGGATCCTGGCCTAGCGAGCCTAATACAATAAATTTGTAGAGAGTGGGTCGAAGAACTGGGCCCTAATGAATTGAACAACGGCTAGTACTGAATTGAATGGCAATCAAACATAAACAAGAGATCTTCATATCAATGGACTTTCAGTCCGAGGAGGTCTCACTGGTATATATTGATCACAATTGGATACAAGGACCATTTAGATGGCTACAACGTTCTTTCTCTCTTTTTCCGATCCCCTTCTCATGGAAGGTTTCTTACGTTATATAACTCCCTTTGGATCATCTTGACCCTACACTTGTTGATCATCTGAGCCCTCACTTGAGTACCTGTCCCATCAGACACCTTCCCTGGCTTTCTATGAGTTGTGGTAGCCAAGGCAGCACTGTTCAGAGGTCTTCTCCACATAAATGCGGCTAGAAGAGTAGTTGTGGTGCATTTAATGCGGTGGTAGCAGCTTTCCCTCAAATATTGTTAGGTTCCCTTCCTCCTTATATGTTCATGAGGCGCGTCTCTACCATTGGAGCTCCTTGGAGGGTCACCCTAATTGCTGGAATACACACCTGAGCTGCATTCATCATATCCGAGGAGGAGTTCCTCCTCGGACCATCTTCCTTTCATTCCTTATCTAAGAGACTTCGAATTGGAATCCCTCATAACTAGTTGTCCCTCCTCGGACCCTTCGGCATTCTTGGACAGAGCCCAAGGCCCAATATATGATTTTAGGCCCTTCTCCCTACAATAGCCCCTCAAAACTCCAGTTTTTCCCTCTCATCCGAGGAGAAAAAGTGGGGCTTTGATTTTTAAAAGACAAGACCATTTATTTCTCTGCCTCACACATGTGAAATTACTGTTTTGCGCATCCCATGATTGCTACTAACGCTTCATCATCCACGAGGCGCCATTAATTGCTCCAGGCGGCGTTATGTTCCCCGCATCCAACGGTGAGGAGCTAATCCAATGGTTGATACTTCTCATTGGGCTTTGAGCGGGATAACTCCCACCCAACTTCGTCCCTTAAATAGCGCATCCGGGGGAATCATTTCCCCTATTTCAAAAGTCTTCATACTCTCCAGAGATCCCAAGCATTCAAACTCACAAAGCCTCCTAAGTGATTAGACTTCCCATACATTTTCTTCGAGAAATCCTTGGAAATTTTCTAAAAGTTTCAGGGATTTATGCACACCTTAGTTCTTGTAAGTTTCTATTTCTTCAAGTTATTCTTTTTCTCCTCGGCCTTCCAATTCTTAGCTCGCCCTTCATCACTTTTAGTCGCTCCCTTTTAGCTTGTCTTAGATGGGTAGATTCAAACATCTAGTGGACTCTCCTGCCAAAATAGAGGCCTTTAAGAATAAATATGACATACCTCAGAGGGTCGCCCTGCGATACTGTTCCCCAAAACAAATAGTGACGGACAGAAAAAGGGGGGAGGTCATTATCCCCATGATAGCTTTCATAGAAGGGGGGATGACTCTCCCTATGAGTGGGATAACATGGGATTACCTCCTCAACCATAGGTTATGCCCCCACCAATGTGCGCCCAACTTATTTAGGGTTTTAGGTAGTGTCGATGCTCTCAACAAGCATCTGTGCCTAGGGCTCACCTAGCACGATGTGGTCCACATGTACGAGTGCCACTCACTTAAAAGTGCGGGATTTTACCTCAAGTCCTGATCTGATGTTGTCAAGCTCATCTCGTGCCTCCCCAAATCTAATAAGGGGATGAAAGACGACTACCTGATTGCTTCGGGGGCGTGGCAATACGGCCTCCATTGCCCAGTCCGAAAGGGAGAGCCAGGTGGGATACCTTAGAGTTAGGTCCCTTAGCAAGAAATTACGTAGCGCCCCAGCTCAGCCATACCAACGTCGCAGCTCTCAATTATTTGTTGAGGTCAGAAATTTTCGTAAGTGAGGGTAGACAGCTGCGAGCCGTCCATCTGATTTTGGACTTCCACTCGATCTCGGAGATATATCAAGATGTTGGCAACACCATAAGAGCAGGTGACCCAAGATTGGCTCGGATTGATGTTTCGTAGCCAAGTTTTTTACGATCTTCCACCAGTTACACTGCCACTTTAACAAATTCTACCTGAAGCAACAACAGCACCCGAGGAAGAGATTGCCTCTTCATGGCTATCACTAGAGGAGGAGATAGACCGGTTCCACTTTGAAGAAGAAGAAGAGAATCTAGGGGTTCCTTTAGTCACCATCTCGGACGCCGAGGGTGAAGCAGATAGGTACTCCGGTGTTCATACTCCTATTTTAGTGATTGCCCACCCAGACAGCTCTTCCGAAGAAGAGGAAGACAGTATGGCATTGAACAAGGGCAACAAGAGTTTAAGAGACCTCATGGCTTCCAAGGGCAAAACGTCGACTTCGAAAGAAGCCACCAAGTCCCAAGTTCCCTCCAATCTTCCCCCCTTCCTCCTCAGATCCCCACCGACCTCGGATTGAAGCCAGTTGTGGACTTGAAGAAGAAAAGGCCCATCGAGGTGCTTGAGGAGGGCGAGGTAGGTCCTCGGAAGGGGACAAAACAACAGAAAGTGGTCCAAGATTCTCAGGAGAGGAAGTTCCAATCCGTGGACAGCCGAGAAAAAAAAAATAGGGCTGATGTGCGCACAACGCAACGCACATGGAGTCCCCGGCTGGAAGTGGATAGGACTCCCATCCCTTGGAACGCCTCGGTCCGGGAATTCCAAAAAGGTTGATCGGGATATATCGCTGAAGCCTTGGAGCAACCTTTACTCCTTCCAAAGGATATGGAAGCTTATAGGCGCTTCAAGCAGAATGATCTCTTTCTGTCCCTGAAAAGGGACCTTGCCATGGTAAGTAATCTACATACTCATGAATTTTAGATGCTTCATTGCACTTTAGTTCTTTCTTTACTTTTTAACTCATATTATTTTTCTATTGTCTTTGGGCAGATTACCCAACAAGTTTTCGTGGCTGAGGAGTGGAATCGTGACGCTCGTAAATAGGCCGAGGCTGAGGCCTTCTCTCGTACCGATGTTGAGAAATCATTGGGGGCCCTTAAACAGGAGCAGATTGAGATGTCCGAGAAGCTTAAGGCGGCGGACCGTGCTCGCTCGAGTGCTGAGGCCGGTTTGAAGACCGTTAAGAAGCAAGTTAAGGATCAGCGCAAAATGCTGCACTTGACCGAAATAGATTTGGCCACTCAAAGGCAGTTGGTCCTGGATCTTAAGGTTGAGTTGTAGAAGGCTAAGGATGCCGCTCAGCTGGCTAAGGAAGCAGTGAAGGCTGAGAAACAGGCTTCATATCTACTTGGCGTGGAGGAGACGCAGATAAGGCTTGCCAATGAGCTTTCAGAGGTATGCAGGGATTAATTGCAATGTGACATGGGATAGGGCCCTTAGCGTTGTAGGAGTTCTTGCAGACTCTGTTTGGAGGCAGGCTGGGAGTGTGTACTACCATCCGGATATCCGTGAAGTCCTCGGTGCCATCTCCTCTCCTCCTGTCCCTGCTCTAGAATCTTCCAAGCAGCCCTTGGCTATCCTAGATGCTCTCCCTTTTCCTGAGGCTCTGAAGGGATCTAATCAGGCCGGTGATCAAGGCCAGGGGGCTGAGGTGGAGAAGGACAAAGGAAAGGGAAAAGGGAAAAAGTCATTTGCAGAGGCTAAGGATGCTGCTAAGGACAAGGAAGCTGTAGCCAAGGCGAAGGAAGTAGAGGCCAAGCCCCAAGAAGCTGATCCTATGGCCAAGGACGCTCCTACTTTCTAGCCGAGCCAGAATGAAGATCCTCCTGCTCCTCGCACCAAAGTCTAGCACTTAGGATTCTCTTTGTAGTAGTTTTTTTTTTTTTTTTTTTTTTTTTTTTTTTTTTTTTTTAAGAATGACATTATGTCAGTGTGTACACTGTATTTTCCCTTTCTTGTTTAATGAAAGCGTCTTTCTCTTTATCTCTTGTTCTTTTCTGTTGTTTCTGTGCCTTTAATACAAGCCAATAATAATATGCCGCTAGTAATCTAAGTAGTTTGATCAAGTGCCAGAAACAAAGTTATGTATCACACTTTTGTATTGTGAACTGAACCTTCTGTAATGAAGGTTGAAATTGATAAACTTATGCTTTGCAGGGGAAAATAAAAGAGACAGACAACCTGCATTTGGTTTATCACTTATGTAAATAAATAGAAACTTCAGCTTACTTAAAGTTTTCGATTCAAGGATTTGTACATAATTCTGGATCTGTTTTAACACTTGGTGAAAAACAAATGAGTGTCACAAAGTGTTAATTTCACCTAAGTATGTGGTCCAAGAGACCTGACATGACTTGGGATCTGTTTAATCACTTGTAGGGATGCCATAGTGTTAATTTCACCCAAGTATGTGGTCCGAGGGACCTGACATGACTTGAGATCTGTTTAATCACTTATAGAGATGTCATAGTGTTAATTTCACCCAAGTTTGTAGTCCGAGGGACCTAACATGACTTGGGATCTGTTTAATCACTTGTAGAGATGCCATAGTGTTAATTTCACCCAAGTATGTGGTCCGAGGGACTTGACATAACTTGGGATTTTTTTAATCACTTGTAGAGATGACATAGTGTTAATTTCACCCAAGTATGTGGTCCGAGGGACTTGACATAACTTGGGATTTTTTTAATCACTTGTAGGGATGCCATAATGTTAATTTCACCCAAGTATGTGGTCCGAGGGACCTGACATGACTTGGGATCTGTTTAATCACCTGTAGAGATGTCAACGAAAATTGCGATGCATTTATACAATAAACAAATCATATGCCAAAGGAAACTTTCATTAATAATAATACCTTTTCAGGTTGTTTACATTCCAAGGTCGTGGTATTACACGTTTATCTAGATCCTTGAGGAAATAAGCTCCTATACCAGCCACCGAAGTGATGCGGTATGGCCCTAGTTTTCCCCATGCTGGGTTCTTTGCAGCTCCTAGAACCTTTCTCAACACCAAGTCTCCAGGAGATAACGGTTTCTGCCTGACATTGGCATCATAACTCTGCTTGAGCTTATGTTGGTAATATGCTAGTTGGACCATTGCATTCTCTTTTCACTCCTCAATTAAGTCTAGACTCCTCCCCAATAGCTCGTCATTGTTGTTCGAACTGAAAGAACTCATCCTCAGCGTGGGGAATCTAGTCTCCAAAGGAATGACGACTTCGGCCCCATATGTCATTGAAAATGGTGTTTCTCCTGTTGACTTGCGAGGCGTAGTCCGATATGTCCAAAAGACGTGTGGCTGCTCTTCCACCCATCTTCCTTTCGCATCATCCAACCTTTTCTTGAGTCCGTTCACTATAGCTTTGTTTACAGCTTCGGCTTGCCCGTTCCCTTGGGGATAAGCTAGGGTAGAGTACCTATTCGTTATTCCCAGTTCATAACAGTATCTTCTGAACGATTTGCTATCGAACTGAAGGCCATTGTCCGAGATGAGGGTACGAGGGATCCCGAAGCGTGTAAAAATGTTTTTCCAGACAAATTTCTTAGCATCCACACCCTTATGTTTGCTAAGGGCTCAGCTTTAACCCACTTAGTGAAGTAGTCTGTGCCGACTAGTAAGTATCTTTTATTTCCTGCTGTCTTGGGGAAAGGGCCTACAATGTCTAAGCTCCACCAGGCGAAGGGCCAAGGGTTGGATAGAGGATTAAGGACTCCTCCTGTGTGATGGATGTTCGACGCGTATCTCTGGCATTGGTCGTACTTCCTTGCATACTCTTGGGCTTCTTTCTGCGTGTTTGGCCACCAGTAGCCCTGAGTGATGGCTCGATGAGCCAAAGATCTGCCTCTTGTGTGGCTTCCATAAATCCCTTCATGTAATTCTTCAAGGAGTAGTTCTGATGCCTCGGGGTGCACGTAAAGTAGATATGGCCTAGAGAAAGAGCGTTTGTACAATTTTTGGTCCTCGGATAGCCAGAACTGAAGAGCCTTTCTTCGTATCTTGTCAGCCTCTGACTTTTCTTCCGACAGGATGTCTTCCTTAAGGAACAGAACTATAGGGTCCATCCAGCTCGGCCCTACCCTGACTTGATGGATCTGGACCCTATTTCCCCTCATCACAGAAGGCCTGCACAAGTCCTCGACGAGTATGACCCGAGGTAAACTCTGCGCCGAGGAGGTTGCCAGTGTGGCAAGGGAATCCGTATGTGTGTTTCCACTTCTAGGAATCTGTAATAGGTCGAAAGATTCGAACCCTGATTGCAAGTGTTTAACCTGACTCAAGTACCCTCGCATTCTTTCATCTCTCGCTTCAAACTCTCCCTTCACTTGGCCAACGACCAATCTCGAGTCCGAGAACACTTCCACTACCTTGCCGCCCATTCTATGAACCATGGTCATTCCCATCAGCAGAGCTTCATACTCGGCCTCGTTATTTGTGGTGGCAAAGTCCAGCCTTAAAGATTTCTCAATGGTAATCTTTTCGGGGGATACTAGGACTAACCCCACCTCGAATCCCTTTTGATTCGTTGTACCATCAACGTATACTTTCCAGGATAAGGGACCTTGCCATCCATGTCGCCTTACTCCGCTTCTACTTCTGATGGGGATTCAGCAAACTTGGCCACCAGGTCCGTGAGGACTTAACCCTTAACAGAGGTACAGGGCATGTATTTGAGGTCGAAAGCCCCTAGGATTATGGTCCATTTAGCAATCTTCCCCGTGTAATCAGCGCCGTGAAGGAGAGCTCTAAGCGGAAGCTGAGTTAGGACGACAACTGTGTGTGCCTTGAAGTAATAAGGGAGTTTACGGGTGGCATGTACCACCGCTAAGATGGCCTTTTCCAGTGGCAAGTAGCGGATCTCGGCCTCGTGTAGCGACCTGCTCACATAGTAAACGGGCCTTTGTACGCCGCTGTCAACTCATATCAATACTAAACTTACGGCATGAGGGGCCACAGCAATATAAGCAAATAAAACTTCATCCACCTCGGGCCTTGACATAATGGGTGGCCGAGAAAGGTATTCCTTCAATTGTTGAAAGGCTAGGATGCACTCTTCGGTCCATTCAAATCTCTTCCACTTGTTCAGTAACTGGAAGAAAGGTCTACACTTGTCTGTTGATCGAGAGATGAATCGGTTCAATGCGGCAGTCATTCCTGTTAGCTTCTAAACTTCTTTGGGGTTTCGAGGCGGTTGTAGATTGTTAATTGCCCTGATTTGGTCAGGATTGATTTCAATTCCTCGGTGAGTGACCATATACCCCAAGAACTTTCCTGATCTGACCCCAAAAGAGCACTTCGAAGCATTTAGCCGCAGTTTATGCCTCCTTAAGATCTCAAAGATATTCCTGAGGTCATCAATATGCTCGGACTCTGCTTTACTCTTAACCACCATGTCGTCTATATAGATCTCAATGCTTTTTCCCAGTTGAGGTTCAAACATCCTGGTCATCATTCTCTGATAGGTGGCCCTTGCATTCTTCAAGCCGAAAGGCATTACTTTGTAGTGGTAGTTCCTAGTGGGGGTGACAAAGGCTGTCTTTTCCTGATCTTCCAAAGCCAAAGGCATCTGATGGTATCCTTGGAAGGCATCCAGGAAGCTCATCTGAGGATGGCCGACTGTCGCATCAACTAACTGATCAATCTGAGGCATGGGGAAAGGATTCTTTGGGCAGGCCCTGTTGAGATCTGTGAAGTCTACGCACACTCGCCATTTCCCACTTTTCTTTTTTACCACCACAGTATTGGCCAGCCACTCAGGGTAGAAAACCTCCTTAATAGCCCCTGCTCGCTTGAGCTTCTTCACCACCTCTCTGACGGCATCAGAGTGATCCCTGGACGAGCGCCGAGGTGGTTGCTTCTTGGGAGTGACAGATAGATTAACATTTAAATGGTGGCAGATGAAGCTCGGATCCACCCTCGGGGCTTCGTAAGCGCTCCATGCGAACACATTGACATTTTTTCTAAGAAACTCTACCAACTTTTCCTTCTCTAGAGGAGGCAGCTGGGCCCCGACCTGGAAGAACTTCTCTAGGTCATCACCGACAACGACTTTCTCTAAGTCCTCACACTCCGCTTCTTGGGCTATCCCGTCCGAGGATGACGTCAGGCCCTTTGATTGCTATAAGCCCCCATCTGTAGGGGCGGAAGGCTCCGCTTCCGGCTGATGTCTTATCGCGGCAATCAAGCACTGCCTCGCCACTGACTGGCTCCCCACTATTTCCTCGATCCGATTCCCTGACGGGTATTTCACCTTTTGATGCAGAGTGAAGGAAACAGCTCTTAGGGCATGGAGCCAAGGTCTTGCTACGATGGCCGTGTAGGAAAGTAGGCATCCACCATGATGAAATTCACCTCTACTACCTCTAATCCCGCCTACATAGGTAGCCTAATCTGGCCCTTTGAGATGACAACCTTCCCATCGAAGCTCACCAGGGGCGAATCGTAGGCTGTTAAATCCTCGGGCTTTAGGTTCTATCCCTTATATAAGTTGGGGTACATGATCTCCGCTCCGCTACATTGGTCCACCATCACCCTCCTCACGTCGTACCCTCCTATCCTGAGGGTGATTACCAACGCGTCGTCATGCGGCTGCATGGTTCCCACCTTGTCTTCATCCGAAAAGCTTAGTGCTGATGGGGCCTTCATTCTTGCCCTCTTCGGCATTCAACTAGAGTCCTCGGCAGGTAGCTGAGTTACAGACATTACACTAGAGGGCTGCGAGCTGGTTCTTCTTGGAGTGGCGAAGATGACGTTGATTGTGCCCAAGGGTGGCTCGGTGGGGGCGTTCCCATGAGGCCTTGATCCAGCCTGGTCTCTCTGCCCGTTGGGTCGATACAAAAATTGTTGCAACCTTCCACCTTTGACCAGTTGCTCCAGATGATTCCAAAGATTCCTACAGTCCTCAGTCGTGTGTCCTCGATCGTGTGTCCTCGGTCCTTGGCAATAATGGCTCTGGTTGCGCTTGGTGGGGTCCCCTGCAATCTTGTTTGGCCATCTGAAGTATGTCTCGCCCTTGATCTTCTCCAAGACTTGATGAACTGGCTCTCGAAATACCATGTTAACCGCCTGAGGAGCCGTGAGCCCAGACTGCCCAGCAAAATCCCTTTAGGGTTTGTTATGATTATATCGATCTGACTTGAAATCCCCCCTCTCTTGGGGGATAGCCCTATCTTTCCCTTTTCTTTGCTGTTGGTCCTCCTCAACTCTTTTGTACTTATCAATCTGTTCCATAAGTAGGCGCACGCTAGTGACAGGTTTGCTAGTCAAAGACTTCCTCAAGCCGTGCTCGGCTAGGAGGCCAGCCTTGAAGGTGCTAATGGCCACGTCATCAAAGTCACCCTCAATCTCGTTGTACATTTCCCAGTATCTATTCGAGTACGTCTTCAGAGTCTCTCCCTCTCGCATGGATAAGGATAGCAGGGAATCTATGGGCCGAGGGACCCTGGTACATGTGATAAAACGTGAGCTAAAAGCCCTGGTGAGCTCCTTGAAGGAGCCTATGGAATCTGCCTTTAGTTCGTTGAACCATCTCATCGCTACGGGTCCTAGACTGGATGGGAAAACCTTGCACATCAGTGCTTCATCTTTAGAATGGACAGCCATTCTCTGACTGAAATCGCTCACGTGCTCCACCGGGTCCATTCGTCCATTGTAGATGGTAAATGTTGGCTGATGAAAACACCGAGGAAGGGTTGCCCCTTCAATCCTGCGTGTGAAGGGCGACATGGAAATCTTGTTCAACGCTCTGCTCATAGCGTCGTTTCCCACTCCTCTACGAGTCGGGCTCTTATGCCTATGTTTGTGATGGTGCTCTTCTTCGTAGGAGAAAGTCTCGTTGGGTGGGGTCCTTGACCTTCATCAGTAACTGGCATCCTCTCCACCGTCAGAGGAGACGTCAGAGCTGGAGGGGGTTCGCCTTTGCCGTGCATGGCACAGCTTTCTCTTCAGTTGGTTAACTTGTAGTTGTAGGGCTCTGGTATCCTCCTCATGAGAGAGGCGACTGCTCCCTCGGGAATGACTCCTACCGGTCCAGACAGTATTCACACTCCCCTTCCAGTTTCTTCTACGTTCGGGGTTGACGAAAGGATTCTCACGTTGGGATCCTATAGATTCTGCCCGGTGCGCCATGCACGGCAAAGGCGAAGAACTGGGCTCAAATGAATTGAACAACGGCTAGTACTGAATTGAATGGCAATCAAACATAAACAAGAGATCTTCATATCAATGGACTTTCAGTCCAAGGAGGTCTCAGTGGTATATATTGATCACAATTGGATACAAGGACCATTTAGATGGCTACAACGTTCTTTCTCTCTTTTTCCAATCCCCTTCTCATGGAGGGTTTCTTACGTTATGTAGCTCCCTTTAGATCATCTTGACCCTACACTTGTTGATCATCTGAGCCCTTACTTGAGTACCTGTCCCATCAGACACCTTCCTTGACTTTCTGTGAGTTGTGGTAGCCAAGGCAGCACTGTTCAGAGGTCTTCTCCACATAAATGCGGCCAGAAGAGTAGTTGTGGTGCATTTAATGCGGTGGTAGCAGCTTTCCCTCAAATACTGTTGGGTTCCCTTCGTCCTCATATGTTCATGAGGCGCGTCTCTACCATTGGAGCTCCTTGGAGGGTCACCCTAATTGCTGGAATACACACTTAAGCTGCATTCATCATATCCAAGGAGGAGTTCTTCCTCGGACCATCTTCCTTTCATTCCTTATCTAAAAGACTTCTAATTGGAATTCCTCATAACTAGTTATCCCTCCTCGGACCGTTCAGCGTCCTCGGACAGAGCCCAAGGCCCGATATACGATTTTGGGCCCTTCTCCCTACAATTTGACTTTGAGAATATTTATTATGAGATGAAAATTAAACTTTCTTTGTATAAATTTTGTGGGTATGCCTCATGTTGGTGGGTACGAATACAGACTAATAGAATTTGACAAGGTAAAGACAAAATTTGTTTATGGCAAAGGATGAAAAAGATGCTTGCTATCAACTTTTATCATTTGGATTGTGATGAACTTTTGTCGTATACAAAACAAGATTATTATTGGCTAAGAAGTTCATACTTGAATTATTTTGAAGAGCCAAATATTTTACCATTAAAAGAAGAATTTCATGTTGAAGAAAGTATAGTTCTTGAAGAATATGTAGAGGTCAAAGAAGAAAATATAGAGATTTTTGAAGAAATTAATGAATGCCTTGTTATAAAAGAAGAACCTGAAATCAAGATAGTGGAGGAGATTAATGAAGACCCTATTATAGAGAAAGATCTTGAGGTCGAGATATTAGAGACTGTAAGGTTGAATTTATTCAATCATTTGTTGGCTTTATTCCGTACCAAATTTGCTTGTAATTTAGCAATTAGATACCCTATATTTAGGTGGGAATTATGTAAGGGTAGTGTGTGAGAGAGTGTGAAGAATTCTCAAAAGTGTGCAATTTAAGGGAGTCTCGCAACTGGATCTCGCGACTGGCTCGCGACTGGTAAAATGCCAGAATGGCACACGTGTGAAGCATGCAGGGGGAGCTGAAGGGTCACTCCAGCTGTTGCCCTATAGGACAAAACTTCCAGTCTGGCCAGGTAGTTAGCTTGCAACTCAAACTTGCGACTCGTTCCAGTCACGAGCTCGAGTCGCCAGAATGCCCTGTTTGGTTGTAACTGACTCTTTGCATTTCTCATACACCCTACTATAAATACCCTTATACCCACGAAATGTAGAGAGCTTCCAGAGAGAATTTTGAGAGAGAAACCCTAGAGAAAAACAAGATTTACTCATCCACAATCTTCATCATTTGATTCTCCAAATTCCTCTACTCTCACCCTCTCCATTGACATATCCTTGAGAAGTACATTTACCCAAATCCTTATCTTACCATACTTATATCTGTGAGGAGGTATTTTGGTGCTTGGGAAGCAGTTCAGAAGGGACCAATTCATTTTGGTTGATGCAATGGGCTTATTACGGGATCTGGTAAGCTAGAAAAGACAAGGTTCGGCGTAACCCTGTTAGAGCAAGAAGCTTGGAGGGCTTAGATGCACTGGGTAAATTAGGCTTGGAAGGTCTTTTGCTATTCATGTATCCTAACTTCATTCTCTAGTGGATTATTGACCGCTTGGAGGGCGGCGGAGAGGTTTTACGCCGAGTACTTCGATTTCCTCTTCGATAACACATCGCTGTGTTATCTTTGTATTTGCATCTCTCTTCCCTTAATCTTTGCCTTTTAATTACTGCTGTGGTTGTGATTAATTTTGGTTTAGATTGTTTTACCAATTCTGTTTTAGCTTATATTCATATTCCGTACATATATTGTTTAATTATAAGCCTGTGTTGGTAATTTGTAAATTGGGGGTCTAAACGTTCATTGGTGTTTTACACACTATTTGAACATTCAATTGGTATCAGAGCGGGTGCACTTGCTGTGGTTTAATTACCTAAGTGCGATCCTTGACCCCGTTTGAGATGTATCAATCTTAATCGCTCAATGCTCTACCATATTTTGATGGAAGCAACTATGCATTTTGGAAAGTCTGCATGAGGGCGTTCCTATGTTCAATTGATGAGACTGTTTGCGATGCGGTAGATGTAGGATGGACTAGGCCGGTGGCTACTAAATCCACATGGGATAAGGCAGCCCTCGCGGCAGCTAATGCTAATAGCAAGGCACTAAATGCTATTTTCTGTGGTGTTTCTCCAGATGAGTTTCATTGGATCTCTCATGTTACAATTGCCAAGGAGGCATGAAAAATATTGGAGACAACCTATGAAGGCACTTAAAAGGTCAAAGACACCAAGTTGCAAATGCTAACCACTCGATTAAAGGAGCTGAAGATGAGTGACGACGAGTCATTCGACTCATTTTACAGCAAGCTGAATGAGGTGGTTATTAGGAAGTTCAACTTGGGTGAAAAGACGGAGGACTCAAACATAGTGAGGAAGATCCTTCGATCATTGCCGGAGAGCTTCTATGCAAAGGTTACTGCAATTGAAGAGAGCGAGGACCTTGATGATATCAAAGTTCAAGAACTAATTGGCTCACTTCAAACATATGAGCTATCTCTACCTTCACAAAGGAAGAGCAAATCCCTTGCTCTAAAGACGATCAATGAGAGGGTGGAAGCTCACGACTCATCGGATGAGGATGAGGTCGAGAAAGATGTGGCATATCTTGTGAATAATTTTTGAAAGTTCTTGAAGTTCAAGAAGAATGGAAAGTTTGCTGAAAAGGGAAAATTCCCAAATTTCGGAAAGGAGAAAAAGGATTTCAAGAGAAAAGATGGGAAGGATTCTCAATCCTCTCAAGGAGTCACGTGCTATGAATGTAACGGTCATGGACATCTCAAGAAAGAGTGTCACAATTATTTGAGAGGGAAGGGCAAAGTGTATGCCACTACTCTTAGTGATTCAGACTCCTCTAATTCAAATTCGGAAGAAAGCTGTGATGGAGAAGGAAACTACTCTGCCTTTATGACCATTGCTCCCGTGGAATCTTTGGATGATTTGAGTGTGTCGGTGGAAGAGCTTGGTGAGCACACTGAAATAGAGTCAATGGGGATAGTGGAGGAATTCGATGATGAGGAAGAAGAAAGAACAGTAGGACTACAAGAAACCTACAATTCCCTCCTTGAGAAGCTAGGTGAATATGCAAAAGTGGCTAAAGCAGCCATTAAGAAAATGAAGAGAGCAGAGCAAGACTATAAGAGTCTTTTAGTCTAATACAAGGAGACTAAGTGTGAAGTCAAGACGCTGAATGGAGAGCTGACCGAAGCCTACTCAAAGATAAAATTTCTTGAGTTTGAGGTGATTCAAGCTAATGATAAAGTAGAGCGGGTCTCTTCCAATAAGCTTGATGAAGTGCTTGCTCATCAAAAACCTTTCTCCGACAAAAGTGGATTATGATACACCAAAGAGAGCAGTTCGAGTGTCAAAGTGCCCAAGGATATGAAGTTTGTGAAAGCTAAGGAACCAATGGTGGAAATCACTACTGTTGAGAAAGTGAAGGCGGAGAGGAAGTGGAATGTGACTGACCAAAGGTTATTGACTAAGCCTCCTAACCAATCAGTGGTCAAACCTAAGGGTAAAGGGAAATCTCTCCTAAAGTCACAAAAAGGTCCGAGAACTCAACATTTCTGCCATCATTGTGTAATTCAAGGACACACCAGACCCAATTGTCATAAGCTTCAAGCATTGAAGAATTCAAGTGCTCAAAGGTCGAGAGGACCAAGACATGGCAATTGGAATTGGACTGCTGAGCAATCAAAACGTCAAGAAGGTGATCTCAGAGTGAGGGATGTGATGAAGATGATTGATGCATTCACCACCTGTTTGACAAGTTTCACCAGAAGTTAGTACCCAATCCTCTAGGGATATCACCCCAAACGCAATTGTCGTGTGGGTGAAGAAGGGTACACATGCATAAGCATTACAACATGTCCATGCATTAATACTTCCTATGTTTTGTGACATTGATTGGTTGTGTGATTTGTGTTATCTCTCCAGCAAGTGTTGAAAATTTTTGTTTCTTTGTTTGCTATTGGCTCTGAATGTTTTTACATTGTGTTTTTTATCAATCTTTTCTTGCTTTTGTGTCAAAAATCCAAAAACACATAAAAAGTAGAAAATCCAAAAAGTTTGATCGGCATTATTGTGTATTGTCACACGCATGTTTTGCCTTGTACTTTTGTACTAATGGCTTTGTGCATTTACGAGCATAGCTTGTTCTTTATGCACTCATATCATTGTGGGAAAAATCTTGACATCTATGTGACTGTTTAAATAGATCTTCAAACTTGTCATAAATAATTAGTCAATGGTTTTGTTGATCTTGAAACTTACATAGACTTGTGCTTATATATCTTCCCACCCTTTTATTTTTTTTTCTTAAAGAGCTCAACCAATGTAAATCTCAAAATGAAAAGAGATAATAAGCTGCAAAAGTCGTCGCACATACTAGTATTCGACTAGGAAAAAGGAAAAGCAACTTTTATGAAAATGTATGATGCCCAAAAAGCCAAATGCTTGTTTATCAAATTGAAATATCAAAAATTTCAAGCATCGATCTCAAAATGAGATGTATTGATTCAAAAAGATCAAATGATATGTTGTGTATGAAGCCAAATGAAAAGCTTCAAAATTATGTAATCAAGTTTTGTGGGAGGTCATATATGCATATTTCTATAATTGAGATGGACCACTCTTCCTAGTGCTAATTATGTATGACTTGGTTGAATTGATTATTGAAGCTTCCCATTAAACTAAGGACTATCTCATTTTTGGTACCCACACACATCACATATGTCTATGTTCAATAAATGCCTTATTCATTTGTGTGATTGTACATGATTAAATATGTTGCACATGCTCAATTATATGTTGATCAAACAAAAAAAAAGATTTTTGAGTGTTTTAATTGTTTTTGGAAAGTATTTTTGTTTTGAAAAATTTCAAAAACTGTGCAACCCTATTTTGGCGACTTGCCTCACAGGTCAAGCCAGTCATGAGCCCCCAGTCGCAAGCTTACACAGAAGGTTTTCGCGACTCTCTGGCGGGTCAAAGCCCCAGTCGCGAAAAAGACTTAGAATTTTTTCAAAAATCTGGGTTTTTTTATTTCACGCGACTTAGTTTGGTGACTTGTTCGTGAGTGGAAGCTCCAGTTGCGAGGGTTACTCAGAAGGTTTTGCGGCTCCCCACGCGACTGACTCGTGGGTGGAACTTCCAGTCGCGAAAAACACTTAGACAAATTTTCCAAATTTTGTCACAAGGGTTTTTGGCGGCTTGCTTTGGCGACTTGTTCGCGATTCAATAAAGTCGCAAAAAACGCGTGTTTTGCGCTTTAAAGGTCTTTTCAAGACAGTTTAAAAAACTTTTCAGTTTTCCCTCACTCATTGTGACTGTTCATTGTCTTGTCCGTTCCTCTCCTTCACAAACTCACCGTGTTCTCACAAAAATTCTACATTTTCTTTATCATCTCTTCATCAATCTTCAAGAAAAAGGTATGGGTTTTCTTATTTTCTCAGAATATTTCATATTTCTACCCTTTGTTTTCTTGGATTTTGAGTAGTTGTTGAGTTTAGAAAAATATGATGTTCGAATATGTTTTGGGTAATTTTTGTTGAGTTTGTTATATGGGTTTTGTTGATCTTGGTTGTATGATGCTTATTTCACATGTTTTCATGCTTACTTCTCATTTTTGAGTTGTATATTTTGTTGGTGTTGTGTTGTGCATATCATACCCATGGTAAAATGTCTCATAGGCATTTTCTTGTGTTCTTAAGGATTTCATGGAATACAATGGTTGTAAGAAGTTCATGGTTTTCAATGATTGAAAATTGCATCTCTGGTTATGTGCTTTGCAACATGCCCTAGCTTTTACATGATGATATTTGCTCACACACACACACTGTGATATGTTTGGGGCCTTAATGATAAAACTCTGTTAAGCATTGATGCTATGTGTTTTCTCATGATAAGTTGTTGTTGAACTGTGCTATAGATCAAATCTTTGGTCTGATTCTAAGTCCATTTTATTGCTACTAATTTATTACTAATTTTTGGTGTTACCATATACTGTGCTCTGTTTTGTGGCCTTTGCTGCTATGTTTTTGTGGATGACTCCAAAGAAAAAGACTATTGCACATAAGGCTGACAAAAGGATGAAAATGGACAATACCCGGTTCAGGTCTACCAAACATTTTGAAAGATACAATCAATTCTTTGCAAAGACTCCAATTATTCAAGAACGATTTGTGGACTTGGTGGATTTGAAGGATTACTTTATCCCAAGTTGTTTTCAAGATAGAGGTTGGGACAAGCTCCTTGGTGATCTCCCGGGAGTGTGTGAACCGTTGATTTGTGAATTCTATGCCAACGCAATCTTGCGAGAGGATGAAATTGATTGTTGGATTAGAGGCCATGAGTTCACCATTGACTTGGAGGATGTTGATGATGTTCTTGGTTTTGAGGATCTAGAGCATGATTTCACTCACTACAAGGACAGAATGCTCTCCATAGAGACGGTTCAATCACATATTGGTGGGGTTCGAGAAGGAAGATGTCTCAACACAACTGCCTTTCCACCGGACCTTAGATGTCTCACATACATTATGATGTTCAACCTGTACTCGGTAAAGAAGATGACCAGCATCAATAATGCAAGAGCCATTTTTCTCATGGAGTTTCGGGAGAACACTTACATTGATATTAGTGCTCATGCTTTTATGCATTATTGCTGATGAAACAAGAACATCTTCAAGGCCAAAGCTGGTTCTTCCTAGTCTACTCATGAGGCTCTTTCAAGCAAAAGGTGTGGAAATTCCTCAAGACATCAGCCTCATGACTACTCCTCTAGCTATCAATGCTCTAACTATTGTACGGATCAAAGTTCGTCTTCCGTGTGATGAAGAGGAGGGTGATCAAGCACAAGGAGAACCTATGGACATTGAGACAGAAGCTGAAGGACAACCTAAAGCTCAAGAAGCCGTGGCAAAAGGAGCCGAGCTTTATCATCTTCTGCAGCACCTCTAGATGCACTTCAAATCATCCTTGAGAGGATTGACGGGTTTCAAGACGCCCAGAATGAGCAATCTAACAGGCTGGCTGCTATCCAAGAACAGATGAATCTTCTTTCAGCAAAGATTGACAGTTTCACTACCCAGTAGTAGCCCTTTGGCCATTTCGGTCAAAAAGGGGGAGAACTTTGGAGATGAAGAAGGAGTAGCTCTTGAGGGGGAGCACTATTTTGAGGGGGAGAAAAACTTTAAGCATTTTTTTATGTCTAATTTATGTTGATTATGGTTTTTGTTGCTATGTTTGGATAATTTTAATATGGGTTTGCATAGCACTTTGTTAAATACTTTGGTTTAAACTCATGGATGTTTTCATTGTTTTGTTAAAACTTTTGGTACTTTGGTTTATATATCTCAGTTACTATTCAGTATTTTTATGTACCCATGCTTTTGTAGCTTAGTACTTTTAGTTAATGTTATGCATTTCTTTTAGTACATCACTATTGTGCCCTTGTTGGATTTTATATCTTTGATGCAATTACCTTGTGTTTTTGTATCGGTTAAGTGTTGGACATGCAAATGATACTTTGCATTGAGCTTATTAGCTTGCATGTCCAGATGTTCATTCCTTGTAAGAATGATCATAGTGATCACTATTTATAGTGATTGTTCTTGTTTGGTCAAGCCATGCTTTATTGCTTTAATCTTTATTGCTTGATCGCATTGTGCTTGTTCCATATGCATTTCAAGATTTCTGCTTACAATTATCATCTTGTGTTGTTGATTTCAGGAAAAACATGTTCTTATGGTTCAAGAGCTTCACAGTTTCTAGAGTTAGGTGTGAGTGAGCTTTGGCAACTGTTCCTAACTCACATGTTAAGTCTAGAGTCTGTTTTAGGATTTTGTCACAGAATAGCCAAAGAGGAAGATTGTAAGGTTGAATTTATTCAATCATTTTTTGGCTTTATTCCGTGCCAAATTTGCTTATAATTTAGCAATTAGATACTGTGTATTTAGGTGAGAATTATGTAAGGGTAGTGTGTGAGAGAGTGTGAAGAATTCTCAGAAGTGTGCAATTCAAGTGAGGCTCGCAACTGGATCTCGCGATTGGTAAATCGCCAGAATGGCACACGTGTGAAGCATGCAGGGGGAGCTGAAGGGTCATGCCAGCTGTTGCACTACAGGACAAAACTTCCAATCTGGCTAGGCAGTTAGCTCGCGACTCAAACTCGCGACTCGTTCCAGTCGCGAGCTCGAGTCGCCAGAATTCCCTATTTGGTTGTAACTGACTCTTCGCATTCCTTATACACCCTACTATAAATATCTTTATACTCACGAAATGTAGAGAGCTTCTAGAGAGAATTTTGAGAGGAAAACCCTAGAGAAAAACAAGATTGACTCATCCACAATTTTCATCATTTGATTCTCCAAATTCCTCTACTCTCACCCTTTCCATTGACATATCCTTGAGAGGTACATGTAGCCAAATCCTTATCTTACCATACCCATATCTGTGAGAAGGATTTTGGTGCTTGGGAAGCAGTTCAGAAGGGACTAATTCATTTTAGTTGATGCAATGGGCTTATTGTGGGATTCGGTAAGCTAGAGAAGACAAGGTTCAACGTAACCCTGTTGGAGCAAGAAGCTTGGAGGGCTTAGGTGCACTGGGTAGATTAGGCTTGGAGGGTCTTCTGCTATTCATGTATCCCAACTTCACTCTCTAGTGGATTATTGACCGCTTGGAGGGTGGCGGAGAGGTTTTACGTTGAGTACTTCGGTTTCCTCTTCGATAACACATTGCCGTGTTATCTTTGTGTTTGCATATCTCATCCCTTAATCTTTGCCTTTTAATTACTGCTGTGGTTGTGATTAATTTCGGTTTAGATTGTTTGACTAATTTTGTTTTAGCTTATATTCATATTCTGCACATATATTGTTTGATTATAAGCCTATGTTGGTAATTTGTAAATTAGGGTTCTAAATGTTCATTGGTGTTTTACACACTATTTGAACATTCAGAGACCATTAAAGAAAAAATTATAGAGGAAGTTGTCAACAATCTCTATGAAGTTAAGTTAGATGATTGCAATGTTCAAGCTCCTATTATTTTAGTGGAAGACATCGAAACAAAGTATATTGATTTTATTAGGGTTGATAGATTTGATTCAATTGTTAGTTCTTATTTGGTAAATCTTAACAATTACATGAAGACAAAGGAAAAAGAAATTCAAGTTGATTTGTTTATTCCTGTTGGGTTAAAATGAATTGGCCCCTTGCAAATTAATTAATTACCCAAGTTAATTAATTAGATTCAATTATATGCAATAGCGTGGCAACACAAACAAATCACCAAATTATCTAAATGCAGCGGAAAATAAATTTGACAAGGTGATTTGTTTACGAATAGGAAAAACCACCGAGGCAAAACCCAACCGGGTGAATTTTAGGTCATCACTCCCAAGAATCCACTATTATCAATCACAAGCGGTTACAAGTATAAGGAATCTTACCAAACCCTTTGGTCTATCCCGAAATACCAACTTACAGTTAAACCCTTACCCTAATACCTAATTGGACTTATATTGTAGCTGCAATCTTTCTGTTCAATGCATGAATCCCAGTTTGTGACTATCCAATGATGCACGGATCCTAGTACGTGACTAACTCCTTTGCATGAATCTCAGTACGTGACTAACTCCACAGCAACCCTTTGATTGATGTAGTTGATTTGCAATAGCTTCACATAGAAACACCAATAAGATCTTCAATGATGGTGTAAGAGACTTTGCTTGGTTACAGAACCTAAAGACATACAAGAAACGCAGTAAGAACTCTTTATTTTGTAGGAAGAGGCTAGGGTTTCAAAAGAAAACCTTATGAAGCTCTCTAGGGTTAGTTTTTTTTTTATTTTTCCACCTCCTTGTTTTAAATAGGAGCTCATTGGGTTCTCCTATTCCAAATAGGTATACACAAACCTTGGGCTTTTCTAGTCCAATAAGGATTATACAAACCCATAAACAAATAGCCTCTTAGAATAAAAACATTGCTGGCTATAGTCTGAATCCCGTAAGTTCGATAGATCGAGACATGTGTCGAGCTTTAATGAATCTCGACAAATCGAGTTTCTGTCGAGGAGGTTTCGAGACCTTCAATTGCACATTTCTTGAGCAGTTCTTAAGTAATCTTCATGTCTTCAATGTAACCACTTGTAATAATCATTTTGAACCTACTTAGATTTACCCAAATACAAGTAAAATGCGTTTTGTCAAAAGGTATGTCAATTAAATAAAAATATGCCCCTTACAATTCCATTGATAAGTTGCAAGTATGGAAAAAAGATCAAGAGGCTCAAGTATTCAAAGTATTTGTTTGTTTGGAGTGGAAGATTTCATATTTCAAAGATAAACTCGAGGACGAGTTTGTTTCAAGTGGAGGGGTCTGATGTAAGACAGAATCTACAGTTTAATTTTTATAATTATTTAATTTTGTTATTTTTATGTAAAAAACATTATTTTAGGTTTAGTTGATTTATTTCCTTGTTTTTAGGTGCTTTTAATGCTTTATAGATCAAATTTGGTTCCTATTATGATTAGGTATTAATTAGGACTTATTTTAGAATATATTTTCTTGTCTGTCAAGTTTTACAGAGCTCTTAAATAGGCATCCAAGTCTGTAAACGTCTTTTGTAGTATTATTGATATTAATAAAAATTCAGACTTTTGTCTATTGTTTCTTTGGTAGATTCCAAAACCCTTTCTCCTTGTGGATTCAAGGACCCTTGTGAATTCAAGGAACCCTTGTTATTTTTAGAAGCAACCGTGTTTTGTTTCTTATTTTCTAGAAGTAGACGTGTTCTACTTCTTAACGCTTTCGCATCCCACATCACAAAAAAAGCTTAAATTCAGGATTTAACAAGTACATTAAAAATCAAGAAGCTCTACGTAACATTTTTGATGGATGTAAAAATGGATGTGGGTTTTTTTGAGAAAAATGGACAACATGGCTGTGTTATGTGTTTATGATAGTCCTAAAATATAACAACTTAATACAGATCCATAACAAAACAAAGTACAAAATTTTAATAGTTTTTATTTATTTTTGTTGCGGTAAAAGGCTCACATTTTTTTTTTTTTTTGTATTAGGTTTTTTTATTATTATTTATTTTTGTTAAAGGAAAGGCTCCAAGATCCACGTTTCTTTATTTTTTGGTGTTTTATTTTATTTTATTTTATTTATAGCAGTTATAAATTTTTGTTTAATTCTAAAATATAGTTTTTTAATAATTAAATGTAATCGGTTGTAAAAGGAAAAAAAAAAAACTGAATAAATTAAAAGCATTTTTTTAGGAGTAAAATATGGGAGGTGAAACTTAAATATAATTGGTTGTAAAAGGAAAAAAAATTGAATTTCTACTAACTATATAAAAAGAGGCAATGTCTCTATCTACAGTAAATTTGGTTTAGTCAATTGGTGAGCAAAACTCACCGTTTTGTTTTGGTTTTTTTGTTTTGTTTTTTTTTGTTTTTTTTTTTTTTTTTCAACCACGCCTTTCAGTTTGCATTTTTTTTAATATTTATATGAGTTGTCATATATATTGTTATATTGACACAATAAATTTCACAATATTTTCATAATTATTTAGGTGTCAATTTCTTATAGGTTGAAATCCATATATAAAAAGTGCTAATGCGCAAACAGTGCCACTTTAGTTTGTTCAAGTGGCACTGTAGCTACAATGCTTTTTTTTTTTTTAGTCATCCGTTCCGTTTGTGTGTGTGTGCGTTTTTTTTTTTAATATTTATATCAGCTGGCATATATATTTTTATATTGACACAACAAATTTTACAATATTTTCACAATTATTAAGGTGTCAATTTCTTATAGGTCGAAATAAAATAATAAAATATGAAATTATGACCAGCCACAACTAAAAATAAATATTTTGTGAAAATATTGTAAAACTTGTTGTTATCACAATATTTTCACAATTGTTGAGATCTTAGTTTCTTATAGATCAAATAATAATAATAAAAAAATGCTAAGTCCACAACATTTTCACATTAATTTCACAACAAATCATAAGTAAGCTACTATTGAAGGATAAAAAAGTGACGTCATTCGTGGGTCCATTTTCAAATCAGTAACAACTTGCCAATTAGAATTTGTTATGAAACTTACCACGACTGAAACTTGACAAGTTGTTATGTTCTTAGACTTCTTTTTTGGTTTAGTCAAATTTGGTGAGCAAAAGTTCACTGTTTCATGCACAATTTTCTTTTGTTGGTTTTTTTATTTTTTTATTTTATTTATTTATTTTTTAATATATAGTTTAAAGTGGTTGTCTCAATTAAAAACCAATAACAATTTACCACCTAAAATTTGTTGTGAAAATGTTGTGTATGTAGCATTACTCTAAAATAAAAATTATAAAAATAGCATATCAAGGCCCACCATAGCTAAAATAAATGTATTGAGAAAATATCGTGATATTTATTGTGTTCCTGGCTTCTTCATTTTTAGCTAATTTGTTGAGCCAAAATTCATAATTTTATGAACAATTTTCTTGGGTTGACATTTTTTTTAACACATTGTTTAAAGTAAAAAACACATAGTTTTACCAATAAAAAAGAATTATGGAAAAAAAAAAAAACTTTCCCCCTCTATGTTTGGGGTAGTTTCATCCCCTCCAATTTTAAAGTTGAATAATTTCCTCATTTATATTTTGTAGACAAGTATATAGTTCATACCGTTACTCTCTTAGTTAAACCCTAACAAAATCTTATAATTCCTAGAATATTTCATTGTGTAATAACTAAAATGCCTCATTAAATTTTAATGTCCCAAAAATTTTCTTCATGTATTTTGAGTTTTATGAGTTAGTCATACTTAGAAAGTAAAAATGGTGATGTATGGTATTCTATTTGTTACCTAGAGAACACTAATTTATTAGTGGTTTAAATTTTCTAGATTTATAATTTTATCTAATAGAAACTTCAATGATATATGTCTTTTTTTTATTTGTTTTCTTTCTTAAAAAGGTGTTCATTAAAATTAAGTAAGCTAAGCATTGTAGTTGGGCTCATAAAATAAAATGATAAAGAAGGAAGTATGAATAACAAAATATTCATTGCAAATAGCTCTAGGTATTTAATTTAATGAAGAGTTTTAATTGTAGCATATGTCATCATTTATTGCGAAAATTTAAATATTGTGACAATGTTTTATCAAACTTAGTTGTTCCAGCTAACTCAACTGGTAAAATCTTTGATGATTGAATAAAAGATATGAGATTCAATCCCCGCATACACCAAAAACTGATTGGTGTTTTGGTTTGATGATAAAAAGCTATCTTTAGGAGCGGACGCCATAGGTTGAAACTATTTCTCAAAAAAAAAAAAAAAAAGTTGTTAATTGTTGGAAAGATGATGACATTTGTTATCATTCTTAGTAGAGCTTTTTTATTTTTATTTTATTTTTATTTTTTTTTTTTTATGAGTAGATACTATCTTTAGTAAATAGGTTTTAAGAAATGAAAAAGTATTTTCTATAAAATGATACCTATCAAAATCCAATAAATGAGAAACATATGTGCAAAAATAACTACCCACTAACACATGTTTTTCAATTGTTAGTGGGTTAGTTATATTTTGCTGACATGTTTCACACTTATTAGATTTTGATACCACTGACATGGTATCATTTGATACCAAATACCTTCTCCTAAGAAATTATCATACTAAATAGATAGTCATATGTTAAATAACTATTCTAAATTTAAATACATGGTTTGATACTACTTCAAAAAAAATTATATACTAAATTTTCTCACTCAAGGAGTAGCACATGCAACCCTTACTAGTGGTAATTGAAAAAGTGGAAAACGTTATTGGCGTATTAAAAGCACTTTTTTAGGAGTCAAACATGGAAAGTACTGGAATTCAACTGGCAGTTTTATTTTTTATTTATTTTTTATTTTTTACATATTTATCCTATTAGTTGAAAACTTGGCAGAGAATAGATTGAGGGTATTTTAGACATTAAAATTGAGGATTTCAAACAGGAAAAACTCCTTAAATAGTAGTGTATATATGTGTGTGTATGTGGTCACACATGAGGCTCTGCCATGTACTTATTTGAAAATTATTTTATTTATGTTTCCACATCATCTTTTAATTTCTGCCATGTGTTTCGTTTCTTTGACGTACATGAAAATAGGTTTTATTGAATTATTGAATTTTTATTATTTATTTATATTCAATAATAATATAAATTTACATTTCCTTAGTATTTAAATTTAATAAAAATTTTGGGTAACCACTTAAGTAGCAGGATTTATATACGTATATATCGCAGAAAAAATAATAAAAAAAATAAAAAAATGGGTTTTGTAAAAAATAATATAAAAAATGGGTTTTGTAAACCATATGGGTTCAAACATGTTAATGTCAAGTATGTAAAATAACATGTTGGGAGATAAATCTTCACAATAAATTAAAGTTGTCCAATTTATGTTATCACAAGTCCCCAACTAATTAATATTTTTGTCCCACGTGTTTTGATCCAAACCACAATGGCTTAAGGTTAAGTTTTTGTCATATGACACATTCTTTAAAATGGAAATAGAATACTCTTCATTTATCATTCCATTTCAACAAAACTTTGAATCATTTTTTTTAATTAGTTTTAGTATTCTTTTCTATTGAGTAAAAAATAATAGTGTTTTTTATGTTAAAATATTAATTTATTGTCATCTATGAGGTATATGCATTCATTTCTTACTTTAACCTTTTTATATGTGTTTCACTAATTATTAATATATATATATATATATAAACGAAATTTATAGTTCTTTTCTTTTTATTTTTGGATTGAAATTTGGTTTTTTTTTTAAGCAAAGCCACTGAAACACAAGGATCTTGATAGTTTTTATAGTTATTTTTATAAATTTATATTAAAAATTAATTTGAAATATTGTATTCCTGTTAAAATTTTATTTGCTTTAAAACAATTGAAACTACAAAAGAAAATTTAATAATACCGCAATAGAAAATATAGAAAATAATTATGCAGTTAGGCAAAATAACTAAATATTTATATAACTAAATATTTATAAGCTTCAAACAATATATTTGCATACTGAATTATATACATCATAGTACTACCTAAAAAGTATTATACATGAACCATAAAGAGATAACTTTTTACAAAATATTTTCATATGAACTTATAACATACTCGCAAATCACGTAGCATATCTTCTAGTATAACTAGTAAAAGGCTACTTGTAAAAGTTTTATAGTTCTCTTGCTACGTACAGATGTGATAATTTGCGCAGTTATACTAACATATTACACTTCCGATTTCGTTCAAATTGAAAATACCACTACAGAAAGTAAAAAAATAACTTTTTGTTTTGAGTTTCTAAAAAAAGAGAACTTTTTCTTTTGAGTTTCTAAAAAAAAGAAGAACTTGGTTTGTTTTAGTAGAAAATGTTTATCGAAAAATATTTTTAATGTTTTTTTTTTTATGGAAATTATTTTTAATGTTTTCTGGTAAATGGTAATTGAAGGGAAAACCACATATTAACAATTTTTTTTGGGAAAAGTTAATAACCCCAATCAAACGAAATATGACCATTCTATTTTTAAATGACTTTTTTTCTTAAATCAACAGATATCCCACTTAATTTTTCTTATGGATTCAAAATTGGGATACATTTTTTCTCATTTGAGACTTTGAAATGGTCCAAAAATATATAAAATAGTTTTCCATTTAAGATAGTTTAAAATAGTTTCCAATTTTCTATAAATAAATAATTATTTAAAATAGTTTCCAGAGTTTTTGACATTTGGAAAGACTGTGTGTGGATTTTTTGTGGTTATTAATAGTAACTTCCGTTAGTTAACTTTATTGAGAAAGGAAGAAGTAAGCATTTATTGGACTGCAGAACTATTCTATAATGGTTTTTTTTTTTTTTTTTTTTTAAATATTAAGTATTAACACAAATACGGAGAGACTTTAAACTTTTTTAACTCATACTCATTTTTTAATGTGAGATTAACTCACTATTTTTTTTTTTTTAGAATACTAAGTATTAACACACACACAAGGAGAGGAGAGAAAGTTTTTTAAAGAAACTTACAGTGATGTATATTCAAAAGGGCCTAACTCTTAGATACACAGCACCGACTTTAAACCTCTTTAACTCACACTTATTTTTCAATATAGGATTAACTCACTGTTTTTTCTCTTGAGAGCCTATAAAAAAAAAAATAGTTGGAACGGCATGTTAGTAGCATATTATAAGACACTGATAAAATAATCAACCCCCTCCTCTCTTAAATCTGCTCTGGCGCAATACTTTTATGTCATTCCTCTAAATAGGACAAAAATTATATGGGATGGGAGTGAAGCACCCAAAAGCAAACTTTTACCCCATTCGTTGTTAGTTTATTACTCTTATACATATAAGTGAATAAAAGTGGATTAATTTTTAAGTGTCTGAGTCTTAATTCCATTTCAAAAAGAGTACTCTAGGTATTTAGACACTCAGAGGAACATGTCCTTACTCATATTATTATTTTAGCTTATTCGAAAATCGAATTTCATTCATTTTCATTCAATATTTGGGTAAAATAAAAAAAAATAAAAAAATTTATTGAGGTTTGAACTAATATAACCTATATAGGTACTACCAAAACTTTTCAAACATATTTTATTTTCTCTTTAAATAAATACGTTATTTTACATCATTTGAAAACTCAACTACTACTCTTGCTAAATTCTCCAAATTTGACTACTATTTATTTATTATTGATTATTCAGATACTCACATATGCATTGATATAATATAGTCAGGATAAAATCTGTATATGCATTGATATAATATAGTCAGGATAAAATCTGTATAATTAACACAAGTTTTTGGAAGTGAGTATAAGATTTAGAGGAGTACGAAACTTTTAAAAGGTAGTAAATGTTATTAGGAACAAATTAGATATTAAAAAAATATATATATTGGTAGTTACCCTCCATTTTTTTAACTGAAATAGGCTTTAAAAATATTAAAGCAATTTTTTTAAAATTTTATTTTATTTTTATTTATCTTTGGGCGATTCTTGAATGTTCAAAGTATTAGGCCAACTGGTCAAAAGTCAAGACACATTTTTAACGATTCAAATAATCTTGTCTTCCTGGGTGGCTGGGTCCCTCCAATTTCAATTCAAACGAAAGCGAGTGACAGATTATCCTATCACTAATTAACAATACTTGTCCGGCTATGAAGAAGATATTTGAGGAAAGAGGATATCCTGCAAAATTCAAAAGGGTGGCCTTTGCATTATATGAGCAATCAATTATTTAACTTAACTTTCCAAGTGCATTTTTTACCAAAAAAATAAAAACTTTCCAAGTGCATTATTTTATTAGTAACTATATTTTGGCGCATGACATACTTTTGCGCAGTCCTCTTTTTTAGTTTTGATTTTCTCCCATCAGATTCCCAATGACATGACTTGACTTTGGGAAAAAGTAAGTAAACTTTTGACTAAAATACATATTTTTCACTTCATTTGCGTTTGAGTTAGGAGGAAAAAAGAAAATTATTTTATTATTTATCTTATTTTTGTTAATATTTATAAATTTTATTGTACTTTTTGACACTATTTATAGATCTTATTGTACTATTTTAACTAACTTTTACATTTATTTACAGTACTTTCAACAATAATTTTTTAGTTTCAACAAAATAAACAGTATTCAAACACATCCTTAATCCCTTACTTTTCAAAAATTTTATTTTTTAATTTTTCATGTTTTATGTCATTTATATATTGGTTATAAAGTCTATTTATGTCAATAATACCATTTATAATTCTTTCTTTTACCTATAATAATGAAATTTCTACATTCCACAATATTTTAGAGTTACTATTTCAAAAAATAGATAATATGAATGCCAATTAAAAGCTAGATTACTTCCTTCCAAAAAAAGAAGAAGCTAGATTTCTTCCATCCAGTTAGGTTCTAAATGATTTATTTGTTGGTAAACTATGTATATAAACTTATCTATGTATAGATCTTAGTGTCTATGAGTCATATTAGACATTGCTCAAAGTGCTACAAGTCATAATTCAAGAACATACAACCTGCAAATTCAGGAATTCAAAATCAGACTGGCTCGATTGATCGAAAGAAAGCCCCGACCGATTGAGATGCAATTCTACAGATTTTAAATAAAGCCCATCAGTCCGTCAAACATTTAGGATTTCAATCCAGATTTACTTGGTATATAAGGGAAACCATAAATTACGTTTTTTAAGATTTAGAGAGCTACTCTTTTGAGATCTGAGAGGTTTTGTGCTTGCTACTCTTTCAAGCATTTACTGGAGATCATTCTTATTCCATAAGTACTGGTAGAACAAAGTTGCAACCCAAGTTTCCGATATCAAGTATACTAAAGAGCAAAGTGTGAAATAGAGTTCATGTTGGAGCAGATTCATATTAAAGAAGTTTAAGGGTTTCATAGCTAGGTTTGATAATCATAATTAAGTTTATTACAAATTAAATTATCAGAAACTACAATGGTGATAAGTGTTGTTTGTATTTAGTAGGGGTGTGCGTGGGTCGAATTGGGTGGGTAAAGACCGATATTTCTATCCAATCCGCCACTAGAAGATTGGGAAAATTTCAATCTTCCACTGACCCACCAAAGTCTAAATCCGGCGAATTGATTACAAATTTTGGCAGTTTCAACTTGGCGGATTAGGCGATTTAAGTGGGTTGGCATTAACAATGGTTTTTTAAAGAACATTATCACAAACTACAATTTGTTTTTGAATAATCTCAAAATATAACTAATGCGCACAAAAAATTAAAGGTAGATTTCACTGAATAATCTCAATTCCAACACAAACATAGGGTTAATTAAAAAGAGATATATCATCTCTAACAGACTTTATCTCCACAAAAAAATAATAATAATAATAACAGTAGGTTGCTTCCTTACAACCGAGGGAAATTAAATCAACAAATCCAAAGTCGTATCATTCCTAAAGTCACATCAATGGTTCAAAATAATAACATACCAACATAACAAATAAACTTTAAAATGGTATGCATGTTCTTAAAACCAATCATCACAAACTACAATTAGTTACTGAATACAGAGTATATATATACTTTTGATAAACTATAGAGTATATATAACCAACCTTGAAACCAATAAGCGGGCTTGCCACACAAGTTGACATTCAACTTGGTAAGGTAAAATCTACGATCATTCAAGTTAGCCAAACCATAAACTTGGTAGAGCATTCATAAAGAAATTAAAATTTTTAGCATTTAGCAACTCAAAAAGCTACTTTATCTATTTTAACAACCCACTTTACAATACACCCAACAACAAAAGTTTTATTTTAACATTCAACACATCAAAATAATATGAATAACACAATAAAATAATATATGTAAAGTTGAGATTTACAACTATTTTGTGTTGGCTTCAATTCCGTGCCAAATTTGATTGTAATTATGTTCAATCTTATGTGCCTTATATTTTATGTGGGATTTATTTGTAAGGGTTGTGTGTGTGAGAGAGAGTGTGAAGACTCAAGGCAAAGTGCAGAGCAAAGAAGATTTCGCGGGTAGCTCGTGAGTAGCCTTCCCACGAAGTGAAGCATGTGATCAACACATGACTGGAATGCGAAGAGTCATGACAGATGGTGATAGCTGATTTTCGCGAGTGTCTCGCGGGTAAGGCCTTCCTGCGAGATACCCGCGAAACATTCTGTTTTGCCAATTTGTCATATCTGATACACCCTGTCCCTAACCACACTATATATATCCACATTACCCATAAATGTTGAGGAGTGCTTTCAGAGAGAAAACCCTAGCTACAACCCTTGAGAGTTAGAGATTGTTATACCCACAATTCTCTACATAATCCATTGTGGTTTTTCTCAACTCCTACCTCTCCATTTCCATATCCTTGAGAGGTTGATAGCCCAAACACTTACCACACCCATTCTGAGTGTCAATTGAGGTTTTGGTACTGCTAGGAAGCATTGGAAGTAGCCAAGATTTGGCGAATACAATCGGGCGTATTGCGGGATCTAGAGAGCTAGACAAGATACGGATCCGAGAAGCCTTGTTGGAGTAGGAGCTTGGAGGGCTTAGGTGCATTAGGTAGATTAGGCTTGGAGGGTCTCTTGCTATTCATGTATCCCAACTGATTGTCTAGTGGATCGATTTACCGCTTGGAGGGCAGTGGAAAGGTTTTACGCCGAGTACTTCGGTTTCCTCTTCGATAACAAATCGGCGTGTTATCTTATGTTTGCATTCTTCTTCCCTACTCTTTTAGCTTTCATTTTACTGCTGTGATTTTATGAATATGGCTTAGAGTAGTTTTATTGTTCGTTTGCTCGCATTTACTCTATTCCGCGCTTAGTTTAAGTAAGAGTAAAATCAACCGAGCCGTAATCTTTAATTTGGTGGGTCTAAACAACTCTTGTGTTTTAACACATTTTCGAGCTTTCAATTGGTATCAGAGCGAGTACACTTGCTGTGGTTTCATAACCTAAGTGTGATCCTAGACCCTCTTTGAGATGGATCAATCTCAATCACTCAATGCTTGACCATTCTTTGATGGGAGCAACTATGTGTTTTGGAAAGTCCGTATGAGGGCATTCCTCTATGCTATAGATGAGTCGGTATAGGATTCTGTCGAGAATGGGTATGTTAGACTCACGACGCCCAAGTTCGAATGGGACAAGGCAGCTTTTGCTTTGGCAAATGCAAATAGTAAAGCAATTAATGCTATTTTCTGTGGTGTGTCTACTGATGAATTTCACAGGATATCGCATGTGGATACTACCAAGGAAGCTTGGATGATTCTTGAGACTACCTATGAGGGTACCAAGAAAGTCAAGGACACAAAGCTCCAAATGCTTACCACCCGATTTGAAGAGCTCAAGATGGGTGATGATGAGTCATTTGATTTATTCTATAGGAAGCTCAATGAAATCGTAATTGCCAAACTCAATCTCGGAGAGAAGATTAAGGATGCTAAGGTGGTGAGAAAGATTTTGAGGTCCTTACCAGAGAGCATCCGTGCAAAGGTCACAGCTATAGAAGAGAATAAAGATTTGGACGAGATCAAGATCCAAGAACTCATTGGATCTTTCCAAACATATGAGCTTGGACTGCCTTCCCACAAGTCAAGCAAATCACTTGCTCTCAAAACCATCAACGAGAGAATTGATGACTCCTCCTCTGAAGATGATGTGGAGAAGGAGGTAGCATTTCTTGTAAAGAACTTCCGCAAAATTTTGAAGATGAAAAACAATGGGAAGTCATTCAGCAAAGGAAAGTTTTCATCTCCTAAAAGCGATAGGAAGGAGTTCAAGAAGAAAGATGGGAAGGACTCTCAATCCCCTCAAAGAATTGTGTGTTACGAATGCAACGGTCATGGACATCTCAAGAAGGAGTGTCCCAACTTTCTGAGAGGGAAGGGTAAAGTGTTTGCCATTACACTTAGTGATTCTGAAAGCTCAAATTCAGACACGGACGAAGAGTGTGATAGTGAAGGAAACTATAAGGCTTTCATGGCAATTACCTCCATTGACTTTAAGGATGAGTTAAGCAATTTGGTTGATGAACTTGGCAATCATTCCGAGGGTGAGGAGGTTGAAGAATCAAAAGATGAAGAAGTATGCCAAAATGAAGGGGAGAACAACCTTCAAGAAGCATATGATTCACTGCTGGAAGATTGTGACAAATACGCCAAAGTAGCGAATCTTGCTGTGAAAAAGATGAAAAAGGTTGAAAAAGAACATAGGTGTATGCTTGTGCAACTTAAGGAAGCAAAGTGTGAAGTAGAAGGACTCAAGGGAGAACTGGTTGAAGCTTATTCGAAGATCAAGTTTCTTGAACTTGAAATTATCCAAGCTAATGTCAAGGTTGAGCGCATCTCCACCAAGAAACTTGACAATGTGCTGTCCTCACAAAAATCGTCACATGATAAGACCGGTTTGGGCTATACCGGAGAAGGAAGCTCTAGCAGCGAACCCAAGAAGGAAGTAAGGTTCGTAACAGCCAAGAATGAAGAGAAACTCAAGGAAGTGAAGCCTGAGATTGAGACCCCTACTGCTGTAAAAAAAAACCATTAGTGCAAAACTAAAGGAAAAAGGGAAGTCATTACCTAAAAATCAAAAGGGGCCTCAAGTAAAGCACCTGTGTCATAATTGTGGCGTACAAGGGCACACAAGGCCGAATTGTTTCAAGCTCCATGCACTCAAGAAGGCTGACTCTATGCGTGACCAGGAAAGTTCAAAGAGAAGACCAAAGGGAGCATAAGTTAAGGGAGATAGTAAGGGACATCTCATTGGAGACGTTATGGAAATGTTGAAGAACATATCACTATGCCTTGCTAGCTTCAATCCGAGGTTTGAAAGTTATGTTGGTCGTATCCCTCCATCTAAGGCTCTCACCCAAAACACTCGTAAAGTGTGGGTGAAGAAGAGTACTTATGCATGATCACTCTTTATGCCCATGCATTAATACTTCCGATGTTTAGGGTCATAGGTTCATGCATCATGAGATACATAATCCTTTTTGTGTCATTTCTTTCGATTTATAGCATGTTTCTTTTTCAAGCTTTGCTTTGTACTTCTTGTTGTTGTTGTTGTTGTTGTTTTTTTTTTTTTTTTTTTTTTTTTTTTTTTTTTTTTTGTTGTTGTTGATCTTACTTTACATGTTTTGTTTTTGAGTGTGTTGAAAAATTCAAAAACCCATAAAAAATGAAAAATATTTAAAAAGTTTGATCGCTTGTGTTGTGTATATCACATGTGAGTTTGGCCTAGTACCTTCATACTTATGGCATAGTGCATTTATGAGCTTAGCTTGTTATGTATACACATCTATCTTTGTGGAAAAAATCTGGAAAACTTTGTGTGACTGTTGTAAATCGATCTTCAAGCTTATCATGAATGATTGATCAATAGTCTTGATGGTCTTAATACTTGCATAGACTTGTGCCTATATATCTTCCCACTTTTCTTTTTATGTTTTTGCTTAAAGAGCTTAACAAATGTAAATCTCTAAATGAAAAGAGATAATGAGCTGCAAAAGCCATTGCACATACTAGTATCTGACTAGGAAAAAGGGAAAGCGACTTGTATTGAAATGTATGGTGCTAAAAAAGCCAAAGACTTATTCTCAATATTGAAATATCAAAAATTTCAAGCACCGATCTCAAAATGAGATGTTTTGTTCAAAAATGATCAAATGTTATGATTTGTAAAGAAGCCAAATGAAAAGCTTCAAAGATGTGTAATCATTTTCTTATGGGAGGTCATATATGTTCATTTCTATAATTGAGATAGACCACTTGACCTAGTACTAGTTGTGTATGGACTTGATTGAATTGATCATTGAAACTTTATTTTGGACTAAGGACTATTCCACATTTGATACTCACACACAACGCACAAGACTTTTGTTCAATGAATGCTTATTTCATTTGTGTGATTGTATATGATCAAATATGATGTGTATGCTCAATTGCTTGTCGATCAAACCCAAAAAGATTTTTGAGTATTTTATATGCTTTTGAAAGTGTTTTTATACTTTTGTGTTTTAAGTTTTTGTTCAAATTGCATTTTATATGTTTTTCATCAAAAACTTCTTCAGAGGCATTTTCGCGAGAAGCTCGCGACTAAGCTCTTCCTGTGAAAACAGGTTAAGGCAAAACATGAAAATACAAAATTCAGACAGAGACTTTCGCGACTGTCTCGCGACTAAAGACTTCCCGCGAAAGATTTTGTGCTTCAGATGCATTTTTCATGAGTAACTTGGCGAGTATGTAACCCGCGAAAAACACGTGTTTTCAGTTTTAAAGGGCTGATGTGACAGATTTTCAAACACATCCTATTTTTCCCTCTTCTCGCCTTCCTCGTGCCTCACTCAATCCCAAATAATTTTTCACTCAAAAAACCCAATCAATTTCAAGTTCAATCTTTGCAAAATCACTTCAAAGGTATGTTTTCAACAATCTTTTCTTCTTTTTTTCTTAGATTATGCAGAATTTGTTCTAGGTTACTTGAATTGGGGATTTTTGAAAAAGGGGTTGGGAATCATGTTTTTGGTCAAAATTTTTTCAAATTTTTGATTGGGCTTTGTCCCATTTGGCTTGTTTGTGACTGTGTTGGCCCTATGTGGCAATTTTAACATGTATTTAGGCAAATTTTCACATGTTCATGCATTGCCCACATGTCAAGTATAGTGTTGCATATCAAGTGTTTGATAAAATGCTCAAGTGGCATTTTAGAGTTGTTTTGGACTCCAATGAGTTCCAAATTTTGGGATTACACATGATTGAACTTGCATAACATGTTTTAATTATTGGGTGTGTGTTTTACACACTTTGACCCAAATGTGCCTATCAATGCCTTGCCATGCATCTTCTAGGCACACCTCATGCACACATGCACACTTGATGCACACACATGCACAGTTGTCATTTTTTTTTTTTTTTTTGGTTGCATTTTAATGATATTTACATGTTTTACCACTTAAAGCATGTTCATTTGACATTGTTGTGTTCTGTTTTAAGTGTTGTGCTTCTGTTTTGGACTAACTTGACACTAATCAAGTTTGTGCTTTTGTTTTGTGTTATTGCACTTTTTTTTATTTTTTTTTATTGTGTGTTTACTTGTGCAAATGTCTCCCACCAAGCATTCTACTTCCAAGAAGTCCACCAAGCATCCACGCACGGACTCCGACAACTTCAGATCCGTTGAGGTAGATATGGCTTATAATGATTGCTACAAACGAGCAATAATCATTATGGAGAGGGTTGTTCAATTGGAGACACTTGCGGATACTTCCATCCCTGAAGTGTTCAAGGAGAGGATGTGGACGAAGCTGCTGAATCCAAGTGGCAATGTATATGCGGAAATCATCCGGGAATTCTTTTCAAATGCCATTGTGGATGGAGATCACATTAACTGCTAGGTGCGACACAAGGAATTTGTGATCACAAGGGACTCCATCCAAGAATTCCTCGAAGTTCGTCCACCTTCTCAGCCGATTACCGTACACTATGATGATCAATTGGACTCTCTTGAGCCAATGGTGGAGCTTCTTGGTGGCTCGCTAAACAAGAAGTCAATGAACACCATTCCATTCAACGCGAAGATGAGGACATTAGCATATGTCATGATCCACAACCTTTATCCGGTCATCAACTTGACAACATTGTCTGGGTCGAGGACCATTTTCCTATATGATCTCTACACACATAAAGAGATCGACATTTGTGTTCACATATACCATCTTCTAACCAAGAGCATCACCAAAAGGAACACCAGAACAATAATGCCTTTCTCCACTCTCATCATGGGTCTCATTGCAAAGACAAGACTCAAGATTCCGAGCGGTCTCACCATAGTACCAAGAGACTATCCCATTGGTGCTAACACTGTGACTAGAAGCAGAGCCTACATCATCGGACCTAAAACCGGCGTTTCTCAAATACCAAGGGATAATGTTGAGGAAGGGGGTGGAGATACTAAAGAAGAGATTGATAGGTTCACTTCAGCTCTAGTAAGTTCTACACAACCATCCTCCCAAACACAAGCACAGGGACCCGACCGCCTTAATCGTCTCATGGCAAGGATAGAGCAGATGTATGGCATGCTTGAATCTCATGTGCAGCATACCTCAGACCAGTTTGCCTACATCCAAGGGCAAATTACTACACTATCTTCACAAATTGAGGATATGTCAATGGAGTAGGGATCTGACTCAGCGTTTGACCAATTCTAGCCTCTTTGGCCATTCTGATCAAAAAGGGGGAGAAAATTTTGAGGGGGAGAATGCACAGTTGAGGGGGAGTAGAACATAGTTATCGGTTTATTGTTGGTGGTTTAGTGTTTTTTTTTTTTTTTGTTTGGTTTAAACTTTATTAGTTTTTACAACTCTTAGATAGTTTATTGCTTTCTTTTAAAGCTTTAAGTACTTTGGTTTAATTTCAGTTTAATATTCAGTACTTTGTTTATATCATTGCTTTGTAGCATTTTTTTAGTACTTTTAGATTATCTTGAGTACTACACACTTGTACCCTTGTTGGATCTTGTATCCTTAATGCAAATACTTCTTGTATTTTGCATTGGTTGTATTTTGGACATGTAATTGATCCTTGTGATTGGTCTTAATTGCATTGCGTGTCCGGATGATTATTTGCTTGCTAAATGATCATTGTAGTCATTCTTTAATGACTGTTCTTGTATGATCAAGATATATTTAACTGTTTATATAGTTTTTATTACCTTGATCTCATTTTACTTGCTTATATACGTATCGTGTATTCAACTTGTCATAAGCTTAATGAAAGTTTTGTTTGTGTGCGAGTGTTTTAGGTCACAGGTATATACATGCAAGTGCTTCACAGCTTCTAGATTAGGTGTGAGTGAGTTTTACCATTGTTCCCAAACTCATGTTTAAGTCTAGAGTCTGTTTTAGGGGTTTTGTCACGGAATAGCCAAAGAGGGAGATTGTAAAGTTGTGATTTACAACTATTTTGTGTTGGCTTCAATTCCGTGCCAAATTTGATTGTAATTATGTTCAATCTTATGTACCCTATATTTTATATGAGATTTATTTGTAAAGGTTGTGTGTGCGAGAGAGAGTGTGAAGACTCAAGGCAAAGTGCAGAGCAAAGAAGATTTTGTGGGTAGCTCGCGAGAAGCCTTCCCGCGAAGTGAAGCATGTGATCAGCACATGATTAGAATGTGAAGAGTCATGACAGATGGTGACAGCTAGTTTTCGCGAGTGTCTTGCGGGTAAGGCCTTCCCGTGAGATACCCGTGAAACATTCTGTTTTGCCAATTTGTCATATCTGATACACCCTATCCCTAACTACACTATATATACCCACATTATCCACAGATGTTGAGGAGTGCTTTCAGAGAGAAAACCCTAGCCACAACCCTTGAGAGTTAGAGATTGTTATACCCATAATTCTTTACATAATCCATTGTGGTTTTCCTCAACTCCTACCTCTCCATTTCCATATCCTTGAGAGGTTGATAGCCCAAACACTTACCACACCAATTCTGAGTGTCAAGTGAGGTTTTGGTACTGCTGGGAAGCATTGGAAGAAGCCAAGCTTTGGCGGATGCAATCGGGCGTATTGCGAGATCCAGAGAGCTAGACAAGACACGGTTTCGAGAAGTCTTGTTGGAGTAGGAGCTTGGAAGGCTTAGGTGCATTAGGTAGATTAGACTTGGAGGGTCTCTTGCTATTCATGTATCCCAACTGATTGTCTAGTGGAGCAATTTACCGTTTGGAGGGTGGCGGAGAGGTTTTATGTCGAGTACTTCGGTTTCCTCTTCGATAACACAACGGCGTGTTATCTTGTGTTTGCATTCTTCTTCCCTACTCTTTTAGCTTTCATTTTACTGCTGTGATTTGATGAATATGGCTTAAAGTAGTTTTATTGTTTGTTCGCTCGCATTTACTCTATTCCGCACTTAGTTTAAGTAAGAGTAAAATCAACCGAGCCGTAATCTTTAATTTGGGGGTCTAAACAACTCTTGTGTTTTAACACATTTTCGAGCTTTCAATATATTTAACACAATAAACAACAACCACAACTATCAATAAATTTAAATACCTTTTTTTTAATACCCTACATTAAAAAATTACTTTTTGTTTTAAAATTAAGCTACAATGGGGTACTATCTTTAGGGTGTGTTTGGATACTGTTTATTTTGCTGAAAACTGAAAATTGTAAACACTGTAGTAAAATAATTTTTAAATGTGTGAATAGTGCCGTAGGACCCATTTTTATTGAAAGTTTTGTTGAAAAAAGAGGTTTATGGGTCCTGTGAACAGTGTACGAGATCCACTGGAAAAGAAAAAAAACGCCAGTGCACGTTCTCAAAAAAAAAAAAAAAAATGCTGAAACGCAGACGCTGGTCTGTTTCAGTTGTACCAAACGGGTACTTAGTAGCTCATTGTAGCTGAAACTCAAATTCTTTTAACTTTGACTTCTTTGCTATAGAAGCTGTTTTAAGGGGATTAGTTGCTAAATTGACTTTTTAGTCAATTTAGCAACCTTATTGCTAATGCTCTAGCTTTTGCTAAACCTACAGAGAAGTAATATATAATAAATAATAATATGATAAAGCAAGAGAAGAATTTGTTTCGAATGGAGAGAGTGAGATCTTTTAGGTGCACGGTTGTTGGGATGTTTTTAGAAGCTGTATATGAATGAGATTGAGAAGGTGAAAATGTGGATTAGGCAAGATAAATTGATGTTCTTTGATTATCGCTTCTGTTTTTTCCTTTGATTTCCCTTTTATAATGGATATGATTTGTTTTCAACAGTACAAAAATGCATTTGATCTAATGGAAAAACCATGGCTTTTTGTTGTAAATGTTAAGCGGTTCAAGATTCTCTTTAAGTTGGGTAGAGAGTTGCAGCAGATTTAGCTTAGTTATTAGGAAATTATTAAGGTGAAAGTAAAATTTGATTTTAGCTACAAGAGGAAAGATGCTTTCTTGAAAACTCAAAGTGTAAGTCGGGGAATTTAATGTAGTATATGGCTACTTGTATTGATGGAAAAATAAAAGAAAAAATAAAAGGAAAATGTCATGTACACGGCAAACTTGAGTCAATATCTTGGTTCACATGTTCCAAATAATATATTGACCAAGGGGATGGCTATTAGGTTGCCAATCACCAAAAATCACTCTCTTACCTTTTAGACCATTTCTCCTCTTACTACAGAATTGAAAGTGATGTTCATATATATTATATTAACTCTTCAATTGAAGCCTTCTCAAAGTGTTATCTTCCTAATAAAAACTTTAAGAATGTGTGGATGTTGTTTCATGCCTAACTCATTCGTTGGGTTGGGGTGCGACAAATAAGAACTCTAGTTTTTTATGTGAACCTTTGCATGCCAATGAGTTATGACTTACTTTAGAATTAAATAATTAAGATTTTTTTTTCATACATGTACATGTATATATATGGAGTCATTTGGCAGAATATTGTTGTGAGGGAATTTTATCATCAGTCATCACTCAACACAATATGGTATGTGTAATGTTTTTAATGGAAATGGAGGAGGAAGGTATATTTTGGCATTGATATGACCAAAATGGTGGGAGGGAGAAAAAAAAAGTGAAAACTACAATTTGACATTGTGAAAACGGAAATAAGAGGAGAGGGGACTGAGTAAGAGAAAAAGTTTATATATATTTTATAGAGTATTAAATACAAAATATTTGTAACATAACATTATTTTATGAATAATGTGTTTGTTATGTACAAATTGTTACTTGCCATGTGACACTATTTGTCCACATTATTCTAAATAGATAGAAGGTTGTGTCATTTGTCATTGTTATATGTGTTGACAAAAAAATCGCTTGTCATCATTTCATGCATTTACCAGTTGTGAGATCCATTTTTTATAATATATAATTAGATTTGTGGAGCAAAAGCTAGTAGGATTCATCACGGTGTATGTATATGACTCGCAATAATAATATAAATTTTTTTTTTTGACGGAAGACGATAAAGCAATAATAATATAATTAATCCAGTGTTTAAAGCTTGAAAGAAGATATAGAGCAAAAGCATCACAACAAAAAATTTTGTTGATTATAATAGCTATTTAACCTTAATTGCACATGATATTCAAACTATCAAAATGCTTAAACGTCCATCAGTTCTTTATCGTGAAATTAAAAGCCCTATAGGTACGATAAAAGAAAATTATTAAATATTTTAGAGTACAATAACATGATATTCTCTTCTCTTACATGGAATGTGAATTCATCATAAATTTTATCCATAGAATTGACTGTTATGTGAGATCAGAGATTACATAATTCTTATATTCTTAGAATATTGATTGTTACTCTACAATAAACTTTTTCAATGCACACTCAACATAGTTCTTGCATGGCCCTTTGAAATTTGAAACTGCTCAGTTATACCAAGATGGGCCATAAGAAGCCAGACATGAGTGACTAGCTCTCCACCTCGAGTGAGTTGTTGTGCATGATGGTTCCATCGACACTTACTCGCCGCATGACATAGCATTTCCACCCATACATCACTTACCAATTCCCACTTCTTGTCAACTTCCAAGCACTGCAATGATTTAGCAAGCCGACATCCTTCAAATAACACTGACTTGCTTCTATCTCCTTTCACCTTAGATGGAGAAATTTCAGTGCTCACATCAAGTAAGATTATGCAAGCTTGATCCATATCACATATAGATTTTCTTTCTTTAAAAAATTCCTTGGCCTCGGCACAAGTGTCTTGGAACCTGATTTGTTCAATCCCATTGGGCAGCATGGAAGGACGCATGACCAGAAGATACAACATATACTCTGATAAAAACTTGCTGGCTTCACAATTTGAACATTGAACCGAGTTTGGGGATGTGTTCCGATCATATTGATAACCAAGGTTTGTTGCAATGTGCCAGAGAAGAATGCTTTGGTCAAAGTCTTTTTTTACGCTGTCTTTGATTGTTTTATAATTTTCTTCGCTTAGTTCGTGGAGGCATTTTGCTCTCTTAGAAACCTGGTCACAAACCTCAATTCTCTCCTTGGGTGTTTTATGCTTTTCCTTGCTGCTGCAATCAGGGCATTTTGCATTATCAAGAACCCGGTCACCCCTAGATGCACATAATTGCTTGCATGCGTCGAGATCTGATTCTAGGACGCTCTTTGATTTCTTGAGAAGGTGCTCAAATATCAATTTCTTCAAATCACTAGAAACCTCCGCTGAATCTTGGTATCGATACTTCTCTAGCAACTCATACATGCATAAGAACTTTTCGATAACACTGCACTTCGCTGGTTTCTCTTCGAGGCAATAGCTTATTAAGTTGTATTGCCCCATGGTATCAGACCACCTTTTGTTTCCAGACAACGGAAATGATGAAATAACTCTATAAAAGAGATCCACAACAGAATTCTTGTGCCTACTCAGCCAAAGCATCGTCCAGTCTGAGTTAAGTAGTACAGACACTGCATACATCTCTAAGAATATGGCTCCAACCAGCAGTACATAAGTGATAACTATGTCCGCTGTCGAGAAGGCGTGCTTCTCAATGATCAAGAAAGCCAACAGTACAGACAGGGTACAAGAGAAACTGATGAAACGCAGAACACAACCCTTTCGAGAATATACCTTGAAGGCCTTGGTATAAAACACATCGAACGTGAATCCTAGCTCAACCTCAATCACTTTGAATGCTTCATCAAAGGATACTTTCTGAAAGAAGGATTGACTGTTCACCTTATCTTGGACGCTGAGGATGAGATCTGCAAATAGCTGTTTGAAAGTTTTGAAGAAAACATAGGAATCTTGTAGAGTGGAGGCATCTTCAATCATAACGTTTTCAGGGGCTGTAAAGTAGATATCCCCTACAACCGGAACTTCACCGTATGTATCTGATGTAACGTCATACCCTTCGTCCTTCTTTGAGCTGTATTCTTCCATGTATCTGGCATAATTGGGACCCGGATCAGGACGACCGAGCATGGATGCCTTAAAATTTTCACTGCTAGCAGATCTCAGTACCCAAACTCTCTCCCATATCTTGATAATCCCCGGAATAAACATTGGAACTGCCAGAAAATTCAGGGCCGTTTTGGTCCAGGCTCTGAGGAAGACGTACATAGCCACTCCCACCTGGATAACTAGTGTTAGAGAGTGCCTCCGCCATAACTCGTTGTCTTCCAAGGAGTAGGCAGTAATGGTGTCTGGACCGCCAAGGTGAAGGAGAAAAAAAGGAGCCCAGAATGCTGTAATTACAAATTTTGGGTCTATGGCATCATCTCCTATAGTTTCTGCGTTGTTAGAAAGTACACTCAGGGAGACTGTTGCGGACCAGTCTGCAGACAGGTAGGCAACCCATAGAATGAAGCTGAGCTTGTTACTGGTCGAATACTTTCTCGAATTGCCCATCAGAAGAAGGATGATTTGTAAGCTAAGGCTAACCAAAACCATAGCCTGTATCTGCCATTCTTTCACAACTGTTCTCAGTCCTGGTGGGAAAATCTCCATCACCTTCCTCGTCCTTGTGAAGATCAAACTGCTAACTACTGAATAAAGGCACAGATGCATTTATGAGTTACTATTTAGTAAAAAAGAACATCATAGTTATTGAGAAAAATTACAAATGATTAGTAAGTTAACTTACCCGTAACTACTGTATCCGAGCTCTCTCTTCTTTCTCTGACTTCTATAAGTGAGGATTCTTAGCAATACCACATATGGAGCTTGAGCTGGTTTTCAATCATCGCAAGCAGCGGCTGAGCCAATTTCTTTTTTCTTCTTTTTTTGGAGGAACCGAACTATATATATAAATTTAAAGAAATATAGAAAAATACTATATTTACAACATTTTCACAACAAATCTTATGTGGTAGGTTGTTACTTGATCTTATTGGTGGGCAAGAAAGTAATTTTAATAACGAATTCAAATTAAAAACCTATAACAACTTGCTAACTAAGATTTGTTATGAAAATACTGTGAACATAGTATTTCTTAAAAATATATGAATATAGACATACATATGCATATACTAACTGATTTGGCAAAATATTATTTGTTATCGTAAATGTGATATTGATTTTTAGCATCACAAATGTCAAATTGAACTAAAGAGAAAAAGTCCCCACCAATTCGAAATCTAAAGAAAAATGGTTTTAGCTGTCGAATTAAGTGATATAATATCTATCTATCTATATATTAAGTGATATAATATCTATCTATCTATATATATATATATATAAGAAAGAGAATTTTCCTATTCAGATTGAACTTTTATTTGATTTAAAAATACTCCCTAAATCTTACATTTAATAGGAAAAACACTTGATGACAACACAGTAAAAATATATCTCCAACTCCATTTAAAATACCGAAAAAATAAGACACTCTCCTTCTAATCCATGTCTTCAAGTCAAACTTATCCAAAATTAAAAATAAATAAAAATTTATGACACTAGGCCAAAAAAAAAAAAAAAAAAAAAAAAACCCTTATCGCACGCACAAAGCACATGTGATGAGGCTAGTCTATACTATTAATAAAATGATTCTCCTGTTTCATTTTCTACTTTTGGCGTACTAGAATATATTCATACAAATTTTGAAATAACATATCCTTTAATTTAATTTTTTCCAACATAAAAGCAAAAACTGTTAAAACAATAATACTATCTCATGTACAAAAAAAAAAAAAAAACTGTTGTTCACACCACCCATTTGTATTCAAATATCAGTTTCCTATTTGTTATCTATTTGAATTCAAATACTTCACTTATCTTCAAAAAAAATATATAAAACCTACTACTTCACGTAAAAACTACTCATTCTTATCCTGAAATTTCTATGTTTTTCTTTTTTTTTAACACTCCAAAATTTTTGTTATCCAAATTCTATACAGTTATCATAAGTCTCCATCCATCCACACTAACGTATATCATCTTTCTTTTTTTCAAATTTCACTTTTTTTTACTTATCACAATTCTTATCTCAATCAATAATTTCAAACGTCCCATTAGGCTTCAACTTCTTATGGTTCTCTATCTCATTTTTAAACATTATTCCATGTTACCTTACCTTCTTCTTTAAAAAGAAATTAAATACTCACAGTTATTTATATATCACTTTTAAGTATTATAACACTAAACCAAAAAAAAATAAATAAATAAAAAAGAGCATTATTGCACACGCAAAGTGCGTGTGATGAGTCTAGTATATATATATTATGAAAAATGATATGTCCACAATATTTTCACAATATTTTTACAACAAATTCTAAGTGACAGGTTGTTAGTGATTGTTATTATTGAGGCAAAAAAGTAATCTTAGTGTTAGGTTCAAATTTGAACCAATAACAACTAACCACCTATGATTTGTTGTGAAAATATTATAAAAATATTGTGGACGTAGCACCTCCTATATATAATTGCTTGATTTTGACAGTGTCATTGCCAAATTCAATTAGAAAAGAGACTAGTCCACGAGATAATCTCATTCTCTTTAAAGTGATGTGAATTTTATAAATAAATAATAATAAAAAAGGAAAAGAAAGTAATTTGACATATTTTTAATAATAAGATGGGGTATGACCGTAAAAAATTTGAGTTTTATATAACAAAACAAAATTTTAGATTAAGTTGAAATGAAGTTATAAATTTGTAATATGAAAAAAAAAAATTAAGCATGTAAACAATAAAATATAATATATTAAAAGCACCACTACAATTTAACTTAATAATAAAATCTACTGTGGAAAACTTAAAAATAAAAAAATAAAATAAGTTCATCTCATGAGGCTTGACTATTTTCCAATTGACATTGCCGAGTTCAAAAAATTATATATATATATATATATAAATATTTATAATCACTCACATTGAGCCTCCGTAAACATTTTTTAAAATCCTTTAAGAAACCAACATTTTATAATTACATATTAAAAATATATTACATGATTATAATTATTATTTTTTAAAATAGTCTATTACACTATTACTAGCTAATAAACACATCTAATTAATATTTAATATATGAGAAGCCTCTATTGAGGCTCTGGCATTTGTCATTTTTAGATGAATTAAGTTCATGATCATGAAGTTCTAATCTTAATATCATATTTATCAGGGTTTCATAATTTGTGATATTGCTTATTTCATTTCACCAATGTTAACAGAAGGAGTCGGCCTACATGCACACTTTTTTCACACTCAATTCCACACCCAACTTATGCATTAACACAACATGCAATTTAATTACATATTTTTGTGTGGGTCAACCATAGGTGCCTGAGCATGTTGTATTCACTTATGTTGTAATGACGAGTTGACACTTAAGTAGAATGTGGATTTAGGTATAAAAAATAGTTTATCTCTAGAATTATTCTAAATGAAATGGACCAAAATCGAAAAGTGATAATGTACACCCATGTGATTTCTTTCCAAATAGCAATGATAAAATTTTATAAAATATTCATTTTAAATTTCATATTTATACTCTTATAAAATTCAACATGTTTTACTTTTGGTAGATCTCATAATATTTTGCCATATATACTTTATAATCTTATATTTCATTGTTCTAATATATATATTTTAATTAATTTTAAATTATATGCTATATTTTAACTTTCCATTATATTTTTTCTTCAATTAAAATATAAAATTGTTAATAACTAAAATAACTATTTATTAATAACTATCATAATTATTAAATTTCATATTTAGACAAAATTTTAAAGAGAAAAAATTCATTAATATATTTATATTTATATATATTTGCTCTTCGCAGGTTTGGTGGGGTCGAAAGGATTTACAGTCTTATGGTGTCAAAGTATTGAGATTAGATTTTAGATATTGATTATTGTTTTGTTTTAGGGGGAAAAAAAAAAGAAAAAAAAGAAGAGGAGATGCAGGAAGGTTACAAAAGAAAAGTTGAGTTGACAAAAAGTTTAGCAGCCCCAACTCTCCAATTGTTCACTCTTATAGTTGCTCTACCCTAAATCCATTTGGGATGGATAGGCTGCTAAACTTTCATCCCTTGAGCTCCAATTCAAAGTATTGTTAAAAGTCATACCCTTTCCTCCAGCTATTAATCTATTCTTCTGATCCAATAATTATCACTTTTGAGAATGTAAGGCGGTTTTGTTTTCATTAAAGCTACCGTATAATTTGAAGAAATTTCTTGTAGCTTTGCTTGGTACTCCAAATCAACAGACCACCATGTCCACTTTGTTTGCAATTTCCATATCTAAGCACTTTTATGTCCATGTTGTACCTATTATCTGTGAATTCTTTCGTACAATTCCTGACCGTTTCCAAAATTTTCCCCTTCGATATTTGTCCATAGTCCTTGGGCTAGCGTACTTGGCTATCATCTTGTTTAGTTACAGAAGGTTTCAACCGTTGAAGGAGCGGTACAAGGCGCTTAGAATGCAATACAAGCTTTTGAATGCTCTCGTTGAAGATGTAAACCACGTTTCAAAAATGGGGAAAGAGATAGATGAGAAAGCCCATCAGCATTGGGATTCACAACTGAGACCAGGAGGGACTGTGCAACTAAGTGCTGATGGGAGAGCATGGGTGACTGAACTCAAAGAAGTGGTTCGCAACGCAGAGTCTTGCTGGGATGACTACGATAGATTGAGTGAAAGAAGGCAATTTCTGAAGTGGTTATACTCCAGTTTAATGGATTTCAGAAAAATTGGTGACCTCCGCGCAACAATGAATGGGGCTAGGGATCGTATATTTGATCTTTACCGGAAGTCATATGATCAGATCTATGAATCACTAGAGTGTTCAAGGTCTAACGTAAGAAGCCTGCAGGACAGACCAATAATATTGGAGAAAAAACCCTGCCCTTATAATCCAGATGTGCGACTGCAATCAACTCAGTCTATAGAAGTGAAATTGAATGGCGCAATCCATGGAAAGCTGCAGGAATTAGATCGTGACAGGAAAGAGGACATACAATACAACATTGAGTTTCCGCTGAAGCTACTGCTTGCTTTCTTGGAAGATTTACGCGGGCTTAGAATGGAAAGTCAGACGGAGAAGGCCTGGGTGGAGAATGTTGAGGATCTCATTCTGGAGCTACAATATGACATGGACCGTATACTGAAAACAGCAAATCGTATGAGGTGGCTTTTGTATTTGGGTAATTGGATAGCAAGGGATCAGATAAAGAAGTGGTATTACTGCTATCGTGGATTGCTAAGGTCCCTCATTTACGGCAAGATTTATAGATATACATTCAAATTTGTCAGAAGAGATTCATCAAAATCCGTCAATGATTCTCGCAAAAAAAAGCAGACACGTACGTTTTCATCACAGGCCACAACAACCGATGACACGGATATTTCTTCTCTTCTAAGCGGCTTTGGCAAAAAGCTCGAACAGGAGCAAGGCATGGATGAATTCAAACAACTACAAGTTAGTTTCAAGAGAGTACACGACTCTCTCATGGAGACAAAAGCAGTTGAAGGCATAGAGCATTCAAGAAAAGCATGGACAGATCAGCTGCGTACAATTTTCCAAGATGCAGAGAAATCTTTCAATGCCTACCGAGAAAGTAAACCCTCCGACTGGAGCGAAAATCCTAACAAGACAGATTTTCGATCAAAGTTGAAAGCAGAAGTTGACCGATTCGACAACGCTCTCTACTTTTTGCAGACATGCAAAAGCGTCTTTCGCATTGAAGTAGGGAAAGAGAATAACTGGGTAGTCGGCCTGGAAAAAGACATACATAATGTAGTCTCAGGGCTCATCACCAACAGTGAGAATCGCTCCACGTATTTTATTGTGGGGATGAAGGGCATCGGAAAGACAACACTGGCAAATATGGTTTATTACCACGGAGAGATTAAGAAGCATTTTAAATTCAGATATTGGGTGCCTGTAGATGATATAGTGGACGAGGATAAGAATGTACTCCCGGAAAAATTAGGAAAATACATCATGGATCCTTCTGCGACTAAGAAGGAAGGGGAGGAAAAAGAGGAAGGGACTAATAAGAAAGGGAAGGAAAAAGATTACAAGGTCGATGAGGTTAAACATTTCTTGAAGGATAAGAAGTACCTTGTGGTTCTGGACAACATCTCGTCAGTGGGAGCGTGGGATAGTGTAAAAGCAGCATTCCCGGATAGCACAAATGGGAGCAGAATTGTGGTCACCACACGAGTCAAGAGTGTAGCTTCACATGCTGGCCAAAATAGCAGGGATCCCTACAAACTTCCACTACGAACCAAAGACGAAAGCATGAAGTTGTTTGAACAGATGGTGAACCTTCCCTCTGAACCTTCTAATGAGCGTGAACTCTTTCCGGAAGATGTGAAAAGTCTCGCAAATAAAGTTGTAGGAAGATGTGGAGGCTTGCCGCACTCCATTTTACGTGTTGGGTATCTATTGTCTGGGGGAAAGGTGACTTCTGAGGGGTTTTCCAGGGTGCTTGAGATAATGGATCATAACGAAACATCATGGTCCGAAACCTTGCCTTCAAATGATGAAAATGATTTTCCACAGGAACTAGTGAAATGTCTTTCATACTTTGGACTCTTCCCCAAAGACTCTCAAATTCCTGCAAGGAGATTAGTAGCTTTGTGGGTTGCAGAAGAGTTGGCAGTGGCACAACAAATTGGTGATGAGAAAAAGCCTCCTGAATTTATTGCAAAGAAATATTTGGACGAGTTGATAAGCCTCAACTTGGTACAAGTAGTGGAAAGAAAACCTGACGGGAAGACCAAGACATGTGGCTTCCCTATTGCTCTGCGAGAACAATGGTTGCGACTGGATCCAAATTCAAGCTTAGATCAGTGCCTTGTTTATCATTTTGATGAAAATGATAAAATTGGAACACAAAATTTATTGCGAAGCTGTAGAAATCCCCGCTCCATTCTCTTCTTTGATACTCGAGAAGGAATTAAACCTGGAGAAGATATAGGTCAATTCCTTCGTACGGGCATTGCAAGTGGGCATCTATTACAGTTAAAGGTTCTTGATCTTGAATTTGTTTTCAGACCTAAATTGCCGAATGCTATAAAAAAGTTAATTCATTTAACTTATCTTGGCTTGAGGTGGACTTACCTAGAAAAGATCCCAGCATCAATTGGCAACTTAACCAATCTCCAAACTCTGGATGTAAAGCATACTTATATCCGTGAACTCCCTAGTTCAATATGGAAATTGCAGAATCTTCAGCACCTATACATAAACCAGATTTATCGAAGCCAAATTTTGGATCAACCAAGTGAGAATTCTCTAAAAAATCTCCAAACGTTGCATGGTGCATTTGTAGATAAGGATAGTCCTTTGAAGTATGGCCTCCGTAGGTTTACCAACCTTAGAAAATTGGCACTAGCATTCCGGTTGAACTTGTCACAGCAAACCACATTGGCAGAGAGTCTTTTGAAATTGAAGCAACTTCAAAATTTGAAACTGAAATCAATTGATGAAATGGGCCGACCACAAGATCTAAAGGCGACGTTCTTGTCAAAGTTCGACAATCTTTCTAACCTATATTTGTTTGGAAAGTTTGAGACTTTATCTATTAATGGACTCCCAGGAAGCCTGACTGACCTTACTTTATCTGCCTCTGGACTTTCAGAAGATCCAATGCAAGAGCTAGGGAAGCTTCTTAAACTTAAATCTCTCAGTTTGTACTCTGGTTCTTATACTGGGAAAAAAATGTCTTGCTCCAAGGGAGGCTTTCCCGATCTTCAAGTTCTGAACTTCTGGATGCTTCAGGAGCTGGAAGAATGGAAAGTGGAGGAACATTCAATGCCGAAGCTCAAGCAGTTGGAGATTCGTTCCTGCAAAAGTTTGAAGGTCCTAACTGGGTTGAGGAATCTAAAGGCACTCGGTAAATTGAGGTTAAAGGATATGCCTGTGGAAGTCACAGAAAAATTTGAGCAAACCAATGAGCGCAGTGATATTGCTCACTTTCCTTTCGTGATTATTGATTAGCAGTAGTCAATACTCTATGGAACTCAAGCTTTTACCTATGTCAGGTTGCCTTTCTATTCATTTCTCGGTTCCTTTCTGATTTTTTAGTCCTTTATATAAACCATTATGATTTTAACATTGCAACTTGTAACAGGTTTTTGCTTCCTTTCATTACTCGTTTGACAATGGGGAATGATTTGGACATTGAAGATGATGTCTCAATCAATTGTTTGGCTCACCGGGGAGGATACTCTTTTTCCTTTATTGTGTTGCTTGGTTCTAAGGTGTTTGATCAATGGTACGCTTTGTTAAAAAGTGCTACCATGTCTGTGTGCGTATATTTTCCCCTTGGAGGGCTTGCTTCTATGGTATTTGATCAATAATATGTAATAGTCATATGCTTATCATGCAGATGACTGGAATAATTAAATTGTATAACGTGATACTATCTATGTGTGTGATTTTATTCGGTGGAGAGATATATGTTCTTCTTTCTAAATGGATATATCTGTTTGTGAATTGTGACTGATGTTCTCTGATGGCTCTTAATGAATAATTATTTGGTCTGTTGTGCTAGTTGTCGTTTGTCCTTAGTAAAATAAGTTTTAATTATTTATTTTAGTTATTGCCATTCAAAAATGAATTGATTTTGACAAAATATAAAGTGAAACTGTTGTTCTTGTTGTAAATCATTTTATTGAGGAAGAAAGGAAAATATTGAACGGCATCATCCTCTTGTAACTTACGTGAACATTGTGAAGTAGAATGAGAGTGGAACCAGGAAAAGAAGAGTATAAAACAAACTTTGAAGTTCATGATCACGGTGGCACCCAGGACTCTTTTTCGGGTGGGCTTTGATTATTTACAAACTTCCATGTAACGGATGGATGCTACTTAAAAAAAATTAATATAGTTATATATTTTGAAATTTAACAGATGAATCAAATATTTTTTATATTTTTAACACACATGTCAAATTTTGTGTCAATAGGATATTATTTAATATTTGATTCATAAATTTATATTTTATACATAATTTTAAACTAAAAAAATTTAAAATTTAAACATTTAGTTAATAACATAATTATTAATCCTCCGTAGAAAAAATAGGCCTCAAAGAGAAAGTTGGACACTCTGTTCGTTTAAGTATTAACGTTTTCTGAAAAATTGTTCATTTTCCGAAGAGGATTTTCTGGAAAACTATTTCATTTTTCGATGTTTAGTAATAACTTGAAAATGAGCTTGAAAATATTTTCTGGTGTTTGGTATGCAATTTTTTATATATATATTTCTTGTGTAATTTAAAACATCTGTATTATGTAAACCAACTAATGTAATCAGTATAAATAAAAAATCAAGAATTAATTTGGTTTTCATACTAAAATTTTGACAATAGATACAATCAAAATTAGTTGTCAAATTTTCATGATCTCTACCACTCATCTTGCTCATATATATGGACAGTAACGTGTACACACACGTACATACATATAGAGCCAGCTCTACACTAGAAGCAAATGTTGGGGTTGCCTAAGGCCCCACGTAGAGAAAAGGCTCCCAAATTTTAACCAATAGTGTTATTTATTTCATTATAATAGTATTAATTAAATCCAAACATTAGTCAATAAATAAAATAATATTTTTTATCAAATGAAAAACAAGAGAGAGAGAGAGAGAGAGGGAGAGGGAGAAGGAGAAGGAGAGGGAGAGAGAGAGAGAGAGAGAGATGCTACACTTACAATATTTTCACAATAAATCCTAAGTGGTAAGTTGTTACAGTCTATAATTAATGGAAGAAAAAAAAAATTAATTTCAATGATGAATTCAAATTAGAACCAGTAACAACTTAACACTTAGAATTTTTTGTGAAAATATTATGAATATAGCACTTCTCAAATAACAATAATAATAAAAAAAAAGCACTAGACAAAAAATAAAAAAATTCACAACATTTTTCACAAGTTGAGTTGGCAAACTATTACTAGTTCTTATTTAAGTCCACCACTAATATTATTTTTTTACTTACCACTGTCAATCTACCACATCAACAAGTGTGAAAAGTATTGTCAAATTTTTTATATATAGACTTTGTAAAAAAAAAAAAATTCTAGATAGTTCATGTTAATTAGTAGTAATTTTTGCATCTAAAACAACTCAATAAAGTTTAAGTAATATTTAATTTTTTTAAAATCATATTTAAATTTATAAAATGCCTCAATTTTAGTTTTCGCCTTAGGCCCCCAAATACATTAAGCCGCCCCTACATACATTGTGCATAAAAAGCAATGGGTCTCATCCTTATTTTATTTTATTTTTTACACTTTTATGTGCAAAAAGAAGTAACCTTTGCCTGGAATTCATTAAACAGAAAATTTCTTAGAAAAAAAAAAATTCAAGCTTGAAATTCAAAGTAAAAAATATATGATTAGAGAAAAAGCAAAGAGAATAGAGAGAAAGTGAGAGAGCTTACAATGAGAGAGAGAAGGCGACAGAAAATTATATTTCCTACAACTACAGAAGAATATAATATTTATAGGAGATGTAATGAGTGAGAAAGAGATTTTTTTCCAAAAATGTTTTTTGAAAAACAACCTAAAAAAAATAAGCCTTATTTTTATTAGGGTTTTCAGTTAAGTAAAAATTATTTTCTGTTGACTATTTTTTATTTTTTATTTTTATTTTTTTGTGTACTACAAAACATTAGAATATATGTAAACTATCTTTACAAAAAGTTTTTTAGTAAGACTAACCAAACGGGAGTACAGGTATGCCTAAAATAATATCTGCCTCAAGATATAGTACTAATAATATGCCTAGAAAGTTGTGCTAAATGATTGATTGATTGTATAATGCAATGTCATACTTCTTGACTGGAAAATGTATAGAATTTATACTAGTATCATGTAATTGAGCATAATTTTGTATCACAATTGACAATTTGGTGAGTTGTGATTGGTAAAAATGTGTCCTCACATGACCCATTGATGAACCTTTGTCAATAACAACTCACCATGTAACAAATTATGATACAAAATTATATCTAATTATGTGATTTTAGCATAATTCAAATATATATCCTCACATGTATCACAAGTTCACAACTTGCATGACAAATTACCCTTTACAGGTATCTGTCACCTCTTTGATTTGAAATTGGAGGGACCAAGGGGATAAGATTGTTTGAATCATTAAAAAAGGTGTCATGGCCTGTCAGGCCTGACAATCAATGTTTTTACTTGCTATTTAAGTTGAAAAAAAAAAAAAAAAAAAAGTGAAATTTGACGGTCCCAAAAAAAGAAATTAAATGTGAGCAAGGATACATTGTTATAAGTGTCTAAACTACCTTAGATACATGTTCGACCACTCTTTTGAAGTGAAACTAGGCCTAACACTAATAAATTTAATCCATAGTGGTTCGAGTACTTTTTCTTAAGTAGAATTAGGCTTAACACAGTCTTTTTTATTCGAGTTAAGTTTGTGTCCAGTGTACTAATACACTGAATACGTTAAAATGCGAATATATATCTAGTTTTAGACATGTGTTTGAATTCCAATGTATCCAGTGATTTGGCTGCTTGAACAGACTAAAAAAAAAAAAAAAAACTATTATTTTACTAATGTCATTATCTTGTCCCGAAATCCATACTACAAACATTGGCAGTGCCACGTATGGTTTAGGGTGCTCCCAGGAACACTCTGACCTGAAAAAAAAAAAAAATTATATATAATAATTTAAAATTTTTTATTTATCTACCCTTAAAAAAAAAAAAAAATTAGGAACACTCTCAACAAAATTAGTAACACCCTCAAACTTTTCTTATACCAAACAAATTTTGAACTAAAATCTTTAAAAAAAAAAAATTTGTAACAGAGAATATGTGAGAAAATGATTATGAAATAAGAAATATCTTTTAATTTGGGCGAGGAGCCGAACCAGGCTTTGGAGGAAACAGAGAAAGAGAGGAAACTGCAGCTCTGCCGCTGCTTCTTCTTCAGAGTGAGAGAAAGATATTTGAGCAATTTGTTTAGACTTTTTAGATAAGGAGAGGAGAGGACAATCTTTTTAAAAAGTTTGGTATAATTGTGGGTGGATATCCTTTGGCCACGTTGAGGTTAGGTGGGAGAGGCAGACCACTTTACTTTTTTTTTTTTTTTTTATGAGAAATACGTTTGTGATATGGCTTACGTGGGTTTGAGTGGTCAATCAAAGGCAAAGAATCTGAATTATTTGCACTTCGTACACTGGTAAGGTTATTGCAATATTCAAGACAAGCATAAAATATTTTTATAATAAATACAATTTTTTTGGAAGAAATAGTTAGATGTGAAATTATATTAACATAGATAAATATTTTTGAATTAAATAATGGTTTTGTTAAAAATACTGAAAATTATATATAATTATAAAACTTTAAAACCATAACCTTTTTTTTTTTTTGGTAGTTTGTTTATGTTAACTTCTTTTTCTTCCTAAAAAAAATGATAATTTATTTTTCTTTTAATTTGAGTTAAATTTAACATGAAAATACTTCTAAAATTTTATATCTTTTTTTAGTAAATATCAGTAGCTATATTCTTATTTATTTAATTTTATTATTTTTTATAATTATTTATTTATTAATTAAATTATTTATAACGTTATCGGTTTGACCAACGGTCGGACTCCAGTCCAACCAGAAAACCAGTAACCAGTCTCTTTTCCGATTCTTTCACCGTACCGATTTTTAAAACCATGGTGAGGGGTGGATGGGGGCATGGGGCCGGGGTGGGATATTTGAATTGGGGGAAGTAAATGCACATGGGGTGTGTGCTAGTGCAACTAATAAACAATAATTTAATTAACCAATAATTAATGGGAGGAAGCAACTAATAAACAATAATTAATAATTTAATTAACCAATACATTATAAAAGATAATCAAATTAAATTATGTTATGCTAAACAACAATTAATAATTTTATAATTAATGAAATAACAATATAACAAATTATAGTTTATAAAAGACAAACAAATTAATGAAACAACTAAACAACAATAATTAATAATTTTATTAATATTTCAAATGAACTTATAATTTATTGTTTATTCTTTTGCTAGAATTATGGACAAATATTTGATAAGAAAACCACGTACCCAAGGAACACCCTGGAAAAAATTTCTGGAGCCGCCACTGACTACAAATTGTCTTTCCTTCAAAGTCTCACTCAAATATCATGTTTCAATTACAAGACCATGGAAAAGGTAATGGATGATCAGCCATAATGTTGAGAAACTCTTGCTAACTTTAATTGAAGGTTAGTGTTCTTTTGTCTTAATTATATATAGCGGTACTCTTGGATATTTATCAAATTGCAAAATATTGCTGGTCCCATAGGGCCTGTTTGGTTTGAGCGAAAATGGGATGTATTTTATATTCATTTTCAATTTTCGTGGGATCCACCACTAAAATACTTTTTTGGTTTTATATTTATATTTAATTTTCATTTTCAGTATCCAATAAAATAGGATTTGAATGCAAAAAACTGAATACAACTTTTTGATATTTTAATTTTCTTGAAAATGAATACAATGGCATTTTCGTAAAAAACCGAATATGTGGGTTCCACTAACATTGACTTGACCCATCAAAAAACTCTCTCTCTCTCTCTCTCTCTCTCTCTCTCTCTCTCTCTCTCTCTCTCTCTCTCATTTGTGTGTGAAAGGGGAAATCAGCAAGGGGTGGCGGTGGTGGCTTCACCACAAAGCACACAACCTCTCTCTCTTTCTCTTCCATGTACTGCTCTGTGTGTGTGTATACCGTGATTGTCTCACTCTCTTTTTCTCTCTTGGGGTTTCTTCACATTTTCTTCGCTACCAAACGTATCTCTCTCTCTCTCTCTCTCTCTCTCTCTCTCTCTCTCTCTCTCTCTCTCTCTCTCATTAGACTTTCAGAATTTCCAAGCCCTTGGGTTCCATGTCTCAATTTCTCAAAAAAATTTCAATTAGCTTTTGATTCAGTTGGGAAAAAAGAGAAAATTTCGATGAAGTTAAGAGATAGAGGGTTCTCTAGAAGAAGAGCATAGATCACTCAACATGGTCAAAGATTTCTTAATCATTTTTTAATTGGCTTGTGTGGTTTTAGGGAAAATGTAGGAAATAGTGAGAAAATTACTATGAAACTTAGTCAGATTGTAGAAAAGATGTCAAAATAAAGCCAAATCTAATTTATTTTGCTTATTTGAGTGATTTTCACTCTTAAATTGGAACTATGTGTAAGATCAGGAGCCAAAAAGTGAAATTTTCTTTTGCTTTTTCTCTATTTTCTTGGAAACCAAACAGTTGGTGAATTTTCCTTTTGTTTTCTTAGTTTTCCCATAATCAAACATTGGATATACTAGTTTTCCCAAAAACATATTGACCCCTTGTAATAAATTAATTGATTAATTAGACAAGTTTATTAATTAATCAAATTAACATGTAATAGTGGTAGCACAAACAAATCACCAATTAAACTAAGTATGCAGCGAAAATTAAATTGACATGGTGATTTGTTTACGAATGGGGAAAACCTATACAGCAAAAACCCCACCAGGTGATTTTAAGGTTACCACTCCCGAGAATTCACTATTATCACAACAAGCGGTTATAAGTAAAGGAATCTCAGTACCTTATACCAACCTACAATTGAACCCTAACCTTAATACCCAATTGTACTTGTTCTGTAGTGACAATCTCTCCTTTTGATGCACGGCTCCCAGTACGTGACTAACCAATTGCGCGGATCCCAGTACGCGGCTTCAATCACCAACTAAAGAAGGTTGTTGGCTGCAAAGTTCTTCAGTTCATCCAGATGATGAAGATCAAGAAGATACTTGGTTACAAAACCCTACAGTGCACAAACACGCTTCTTCACAAGAAAGATGAACTAGGGCAAATTCTGTCTCCGGTCACAATTTGCTTGAACAAACTTTGCTCAACACTTGTGCAACTTGTGTCACCTTTGACAGCCCTTAAAATAATCCTTTTATATGTCTAGGGTTGTGAGAAAAGAAAGTCCAAACACATAATCACAGATGGGAGTCAAAACAGAACTGAAATTCTGTTTTTCATAAACCTCGACAGATACCCTATCTGTCGAGCTGTTGTCAAGCCACGGGCTTCAACAATTCTACAGGTCTCAATAGATAGCTAGCTGTCGAGTTTTAATGAATAGCACTTTCTGCACTTGAATCTTGGACAGACTTGCATGGCTTTTACACTGACTTGAAACAAAGTTTCTTAAAGCATTAAACACATCCTAGACCTACCCAAATACAAGTAAAGTGCATTTTGTTAAAAGATTAGTCAATTACATAAAATAGTAACATATGTTCCTAAAAAGTGAATTACATATGTCCTAACAATCTCCCCCTTTGGCAATCCGTGACAAAACCACAACAAACAAATGAACATATGAGAGAAGTCATAAATCACTCAACTCATATTCACTTGTTGAATACAATAAAATCTATCCTAACACAAACTCTTGAAAAACTTTGCAAGAAAAGAGTCTATGGCAAGAAAATTTTTGACAACCTGTATTTCTGAAACACTTTCAACAAAACTCATCAAGGCATCTTAGTGTGAAATAGAAATAATAGATTGCATACAAATAATAAGAAGCATGTGCATAAAGAGAGAAAAGAAACAACACATGTAAGGGTAGGTGAAAGAAACATACATCAACATATAAAGAAAATAAGTACAATGTATGTTAATAATGGTCACAAGACCCATGTACAAGATATAAATGTATCTAAAAAGGAGAAAAGAGAAAAATACAAATAATCCTCACTACATCCCTCAATATTCACTCTCCCCCAAACAAAAATCTCCTATACTAACCCTCCCCCTAACTATGACTACTCTCATAACCAAAACTACTCCCCTTTTTTGTCATGAGTGACAAAGGGTAAGAGTGTCAAGTAGATATCTCGTCAGAGCTGGAAGAGCTAGCGTCTCTATCCTTATCATCATCATCGTCATCGGAGCCATCATCGTCGTCCTCGGATGCTTCAGATGCCTCGGGAGGAGGAAGAGAGGGAAACTCCACAAAGCCACCAAGGCGAGCCTGCCGTCTAGCAATACAGCCGACACGGATGTTCACCTGATACAACTCAATAAAGAGTGTATCAAGGTGAGCATCCATGCACTGAAGCTGCGCCATGATCGCATCAAAGGTCACACCTCCTGCTGAAGTAGAGGGAGCGGAGGTGGATAAAGCCGAAGGAGTGGGAGGAGCTGCCATACTGAACTGCCTTAATCAAAACTGCACCTTGCTCCGTTTAACGGTAGCGTAGTCAATGGCACACATAATAGGGAAGTGGTCGGATGAGGGAAAAGGAACAGAAAAATGGCGTAAAATTCGCGTGATAGCTAAAGGGAAGATGAGCTTATCACGGGTCACCGTATCCCTATACACATCTATAATAGAAAGAATGAAATGAGAGGGAAAATCTATAGTGAGATGCTTAAGAAAGGAAAGCAAAAATTAAGCACGAGGCTCTATGATAGAGTTATAGTGAGAAAGAGGGTGCAACACAAAAGTCATCACCATGTTCATGAATCTAGAACCTTTAGCAAATGTCGAACATGGTGTAAACTGACGATCACCCCAATCAGAAGGGCGCTCGTAGATAATAGAGATCATCTCGTCTTTGAACACAGTCATCAAACGCTCACAACCGGGATAGTCAGGATACTCTACCCTTAAGACATAGAGCACCTCGGATACAATATTCGGTGTGACCACTATGCGCATACCTCGAATGCAAGTATGAAAAAGAGGTATAGAAGTATCCATTCCATGCATGTTGGAGTAAAACTCCTCGATCAACATGGAAGGACAGGTGACCGAGATGTCACACAGTGACTCCCAACCCCGACTGTGAATGACAGTGGGTAGGTTAGTGTCGGAGAAGTCCAACAAGATGACTCGGCATTCTGAATGAACGCCTTGTCTAAAAAAGTTCTCCGAGAAGTCCTTTCGGACATCCTCATCATGGAACCAAATAGAAGAGGGGGTAAGATCAAAAGATGAAGATGCCCCGGAATGAAGAGGGTTCCAGGACGGAGCAGACTTACGTTTTAGTGCCATTGACGCGCTAATGTAAATAGAAGAGAGAGAGAGGGAGAAAAAGACAATCAGAAAAGTCCCAAGCAGTTCAAATATATCAAAATATATTGAAAAGAAAGAACGTATGCATGAGAATGCATGAACATGTGACATGCAAAGGAAATTGCATCATGGGCTCAGCCCAATCCAAATCTACCAGCACACAATCATTTGCACACATCTAAATGCATGACAATACTGTTATAATGCTCATGAGATGCAATGCATGAAGTTTTTAAGATCAAATCTTCAAAACCCATCCCAAAAATTTCACAAAAACCTCTTTGATTTTGAAAAACCCCAAAATTTTCAAAAATCCCGAAACTTAGGTCACAAAGCATGAAATGCATGAAAATGAGGGATTAGAAACTTACCAAGTGAAAAAAAAAAAAAAAAACCTTGAATAAGCTTGAAAATTGCTTGATGAAGAGGTTAAGAGTGAGTAAGAGAGGTTTGGGAGGTGAAAAGACGCGGACAAATCGAGAAAATGAGGATCGGATCGCGTTTGAATCCTTATATAGGTGTTCAGTAATTCTCGACAAATAGAGGTGTCGAGAGGTATCGAGATAGGTGTCGAGCTTTAAAAGCTTCAACAGATGAAGCTATCGAGAGGTGTCCATAGCAAAACAAGCTTGATGGATCAAGGAGCTATCGAGGAGACAGGAGATTTCTCGATCGATCCACTTAGCTATTAAGAGGTATCGAGATTGCGATGAAAAACAACAAATGAGCTCGATAGATAAGCCAGGTATCGAGAGGTGTCGAGGAGATGTTGAGATTGCTTAAAAATAGTTTTTCAAGAAGAGAAAAACACAGATATGAATGCAATAAACATGCAACTCAACCAATGATCCAAACAGCATTTTAAACTCAAAAATCATCTCTCAACCATAAGATTTAGCACATAGATCCCAAAAACAAACATACACACACACTAAACAACTCTAACCAATTTTATATTTCAAAAACAAGTTGAGACAGTTCAGTGAGCATACATTAACACATGTAAACCTTGTGATAGCCAAATCACATTGTACCTGTACATGTATCAAGAGTAGCAAAGAATATTGCGTGTTGTGTGTGAAAAACATTGCAAGATTGCATATGTGTATACATGTTATGACGATTTGAGATATAAGAAAATCACTTTAACTTACACACAATCATAACTGTTTGATGGGGACTATCACATTCGAGGTACATCCTATAACTCCCACTTCTCCTAGAATACACGCTTGCAATCATATATAAAGCATTTTGATCATTTTGCTTTTTATTTTTCTTTGCATATTTTTCTTTTAAATAAGCATATCATGCATGGGCATATAAGAGATAGAAAAGAAATACCCAATGATGTTAAACTTTTGACATTGTACTTTTGCTATGCCGAAGTATACAGATGTCATTTTATGATTGGTGGGCAATAGTGGTGAGATGGTTATTTATGCCTTTCTCTTAGGATTTTCTAGTCCTTTCCGTAAAAAATAGTGATACGAGTGTTAAGTACAAAAGATTACTTAATCTTACTCATCACAAACACGAGCCACAAAGCTCACTTGCTTAGTTGTGCATAGAGATGCTCATCTAAGCTACAAAAGATACAAAACTTAGAAAATTTTGTTTCAATGGCCATCCAAAGTACACAAGTACCAATGTACAAAAAACACAAACTGTTTTTGTATTTTTCTGATTTTTCAATTTTTTATTTTTATTTTTATATGAAAAACAAAATAAACAAAACTGAAAACAATAACCAAAAACATGTTAAGCAAAGCATAAAACTAAACTGACTCAAAACTTGAAAGCGAAACACACAAGTAATGCAAACACAAAAACAAGAAGAGAGAGAGAGAGAAAAAAAAAGTGATAGAATCACTTAGAGCCCTTTTCATTCCACACCTTGGAAGAATCTTTCCGTCTAGAAAACCTTTGACCCGGTGGTGAGAAGGAAGAATTAAAACCGTTCAAGTTCGAAAGAAACATGAGGGCTTTGAGAAGATCTCCGAGAGGAGCAAAAGAGAATGGAAACTGATTTTGGTTTCCTGATACGATCAGGCCGTTGCTCTGTTGAATGGCTAGCCACTTATAGCAATTAGGTCGAGTATGACCGGCTGCTCCATAGTGATGACAGAGATGCTGCTTCTTTTGTTTGGGCTTTTGAGAGTTAGCCTTCTTAGCCCTAGGGTTTTTAACTTCTTTTTCATCCTGCTTAGGGGGTGCTCCAAAAATAGATATACCCTTGTCTATGTTCTTACTAGCTAAATTAGTTTTGACATTAGTGTTCTCAATTTCAAAATTATTAGTAGGAGGAACAAAAATAGTAGAACTAGTAGAAGCAATACTAGGAGAAGAGAAATCATACCCTAAACCGGTTCAATCGGAAGCAGATTTCTGAATGCTGAGCATCTCATCAAGTTTTGCACTTGAAGTCCTCTCCAATTGAGCTCTAACTTGAAACAGCTCCACTTTAAGCTTCTTGGTCTTCTCAGCTAAGAAATTATTCTCAAACCCCAATGCTCCAATAGTCTAATTTGCTTCACCAATCTTAGTGGAAAGCTCTTCACGATCAAGTTTCACATCACTGAGCTTCTTGGTGGCCAGCCTATAAAGTTTCTCATGCTTCTCAAAAAGCTTGTACAGTTTCTCATAGGTTGTATGGATATTATCTTGATCATCCATCTTCTCGAACTTAGAATCCACCAAGTCGTCTTCTTCTTCATCCACATCTTCAACAATCCCCTCAGTAGGATTGACAGTGGCAGTGAAGGCATTCAAGATTCCGTCATCCTCATTGTCAGAATCATCCTCAAGCTCAGTGTCGCTCAAAGTAGCAGCAAGTGCCTTGCTCTTCCCAATGCTCTTCAGATATGTAGGACACTCTTGTTTCATATGTCCAAAACCTTGACCCCCGAAGCACTTTGGTCTTGAAGGAATAGTGTACTGACCGCCATTCCTAACATTCTTCTTCCCTTTATCTTGGCTCTTAAACTGAGAAGAATTGGATTGCCTACGGTCCTTGTCAAAGCCCTTCCTATTGGTATTCTTCATGAACTTCTTGAATTGCCTGGTGATGTACATCTTGGAATCTTCATCGTCTGAAAACTCATCTATGTCACTGCTCTTAGCCTTCAATTCCATGCTTTTACTTTTACCCAACTTACCAATCCTCATTAACCTTAGCTCGTAGGTCTATAGATTACCAACCAACTCTGTCAAAAGGATCTTGTCAATATCCTTTGATTCCTCGATCGTCGTGATTTTGGCATGGAATCACTCGCGTAGAGATCTGAGCACCTTTCTCACAATCTTGGGTTCAGGAATGGTTTCCCCATGATTGAAAGCTGAGTTCACTATGTCCTTGAGCTTGGCATAGAACTCATCGAACGACTCATCCTCCTCCATCTTGATTTCTTCAAAACTTGTAGTGAGCCTCTGAAGTTTTGAATCCTTGACAGCCTTGGTTCCCTTATAGGTTATCTAGAGAATGGTCCATGCCTCCTTAGCAGTTTCAATAGAGGATATTTTCTTGAACTTCTTATTAGTGACCGCACTGAATAAGGCATTCAATGCCCTGCTATTGAAGTTTGCCGCATTGATCTTGGCATCATCCCAATCAGTCAGTGTTTCCTTCGGCTTGGTCCAGCCTATCTCAATAACTTGCCACACTTTCTCATCTAAGGACTGCAAGAAAGTTTTCATGCGTACTTTCCAGTATGCATAGTTAATGCCATCAAATAAAGAAGGAACAATAAGAGACTGTCCTCTCTCCATGAAAAACAAGGGTCAATGGATCACACAACAAAGATTAAAAACTAATCAGAGTGTTTCTGCTCTGATACCACTTGATAGGTCAAAAACGTATTGACCCCTTGTGATAAATTAATTGATTAATTAAACAAATTTATTAATTAATCAAATTAATATGCAATACGTGGTAGCACAAACAAATCACCAATTAAACTAAGTATGTAGCGGCAATTAGATTGACACGGTGATTTGTTTATAAATGGGGAAAACCTACATGACAAAAACCCTACTGGGTGATAAGATCACCACTCCCAAGAATCCACTATTATCACAACAAGCGGTTATAAGTAAAGACTGCAAGAAAGCTCTCATGTGTATTTTCCAGTATGCATTGTTAGTGCCATCAAATAAAGAATGTACAATAAGAGACTGTCCTCTCTCCATGGAAAACAAGGGTCAATGGATTACACAACAAAGATTAAAAACTAATCAGAGTGTGCCTGCTCTAATACCACTTGATAGGCCAAAAACGTATTGACCCCTTGTGATAGATTAATTGATTAATTAGACAAGTTTATTAATTAATCAAATTAATATGCAATACATGATAGCACAAACAAATCACCAATTAAACTAAGTATGCAGCGACAATTAAATTGACACGGTGATTTGTTTATGAATGGGGAAAACCTACACGGCAAAAACCCTACCAGGTGATTTTAAGGTCACCACTCCCAAGAATCTACTATTATCACAACAAGCAGTTATAAGTAAAGGAATCTCAGTATCTTATACCAACCTACAGTTGAACCCTTACCCCAATACCCAATTGGACTTGTTCTGTAGTGACACTCTCTCCTTTTGATGCACGGCTCCTAGTATGTGACTAACCAATTGCGCGGATCCCAGTACGCGACTTCAATCATCAACTAGAGAAGGTTGTTAGCTGCAAAGTTCTTCAATTCATCCAAACGATGAAGATCAAGAAGATGCTTGGTTACAAAACCCTACGGTGCACAAACACAGTAACTTCTTCACAAGAAAGATGAACTAAGGCAAATTCTATCTCCGGTCACAATTTACTTGATCAAACTTTGCTCAACACTTGTGCAACTTGTGTCACCTTTGATTGCCATTAAAATAATCCTTTTATATGTCTAGGGTTGTGAGAAAAGAAAGACCAAATACATAATCATGGATTGGAGTCAAAACAGAACTAAAATTCTGTTTTTCATAAACCTCGATAGATACCCTATCTGTCGAGCTGCTGTCAAGCCACGGGCTTCAACAGATCTACAGGTCTTGATAGATAGCTAGCTGTCGAGTTTTAATGAACAACACTTTCTGCACTTGAATCTTGGACAGACTTGTATGGCTTTGTAAGGTTGAATTTAATCAACCATCTCGTTGGCTTTATTCCATGCCAAATTTGCTTGTATTTCAACAATTAGTAACCCTGTATTTAGGTGGGATTCATGTAAGGGTAGTGAATGAGAGAGTGTGAAGAAATGCTCAAGATAGTGCAAAGAAGTAGGGACTCGCGACTGGATCTCGCGGGTGGCTCTTGGCTGCAAGCTGCCCGATGTTGAACACGTGCCAAGCATGCCAAAAGTTGAAGCGTCATGCCAGCTGGAGCACTACAGGACAAAAAGTATAGATTGGCCCTTCAGTTACCTCACGGCTGGAACTCGCGACTCAGTCAAGCCGCAAGTCTAAGCCACCAGCCAGCTCTATTTTGAAAAACCTGACTCTTCGCATTCCATTCTCACCCAGTATAAATACCCGTTATACCCACAAAATGTTGAGAGCTTCCAGAGAGAATATTGAGAGAGAAACCCTAGAGAAAAACAAGATTGACTCATCCACAATCTTCACATAGAGACTCTTCAAATTCCTTAAGAGGTTCATTACCAAAACCTTTTTTCACCATACCCACATCTGTGAAAAGGCCTTTAGGTGCTTGGGAAGCAGTTAGGAAGGGACCAATTTCATATTGGTTGATGCTATGGTTTATAGCAGAATCTGGTAAGCTAAAGAAGAAATAGGTTCGGCGCAACCTCGTTAGAGTAGGAGCTTGGAGGGCTTAGGTACACTGGGTAGATTAGGCTTGGAGGGTCTTCTGCTGTTCATGTATCCCAACTACAATCTTTAGTGGATTATTTACCACTTGGAGGGCGGCGGAGAGGTTTTACGCCGAGGGCTTCGGTTTCCTCTTCGATAACACATCGTGTGTTGTCATTGTGTTTGCATCTCTCTTCCCTTAATCTTTGCCATTTAATTTCTGCTGTGAATGTGATTTTATTTGGTCTTAGATTGATTATCAATTCTGTTATATGCTTATGTTCATATTCCGCACATTAATTGTTTGATATTAAGCTTGAATTAGTAATTTGTAAATTGGGGGTCTAAACGTTCATGGTGTTTTATACACTAATTGAACTTTCAATTGGTATCAGAGTGGGTACACTTATATTGGTTTCATTACCTTAATGTGATCCTTCACCCCATTTTGAGATGGACCGATCTCAATCTTTAAATGCTCCACCATATTTTGATGGTAGTAATTATGCCTTTTGGAAGGTTCGGATGAGAGCATTCTTATGTTCAATAGATGAGGCTGTTTGGGATGCAGTTGAAATAGGTTGGACAAGGCCGGAGGCAACCAAATCCATATGGGATAAGGCAGCCCTTGCGATGTCAAATGCTAATAGCAAAGCACTTAACGCTATTTTTTGTGGTGTGTCTCCAGATGAGTTCCACCGGATTTCGCACATTACCATTGCCAAGGAGGTATGGTAGATATTGGAGACCACGTATGAGGGAACGAAGAAAGTTAAAGACACCAAATTACAGATGCTAACCACTCGGTTTGAGGAGCTGAGAATGAGTGAGGATGAGTCTTTTGACTCTTTCTATAGCAAGCTGAATGAAGTGTTCATCGGCAAGTTTAACTTGGGAGAGAAAATGGAGGACTCGAAAGTTGTACGAAAAATTCTTCGTTCATTACCGAAGAGTTTCCGTGTAAAGGTGACTGCAATTGAGGAGAGAAAGGACCTCGATGAAATCAAAGTCCAAGAGTTGACTGGTTCTCTCCAAACATATGAGCTTTCATTGCCAAACCAAAGAAAGAGCAAATCCCTTGCTCTTAAGACTATAAATGAAAGGGTGGAAGCATACAACTCATCGGATGAGGATGTTGTCGAAAAAGATGTTGCTTACCTTACAAAGAATTTTTGTAAATTTTTGAAGTTCAAGAACAGTGGGAAATTTGGTGATAAAGGGAAATTCACAAGTTTTGGAAAGGAGAAGAAGGACTTCAAAAAGAGAGAAGGGAAGGAGTCTTAATCTACTCAAGGAGTCACTTGTTTGAATGTAATGGACATGGCCATTTCAAAAGGGAATGTCCTAATTATTTGAGATCGAAGAGCAAGGCATATGCCATTACTCTCAGTGACTCAGATTCTTCCACATCTGATTCGGAGGATAGCTGTGATGAAGAAGGGAATTTCTCAACATTCATGACTATTGCTCATGTTGAGTCTTCGGAGGACTTGAATTTGCTTGTGCAAGAGCTTGGAGAGCATAGTCATGAGCAATTCATGAGAATTGTAGAAGAATCGAATGCTGAAGAAGATGAAGATACAGCTGGTTTTCAAGAGAACTACAATTCACTCCTTGAGAAGTTGGGAGAATATGCAAGGGTGGCTAAGGCAGCTGTGAAAAAGATGAAGAAAGCTGAGGAGGACTATAGAAGTCTCCTAGTGAGATATAAGAAGGCTAAGTGTGAGATAGAGACGTTAAATGGTGAACTAACCGAAGCCTACACTAAGGTGAGATTCCTTGAGCATGAAGTGGTTCAAGCAAATACCAAGGTAGAGCGAGTATCAACAAAGAAGCTTGATGATGTCCTTTCCTCTTAAAAGACATTTTCCGACAAAACCGGATTAGGATACACAGGAGAAAGTAGTTCAGCTGTGAATATCTCCAAAGAAGTGAAGTTTGTGAAGGCTAAAGAGCCGGTTGTAGTTGCCCCTATAATGGAGAAGACAAAAGGTGAGAAGAAGAAGAATGTAGCTGACCAGCGAGTGTTGAACAAGCCCCGTAATCAATCTGTGGTCAAGTCTGCAACTAGAGGAAAATCTCTTCCACGATCGCAAAGAGGTCCTAGAATACACCATGTGTGTCATCACTGCAGACTTCAAGGGCACACTCGACCCAATTGTCATAAGCTGAGAGCATTGAGGAATGCAAGTGATCAAAAGTCAAGAGGACCAATAAATGACAAGAGGACTTGGGTTGTTGAGTCATCAAGAGATTGAAATAGTGATCTCGGAATGATGGACGTGATGAAGATGATTGGTGCGTTCACCAATTGCTTGGAAAGCTTCACTAGAAGGTTTGAAAGTCCTAACTCTCGTACCCAATCCAATAGGGATATTACCCCAAATGCACGTGACGTATGGGTGAAGAAGGGTACTCATGCATAAGCATTACAACATTTCCATGCATTAATACTTCCTATGTTGTGTGACTATGTTTGGTTGTGTGCTTGTTGGTTGTTTGAGTTGACAACTGGTTATTTTTTTGCTTTTGGATTAAATGTTTTTGCATTGCTAGTTTTTATCATTATTTTTTTTGTGTCAAAAACCCAAAAATACATAAAAAGTAGAAAATCAAAAAGTTTGATCAACTTTGTTGAGTTTTGTCTCAAAGCATGTTTTACCCTGTACCTTTGTAATAATGGCCTTGTGCATTTACAAGCATAGCTTGTTCCCTATGCACCTATATTCTTGTGGGAGAACTCTTGACATCTATGTAACTGTTGTAAATAGATCTTAAAACTTGTCATGAATAATTAGTGAATGGTTTTGTTGATCTTGAAACATGTATAGACTTGTGTCTATATATCTTCCCACTCTTTTATTTTATTGTTTTTGCTTAAAAAAGCTCTCAAATTTAAATCTCAAAATGAAAAGAGATATTGAGCTGCAAAAGCCTGTTGCAAATACTAGTATTTGACTAGGAAAAATGGAAATTGACCTAGAATAAAAAGTAGGATGCCTAAAAAGCCAAAGGCTTGCCCATCAATTGAAATGTCAAAAATTTCAGGCATCAATCTCATAATGAGATGTTATGATTCAAAAAGATCAAATGTTATGAAGAATATGGAGCCAAATGAAAAGCTTCAAAATTATGTAATCAAGTTTTGTGGGAGGTCATATATGCATATTTCTATAATTGAGATGGGTCACATTATCTAGTGCTAATTGTGTATGGCTCGGTTAAATTGATCATTGAAGTTTCACATTTGACTAAGGACTATCTCATTGTTGATATCCACACACATCACACATGTCAATGTTCAATGAATGTCATATTCATTTGTGTGATTGTACTTGATTAAATGTGTTTTCACATGCTCAATCCTTGTTGATCAAACACAAAAATATTTTTGAGTGTTTTAGTTATTTTTGGAAAGTCTTTTGTTTTTGCAAAAATGTCAAAAATTTCAAAAACAGCGTTGCCCTTTTCAGCGACTCAGTCGCGGGTTGATCTAGTCGCATGTCCTAGTCGCGAGCCCACACAGAGATTTTTCACGACTCACTGGCGGGTCAATGCCTTAGTCGCGAAAAATACTTAGAATATTTTTCAAAATTTGGGTTTTTAATGTTTCTCGTGACTTAGTTTGGTGACTTGTTCGTGGGTGGAAGGTCCAATCGTGAGGGGACTCAGAAATTTTCGCAGCTTACCTCGCGACTCCCTCGCGGGTAGAACTTCTAGTCGCGAAAAGCACTTAGATAAATTTTTCAAAATTTTTGTCTTGAGTGTTCTGGCGACTTGCTCGCGACTTGACTCAGTCGCGAAAATCGCGTGTTTTGCTCAAATAGGTCAGTTTTCTAACTTTTTTAGTTTTTCCCTCGAATTTTTGTGACTATTCATTGTCTTCCTCATTTTATCCCTCTCCCAAACACACTGTGCACTCAACCCAAACCTCCATTGTTGATCATCTCTCCAATCTCATTCTCCAAGAAAAAGGTATGGGTTTCTATTTTCTCACTCTATTTTACATATTTATGAGTGTATTTCTTCATTTTGTGAGATTTTGTTGAGTTCGTGTGTTTTGCTATGATTCGAACATGGGTTTGCTTAAAATGTTGGATTTGGTTGTTTGGGGTTGGTTGTTTTTGTTGCTAGACTGCTAAATATGTTTGCTATCATGATTTAGTTTCATTGAGCTAGTCTGTAATCTGACCTTTGTTGTTTGAAATATTTCATACCCATAAGATATGTGTTTGGATTCTCTGTGATTTACACTGAGTGTGAGTATGGTTGTTTTTGAATGACTGAGGTTTTTGATTGTTTGGCTAATAATGCTTTGATTTTGTGTTGCCATATCATATTTCATATTTATTAAGATATGTCTCATAGACATATGCTTATTTTTGTCTGAGTGTGGTTTACACTGTCCAAATATAGCTGATCAGTGCTTGTTGCAGTCTGCATCCATACAGACTATACTTGATTTAGTTGTTGGGTTTTGATTCGAGCTATTTTTCTCTAGTTCTTAACTGTGTTTGGTCTATGTGCTGTCTTGACACTCTATTACTCCTTATGTAACTAACTTGTTACTAATTCGTGTGTATTTCCACCTATTGTGTTATGTTCTTGTTGTGGACTCTTCTGCTTATTTACAGATGGCTCCCTCACTTACAAAGAAGAAGACTTCTGCTAAGATGACTGACAAAAGGCTGAAAATGGATCATAACTTGTTTAGGTCTGTTTAACACTTTGAGAGATATAAAGATTCTTTCTTGAAGGGAACCATTATTCAGGAAAGGTTTGTAGACTTCGGGGACTTGAAGGACACCTTCATTCCAGATTTTTTTGAGGGCAGAGGATGGGATAAGTTGCTGAGTGACCTACCTGCAGTTTGTGAGCCTTTAATAAGGGAATTCTATGCAAATGCTGCTATAAGGGAGGATGAGCTGAATTGCTGGATCAGAGGACATGAGTTCACCCTAGATGCACATGATATTGATGAGGTACTAGGGCTTGAGGGTTTAGAGGATCATGATTTCACCAATTACAAGGATAGGATGCTATCTATAGAAACTGTCCAGAATCACATTGGTGGACAGAGAGAGGGGAGATGTCTCAACACTACAGCATTTCCAGTTGACATGAGGTGCCTTACCACCATCATGATGTTCAACTTGTATCTAGTGAGGAAATTGACTACAATCAACAATGCCAGAGCTATCTTCCTCATGGAGCTCAAGAAGAAAACCTTCATTGATATAAGCTCTCATATATTCGACACAATTGTGGATGAGACTAGAACCACCTTTAGGCCCAAGCTGATCTTTCCTAGCCTTCTCATAAGGATTTTTAGAGCAAAATGTGTTGCAATCCCTCAAGATATCAGCCCCATGTCTACACCTTCAGCCATCAACAAGATGACCATCATCAGGATACAAGTTCGTCTTCCGGGTGATGAAGAGGAAGGTGACCAAGGAGAAGGTGATCCAATGGAAACTGAAGCAGAGGCTGCAGGACAGACCTCCACATCCAAAAGCAGAGGCAAGAGGAGCAGGGCTTCAACCTCATCAGCTGTACCTCCAAATGCATTTTAGATCATCCTAGAGAGGATTGATGGACTCAGAGAGGTCCAGAATGAGCATACTGGCAGGATGGCAGCAATTCAGGATCAGCTCAATATACTTTCAGCCAAGTTTGACAGGATCAACACCCAACAGTGACCTTTTGGCTATTCCGGTCAAAAAGGGGGAGAATTTTTGAGAAGCAGCTCTTGAGGGGGAGTGCCATTTTGAGGGGGAGCAGCCAAAAATAGTGTTTATCAAGTTTATTGTTCAATATTGTTTATGGTTATGATGTTCGTTATGGTACTATGTTTTTGAATAATGTTTTAATTATGGGTTTGTTACAATGTGTTAAACAGTTTGGTTATTCTGCTGGTTTTAAAACTCATGGATATGTTTGGGTGTAAAACTTTGGTTTATTAATACTTAAGATGTTTTTCAGTTTAGTTTGTACTTTGAAATTTTGTACCCATGCTTATGTAGCTTTTGTAATTTGTACCCATGTTGCTTTTGTAAGCTTTTAGGATTTGTTTTCATGCATTTGTAGGCTTTTATGGTTTGTACCTATGCCTTGTTGCATAGTACTTGCTGTTTTGTCATGCATTACTTCAAGTACTTTCACTCTTGTGCCCTAGTAGGATCTTGTTCCTAGATGCATACTTGTTGTGTGCATTGGTTGAGTGTTGGACATGCAAATGATACTTTGCATTTAAGCTTATTAGCTTGCATGTCCGGTTGTTCATTCCAAGTGTGAATGAGCATTGTGATCACTATGTTATAGTGATTGCTTGTATGGTCAAGACATGGTTTATTACTTAATTCCTTTTTTTGCTTGATCGCATTGTGCTTGCTCCATATGCATTACAAGTTTTCTGCATACAATGATCATATTGTATTGTTGTGGTTTTAGGAGATACTTGTTCTTATGATTCAAGAGCTACACAGATTCTAGAGTTAGGTGTGAGTGAGTTTTGTTCAACTGTTCCCAACTCACATGTTAAGTCTAGAGTTTGTTTTAGGGTTTTGTCACGAAATAGCCAAAGGGGCAGATTTTAAGGTTGAATTTAATCAACCATCTTGTTGGCTTTATTCCGTGCCAAATTTGCTTGTATTTCAGCAATTAGTAACCCTGTATTTAGGTGGGATTCATGTAAGGGTAGTGAGTGAGAGAGTGTGAAGAAATGCTCAAGATAGTGCAAAGAAGCAAGGACTTGTGACTGGATCTCGTGGGTGGCTCACGGCTACAAGCCACCAGATGTTAAACACGTGCCAAGCATGCCAGAAGTTGAAGCGTCATGCCAGCTGGAGCACTACAGGACAAAAAGTACAGACTAGCCATTCATTTACCTCGCGGCTGGAACTCGCGACTCAGTCAAGCTGCGAGTCCAAGCCGCGAGTTGAAGCCGCCAGCCAGCTTTGTTTTGAAAAACCTGACTCTTTGCATTCCATTCTCACCCCAATATTAATACCTCTTATACCCACGAAATGTTGAGAGCTTCCAGAGAGAATATTGAGAGAGAAACCCTAGATTGACTCATCCACAATCTTCAGATAGAGACTCTTTAAATTCCTCTACTTTCATCCTCTCCATTGTTACATCCTTGAGAAGTTCATTACCAAAACCTTTTCTCACCATACCCACATCTGTGAGAAGGCCTTTTGGTGCTTGGGAAGCATTTAGGAAGGGACTAATTTCATATTGGTTGATGCTATGGTTTATAGCGGAATCCGGTAAGCTAAAGAAAAAATAGGTTTGGGGAAACCTCGTTGGAGTAGGAGCTTGGAGGGCTTAGATACACTGGGTAGATTAGGCTTGAAGGGTCTTCTGCTGTTCATGTATCCCAACTACATTCTTTAGTGGATTATTTATCGCTTGGAGGGCGGCGGAGGGGTTTTATGCTGAGGGCTTCGGTTTCCTCTTCGATAACACATCGTATGTTGTCCTTGTGTTTGCATGTCTCTTCCCTTAATCTTTGCCATTTAATTTCTGCTGTAGATGTGATTTTATTTGGTCTTAGATTGATTATCAATTTTGTTATATGCTTATGTTCATATTCTGCACATTAATTGTTTGATATTAAGCTTGAATTGGTAATTTGTAAATTGGGGGTCTAAACGTTCATAGTGTTTTATACACTAATTGAACTTTCAGGCTTTAACACTTGACTTGAAACAAGGTTTCTTGAAGCATTAAACACATCCTAGATCTACCTAAATACAAGTAAAGTGAGTTTTGTCAAAGAATTAGCCAATTACATAAAATAGTGACATATGTTCCTAACAAGTGAATTACATATGTCGAGATTGCTTAAAAACAGTTTTTCAATAAGGGAAAAACACATATGAATGCAATCAAGCATGCAACTCAACCAAGGATCCAATTAGCATTTTAAGTTCTCAAAATCATCTCTCAACAACAATTTTAAGCACATAGATCCCAAAAGCGCACACACACACACACACTAAACAAGTCTAACCAATTTTATATTTCAAAAGCAAGTTAAGACAGTTTAGTGAGCATACATTAACACATGTAAACCTTGTGATGGCCAAATCACATTGTACATGTACATGTATCAAAAGTAGCAAAAAATATTGCGTGTTGTGTGTGAAAAACATCGCAAGATTGCATAAGTGTATACATGTTATGACGATTTGAAATATGAGAAAATCATTTTAACTTACATATAATCATAACTATTTAATGGGGACTATCACCTTCGAGGTACATCCTATAACTCACACATCTTCTAGAGGACACGCTTGCAATTATATTTAAAGCATTTTATTCTTTTTGCTTTTTATTTTCTTTGCATATTTTCTTTTTAAGCAAACTATGCATGAGCATATAAGAGATAGAAAAGAAATAACCAATGATGTTAAGCATTTGACATTGCACTTTTGCTATACCGAAATATACAGATGTCATTTAATGATCAACAGTGGTGAGATGGTTATTTATGCCTTTCTCTTAGGATTTTCTAGTCATTCTCGTCAAAAAGAGTGATATGAGTGTTAAGTACAAGAGATTACTTAATCTTACTCATCACAAACACGAGGCACAAAGCTCACTTGCTTAGTTGTGCATAGAGATGCTCATCTAAGCTAAAAGAGATACAAAATTTAGAAAATTTTGTTTCAATGGCCATCCAAGGTACACAAGTACCAATGTACACATAACACACACTGTTTTTGTATTTTTCAAAAAAAAAATTTATATCAAAAACAAAATAAATAAAATTGAAAACAAACAAAAACATTTTAAACAAGGCAAAGCTTAAAAACTAGACTGACTCAAAAAAAGAGAAACAAAACACACAAGTTATGCAAAAACAAAAACACAAAGAGAAAGAAGAAAGTGATAGAATCACTTGGAGCCCTTTTCCTTCCACACCCTGGAAGAACCTTTCCTTTTATTAAACCCTTGAACCGGCAATGAGGGAGAAGAATTGAAACCATTCAAGTTCGAAACAAACATGAGGGCTTTGAGAAGATCTCCTAGGGGAGCAAGAGAGGATTGAAGCTGATTCTGGCTTCCAAATGCTATCATGCAGTTGCTCTGTTGAGTGGCTAACCACTTATAGCAATTTGGTCGAGTATGACCGGCAACTCCACAATAATGACAGAGATGTTGCTTCTTTTGCTTCTTTTGTTCTTTCTTATCTTGCTTAGGGGGTGCTCCTAAGATAGATTTACCCTTATCTATGTTCTCACTATCTAAATTAGTTTTAACATCATTGTTCTCAATTTCAACATTATTACTAGAAGGAACAAAAATAGTAGTACTAGTAGAAGTAATATTAGAAGAAGGGAAATCATACCCTAAACCTATTTGATCAGAAGCAGATTTCTGAATGCTTAGCATCTCGTCAAGCTTCGCACTTGAAGTCCTCTCCAATTAAGCTCTGACTTGAAACAGGTCCGCTTCAAGCTTCTTGGTCTTCTCAGCCAAGAAATTGTTCTCGAACCTCAGTGCTCCAATAGTCTGATTAGTTTTATCAAACTTTGTGGAAAGCTCTTCACGATCAAGTTCCATATCACTGAGCTTCTTGGTGGACAGCCTATAAAGTTTATCATGTTTATGAGAAAGCTTGTATAATTTCTTATAGGCTGTATGGATATCACCTTGATCATCCATCTTCTCAAACTTGGACTCTACCAATTCTTCTTCTTCATCCATATCTTCAACAATCCCCTCAATAGGATTAACAGTGGCAATGAAGGCATTCAAGATTCTATCATCCTCATTGTCGGAATCATCCTTAGCCTTGGTGTCGCTCAAAGTAACAGCGAGTGCCTTGCTCTTTCCAATGCTCTTAAGATATGTAGGATACTTCTGTTTCATGTGACCGAAGTCTTAACACCCAAGACACTTAGGTCCTATGGGAACAGTGTACTGATCGTTATCCTTAGCATCCTTCTTCCCTTTGTCTTGACTCTTGAACTGAGAAGAACTGGATTGCCTACAGTTCTTGTCGAAGCCCTTCCCATTGGCATTCTTCATGAAATTCTTGAATTGCTTGGTGATGTAGGACTTCATCTTAGAATCTTCATCGTTTGAAGACTCATCTGTGTCACTGCTCTTGGCCTTCAAGGCCATGCTCTTGCTCTTGCTCTTGCCTGACTTACCAATCCTTGTTAACCCTAGCTCGTAAGTCTGCAGATTATCAACCAGCTCTGTCTAAGGAATCTTATCAATGTCCTTTGATTCCTCGATCACCGTAATCTTGGCATGGAATCTCTCAGGTAGAGATTTAAGCACCTTTCTCACAATCTTGGGTTCAGGAATGGTTTCCCCAAGATTAAAAGCTGAGTTCACTATGTCCTTGAGCTTGGCATAGAACTCATTGAATGACTCATCATCCTCCATCTTAATCTCTTCGAATCCTTAATAGCCTTAGTTCCTTCGTAGGTTGTTTGGAGGATGGTCCATGCTTCCTTTGTAGTTTCAGTAGAGGATATCTTCTTGAATTCCTCATTAGTGATTGCACTCAACAAAGCATTCAATGCCTTACTGTTGAAGTTTGCCGCCTTGATCTTGGCTTCATCCCAGTCGATCGGCGCTTCCTTTGGCTTGGTCCAGCCTATCTCAACAGCTTGCCACACCTTCTCATCTAGAGACTGCAAGAAAGCTCTCATGCGTACTTTCTAGTATGTATAGTTAGTGCCATCAAATAAATGAGGTATGATTAAAGACTGTCCTCTATCCATGACAAAGGTCAATGGATCAACACAACAAAGATTAAAACCTAATCAGAGTGTGCTTGCTCTGATACCACTTGATAGGCAAAAAACGAATAGACCCCTTATGATAAATTAATTGATTAATTAGCCAAATTTATTAATTAATCAAATTAACATGCAAAGCGCGTGGTAGTACAAACAAATCACCAATTAAACTAAGTATGCAATGAAAAATAAATTGACATGGTGATTTGTTTACGAATGGGGAAAACCTACACGGCAAAAACCCCACCGGGTGATTTTAAGGTTACCACTCCTAAAATTTCACTATTATCACAACAAGCAGTTACAAGTAAAGGAATCTGAGTACCTTATACCAACCTACAATTGAACCCTTACCCCAATACCTAATTGGACTTGTTCTGTAGTGACAATTTCTCATTTTAATGCATGGCTCATGGTACGTGACTAACCAATTGCGCGGATCCCAGTACGCGACTTCAATCACCAACTAGAGAAGGTTGTTAGCTGCAAAGTTCTTCAGTTCATCCACGATGAAGATCAAGAAGATGCTTGGTCACAAAACCCTACGGTGCACAAACACAACAACTTCTTCACAAGAAAGATGAATTAGGGCAAATTCTGTCTCCAGTCACAATTTGCTTGATCAAACTTTGCTCAATACTTGTACAACTTGTAAACCTTTTGATGGCCCTTAAAATAATCTTTTTATATGTCTAGGGTTATGAGAAAAGAAAGCCCAAACACATAATCACGAATTATAGTCAAAACAGAACTGAAATTTTGTTTTTCATAAATCTCGACAAATACCCTATCTGTCGAGCTGCTATCGAGCCACGGGCTTCAACAGCTCTACAAACTCGATAAATGGCTAGCTATTGAGCTAGCTGTCGAGTTTTAATGAACAACACTTCTTCAACTTGTTTCTTGGTCAGACTTGCATGACTTTAACACTTGATCTTGAAACACAATTTCTTGAAATATTAAATACATTCTAGATCTACCCAAATACAAGTAAAGTGCGTTTTGTCAAAAGATTAGCCAATTACATAAAATAGTGACATATGTTCCTAACAAGTGAATTACATATGTCCTAACAAAATATCATGCGTAATTTGAACCCATATCAATCCCAAATCTTATTTCTTAAGGATTTTATTATATAGTAATAAATTGGACTTACAAAATTGGGAAAAGTTAATGAATGCCCTAAGAATATTAGTTTAGGAAATATTTTTAGAAACTTTTATCGAAAAAAAAAAAAAAAAAAAAAAAACCTTTTTTTATATTTCTAATAAAAATAGTATCAAATTTTTTTTTTTAAATAGTACATTAATAAATGCCTTAAAAACACCCATTAACTAGACCTTCTAAAAACTAGCTCAAAGTAATTCATCATAGTTTTTTTTTAATTTTTTTATTTTAAGTATTACTGAAATTCACCATAGTTTTGAAAACAAAGGCTTTTTGTTTTTATGGTATTTCTCAATTGTTTAATCTCACTTGAGGCACATTTTGGAATCCTTTTAAATTCCAAAAAGATGAATCTCCATATTAGTGGCTAGCATAAAATTTGGAGAGAGCTTTTGTTGTAATCCTATGAAAAAGAAAACAAGGCCTAACTAGAGAAACCCGGATGGGATTTTGTATAAATATTTGGTTTTAGAGCCATCTTTGGTACCACGCTTGTTCAATGGAGGATATAAGATGGTGTTTTAGACTTTTAATTGAGGGGAGTTGGAGATGGAGACATGCAATGGCAAAGCAGTTGGTGGACATTCAAGGCAAATTGTTCACTCTTGAAATAGGTGAAAAGATCACCCTATCTGGTTAACATTGGTTAAAGTGGATGGAAGTTTCATGGTGAAAGTTGGTACGGTTTCCCTTAGCTGCACTACTCGCATAGGCGAAGGGAGGGGGTAGGAGGGAGCCATGGCCCCACTAGGTTTTGAAAAAACACTACTTTCTCTCAATTTCTATGAAAAATAAAATATATATACTAACTTTTATAAATGGGCTCCCACTAAAAAAATAGTCTTGCCTAAGCATATGTCATTATTGGGTGGCTTGCTTTTCCAGACCTAGTTGTCTACGTGAGACAGATTATTGCAATGGGGTTATAACGGTGGATCTACTTACCTGTCCTGTGGTAAATTTTGGAGTAGGTATTCACGTTTCTTTCAACAAAAAGTTTAAAGGTCGATGCAAAAAATTTCAAATATATTTTACAACTATAAAGGTGATAGATTGTGATTGATTTACAGAGAAAGTGACATCATTAATGATTTTGTGAAAGTGATTTTGCATGTATTATAATCTGCCATATCAAGAAGTTTTGAAAAAAGAAATTATGAAATTTGTTGTGTGTGTGTTAGGTTCTAAGTACTTAGGAACTAATGTATTAGAACTCTAATTTGTATTGTTAGCAAACCATGATCAAAATAGGTTTTATAGTCTTATTTAAACTTGCTCAAAGTGTATGCGTTTTATGTAAAGTTGGAATTGAGTTGCTGCAGAAGTTATAGTATGATTCTGCCTGGCTCGATTAATTGAGAATTAGACTCGACCGATCGAAATTCAGGCAGAACGTTTTTCTGCAGAATTTCCCAACTCAACCCTAAGCTCATATGACATGTAGAGTTTTATGTTTTGCCCTAAGTATAAAAGAGAAAACCCTAGCCATGTTTTAGGAAGCTCCTTTTGCTGTGTGTGTGAATCTTTTGTGAGATCTAGAGGTATTTGCCTTCACACATACTTGGGATTATCAAGAAGGAGAATTCGATTCAAGAATTTGATGATCATTCAGTTGCTGCAATAAAAGCTTAAAGATACACAAGCAGGAGTTCTTGTACTTGCTGGAGAATCCAAGAAAGAAGGAGTCCGTGGTCTCAGAGCTTGCACGTGGTCGTGTCAGTAAGTTTCTACTGGTGGGTAGCAATAGGGTGTTAGGGGTCTAAGTCGCTATTGTAAAACTTCGATTATTTTATAGTGGATTCGATTTACCTTGAGGATAGCTAGGTTAAATCATCCCCAGGTTTTTACCAATGTGGTTTCCTGGGTCATCATATCTTTGTGTTCCTTATATTTCGCACTTTATATTGATATGATTATATGATTGTGTTAACCTAGAACTGAAATTTGGACTAAGTAATAACTTGACTAATTAACTAGGTTAATCCGATTGTGTTTTAAGGGGTCTAAAAACTAACAAGTGGTATCAGAGCAGGTTGCTCTCTTGTTGAAGATCTTTTGATCTCTGAGCTGATCCTTGACCTCTGTTGTCATGGAACATGGACACTCTCTGGTTATTCCTCCTCACTTTGTTGAGAATAATTATGCTTATTGGAAAGTAAGGATGAAAGTATTCCTGAAATCAATTGATGAGAGAGTTTGGAACTCCGTTGAATACGGATGGGAGAAGCCCACTACTCCTGTTAGTGAGTGGCAAACTTCTCAGAAAGAAGCAGTAGCCTTCAATAGCAAAGCTCTGAATGCAATTTTTAATTATGTTTCTATGGAGGAATTTAAGAGAATCTTTAATGTTGAGGTTGCTCATACTGCTTGGAATATCCTCCAGAATGTGCATGAAGGCACAAAGGCTGTCAAAATTAATAAGTTGCAGCAATTAACATCTAGATTTGAGAGTATTAGGATGTCTGATGATGAATCATTTGATGAATTTTATGCTAAACTTAATGACATTGTTAATTCTGCATACAACTTGGGTGAAATCTATGATCAACCTAAAATTGTTAGGAAGATTCTTATATCTTTAACTGAAGACTTTAGACCCAAAGTGACTGTCATCACTGAGAGCAAGGATGTGGACTCCATCCCTGTTGATAAACTTGTAGGATCTCTTCAGTCCTATGAGCTGGACTTACCTAAAACTAGCAATCCAAATTAATGGCCCTTAAGATTGCTTACCTTGCCAAGAACTTTAGGAATTTCCTTAGAAACAACAACAGAAGGGGAAGAGGTAAGAACACTGCTGAACCTAGAAATTTTAGGAAGAATGATCCCACTAAAGTTAACAACACTGAAAAACCTAGAGAAAAAGTAGGTCAATCTTCTAAAAATTCTATGGGTTCTCAATGTTTTGGATGTCAAGGGTATGGTCACATGAAATCTGAATGTCCTACATACTTGAGGTCTAAGGGTAAGGTTATGGCTGTAACCCTTAGTGATGATGAAGTTTCTAACAATGAGTCTGGTAGTGATGAGGATGGAAACTTCATTACTTTCACTGCTACTGTTGTAGTTGACGAAAGTGTTGCTGTTGAGGAGAACCTTTCTGATGGGGAACTCTTTGAGGATGCAAATTTACAAGAAGTCTACAATAAACTTTGCAAAGTTGCTGCAAAGGATGCCATGAGTGTTGAATTAGGCTTAAAGAAAATTGCATCTCTTGAACTTGAAAAGAATAATCTGCTTGTGAAACTGTTTGATGCTAATGAATTATTAAATAATGTGAAGACTGAGAACATGCTTTTGCTTGATAAAGTTAAGAATTTGGAACTTGAATTATCTGTTGCTAGAGAACAAACTGATAAGTCTGCAAGCTCCAAACTTGATCACATCCTAAGTGTTCAAAAGTCTCTCTTTGACAAAACTGGCTTAGGTTTTGTAGAAAGCATCTCTGTGCCTACACCCCATTCCACAAACTTTATTCCTTCTTCTTCTTCCAAACTCTCTGTGAGTGAGGCTAAATCTGTAGAAGTTACACTTCCTAGGAAGATTAGGGTTGATCTTCATGAGTCAAACCTAAGGTTCCTAACCCTCCTAAGGGCAAGACACACGATAAGCCTGCATGAGTTTGTCATTTTTGTGGAAAGTCTAGGCACATTTGTCTAAACTTTTACAAGTTACAAGCTGTTAAGTGAGCAAACAAACCAAAAGTACTTGTGCCTCAAGCACAAGATCCTATGGTACTTATTGGTGAATTGGTAAAGGCTCTAAACATTTATTCCAATCCTGGAGTTGATAATCATTCTCATGTGAATAAGAACTCCAATGCTCAAGGTGCATCTAAAAAGCTTTGGATGCAAAAGGCTCAATTTAAGTGAGTCTTTCTAACATGATCCTTGTGCTTCTTTGCTCTACTCTTTGTGACCATTGTTTTTTTTTTTTTTTTTTAAAGGAAGCAAATTGTGTTTTGCATTTATTTTCTTGGTTATTGAAAACAATGTTGGTCAATTTATTTTCACATAACATGTCTTTGTACCTTGTTTAGTTTGGATAAGCTTATTTATTGCACTTTACTAGTTGAAGCTTTGTAGTGCATGTTGTGTGGGAAAGATGTTTATAGTTTTTGATCACTTTGTCTTGATCTTGAAGTCACATGTTTTTTGACTGTCAGACTTGAACCTTTAGAGAAAGGCATAAATAACCATCTCACCACTGTTCACTAGCCAATCATGAACACCTTAGTGCATATCGTAAGATTTTGTGCTCGAGAAAGTGTAGCACATGCACAAAAAGAAAATAAGGTGTAGCCTCGGTTAAATTGCTTAAAATTTGTGTGTAAATTATTGGACTTAAAGTTAAATCAATCAAATAAAATTGGTGTGTACATTATCCCAGCTATTTTTAATAAGTTTCTGCTAAATTAAAATTTGTGTGTACAATATGAGGCAAATCAAGAAACTTACATGATTGCAAGCTTATGATCTAGGAGATGTGGGAGTTATATGGTATAACTCTTTAGGTGATAGTCTCTTTCAATCTCTATGTGATGAATTTTGTAGACTTTGTGTTTGATTTCTATTCATATATCACCTCACATGTATCTCAAGTTTTTGCTAGTTGCACACACTACACAAGTTACTCTTTGCTAAACTTTGTACATATTATTGTGTGTGTTTTTTGGTTTGACCAACCAAGTTTGAAAAATTACTTGAGTTTTATGCAAAACATATTTGATGCTTGAGAATCAAAGGAGAATGGATTGCAAATCTTAATTTTGGGAGAACTGGATTTAAAATATGTGTTTTCGAAACGCATTTCATCTCATACTCATGCATATGTTTTATATAATTCAATGATTTGAGGAGTTTTTGCGTAAAAATGCTGTGTTTTTCAAAAAACTGATTTTTCCAAAATTTCGATCAATCGAACCTGTTTTTCGATCGATCGAAATTGCAATTTAAATTTGCTATGAGTCTTTGTCTGTTTCAATCGGTGCTCGATTGGTGTTGGATCAATCGAAGCATTTTCGACTGATCGAATCTAATTTTCGATCGATCAAAAATCGTATGGAGAGTTTTTTAAAAACTGAGTTTCTCACGTGTTCATACACTTTTTCAAAACTTTAAAAACTCTTTCTCTCTCTATTCGATCGGTCTAAGGCTCCAAGCAAGTTTTTTGTCGTTTTCCTCCATAATTTTTACAAGGTTTTCCTTCTACAAGGCCGGTAAGACTATTTTGCCCCTTCTTTTTCATTTATTTTATGTTTTTCATGCATTAAATCATGCTTTTTAGGGAAAATTTCGAACCTCTTAGATTTTGGGTTTTTTGTTGATTCAAGCCATATTTCTTGAAATTGATCAATGGGTTTTTGTTATAAGTTGTTATATAACTGATCTTGATGGTTTAATTTGATCAATTTGATGGATTGTGAGAAATTGAAATTTCTAGGGTTTGAATCTACCCGATTTGGGGATTTTGTTCAAATTGAGTTTAATTGATGAAATTGGCTTGTTGGATTGATTAATTTGATCATTATAAACTGTTTTCTAACTTGTGTGATGATCAATTGGTCAATTTAGTACAAATTGAACAAGTGGTTTTTCAAAATTTTGGGGTTTTTGTTATAAACTCTATGCTAAAGCCAATTTTGTGATTCTAAACTTAAATTGAACTTGTTTTCACTGCATTAGAGCATGCATCATGACATTTATCTGTTCATGCATCATATAGATTGTTATTTCTATATTTGTTTTCTGTGCTAACTTGCAGTCTGCCCTTGGTTTTTTTTTTTTTCTTCTTTTGTTCTTTTTTTGGTTCTTTTCTATGTGCCTTGTCCTTACCCTAGCACCATGACTAGGAAGACTAGAGCCAATAAGAAAGCCTCCACTTCTTTTGATCCATCTTTTGAGAGTGATAGGTTTTCGAGTGTGAAAAACCAAGAGTTGTTTGAGACACTAAACCTTAAGAAAAAATTTTGGGCTGAGCGTAAGGTTTTGCTAGATGAGTTAGATCCTTCCATTAGGGCTAATTTTGAGCGTCGGGGTTGGTTGCCTCTTTTGGATATAGACCATCCTCTTCCTGCTACCCTGATTGGAGAGTTCTACTCGAACCTTTCTATCCACGTCTATGATTCTAACACTTTAGTAAAGAGTTGGATACGAGGTGTAGAGTTTACCATTACTCCTAGTGTAGTGGCTGATGCTCTTAGGGTACTTGTGGTCCCAAACCCTGTTTACCCTTATGATGAGTCTTCTCCCCTAGACGACATCATGTCTTACATCACTGGTTCTTCTATCTGGTGGGGTTCTGATTCTCGAATCACTTCTGTTAAGCTCACTGAGACTACCTATCTTTTCTTTAGGATAGTATGTCATTCCTTGTAGCCTATCTCTCATCTGCACACCATTCCTTTGGAGCGATGTGCATTTTTTTATGCTCTTGTTACAGATGCTCCTATTAGTTTTCCTCATTTGTTTCGTCGTTCTTTGAATGAAGTTCATAGGAGTTCCTCTACCGCTCATGCTCTTTTTCATCCTGTTTTCATTCATAGGATTTTGTTGTTTTTAGGTTTAGATGACTTCCTTGCTTTTGAGCCCGTACATATAGTAGCTCCCATAAGTGTCACTTTTCTTAGGCAGAGGGCTTCTCAGTTGAGACCGAGCTCTAAACGCCCTAGGGTTGAGCCTTTTAGTACTGCACCCCCTCATTCTTTTGCTACAGGTACTACTTCTGGTGAGGCGTTTGCTGATCCTGTAGATGCTACTGCTGTTGCTGTTCCTCCACCATCTGCTTCGGATGTTTTTGACATTCGATGTATGTTGGAGACTGTCATGACCGTTCAGGCGGCTTATAGTTAGCTTTTGGTGGACATGCTTGATGAGATCCATGCTTTGAGAGCTGATCCGGAGCATCTTCGATGTTCGCCTTGGCACCTCCCTTTGATGATGGATTCTGATTGCCCTTTGGCATTCCGTCACAAAAAGGGGGAGTATATTTCAGGAGTACTTTGTAGAGGAGATTTTTGTCTTAGGGGGAGTTTTTTATGTTTTGGATCTTGTGGAGTTATTTAGATTGTGTCTAGGTGCTTCATTGTGTATTTACATTTTGTTTTGGCTCTTGATGTATTTTTTGATAGGGGGAGATACATTGTTTTTGTTTATATGTTTCTTGTTTCATTGCTTATTGATTTATATTTATGAGTGATTCATGATATATGTCTTTATTTTGCTTTATGTGATATCAAGAAGTTAGTTGTGTTTTACTTGTATTTTCCACACAAGCGTTTATGCGTTTTGTTTAAGTGTTTTAGGAAAAATACAGGTTGGTTCAGTCGTGCTGCTGTCTACTCTTGCAACTGATAGCTAGTAGTTAGGTTGGATTTGTTGTAATGGGCATTATTTGTGTAAAGGGCTTTTCTTTGTAAACTTTGAGCATTTTAGTTTGTGTTTTGTCACGAATTGCCAAAGGGGGAGTTTGTTAGGTTCTAAGTACTTAGGAACTAATGTATTAGAACTCTAATTTGTATTGTTGGCAATCCATGATCAAAACAGGTTTTATAGTCTTCTTTAGACTTGCTCAAAGTGTATGCGTTTTATGTAAAGTTTGAATCGAGTTGTTGTAGAAGTTATAGTATGATTCTACCTAGCTCGATCGATCGAGAATTAGACTCAACCGATCGAAATTCGGGCAGAACGTTTTTTTGTAGAATTTTCCAACTTAGCCCTAAGCCCATATGACATGTATACTTTTAGGAAAACCCTTTTGTTGTGTGTGTGAATCTTTTGTGAGATCTAGAGGTATTTGCCTTCACACATACTTATGATTATCAAGAAGGAGAATTCGATTCAAGAACTTGATGATCATTCAGTTGCTGCAATAAAAGCTTAAAGATACACAAGCAGGAGTGCTTGTACTTGCTGGAGAATCCAAGAAAGAAGGAGTTCGTGGTCTCGGAGCTTGCACATGGTCATGTTAGTAAGTTTCTACTGGTGGGTAGCAATAGGATGTTAGTGGTCTAAGTCGCTATTGTAAAACTTTGATTCTTTCATAGTGGATTCGGTTTACCTTGAGGATAGCTAGGTTAAATCTTCCCCAGGTTTTTACCGGTGTGGTTTCCTGGGTCATCATATTTTTGTGTTCTTTATATTCCGCACTTTACATTGATATGATTATATGATTGTGTTAACCTAGAACTGAAATTTGGACTAAGTAATAACTTGACTAATTAACTAGGTTAATCCGATTGTGTTTTAAGGGGTCTAAAAACTAACCGTGTGTAGTATTATTCTTTGAATAGATGCTACCAATAGACTTTGGAAAAGGTGATGAAACTAGTCAGTAACCCTAAGACTAACTGGGATGAGTTCTAATTTGGGCTTTACATAATTTGAAGGGGAAAAGTTTCTGACCTATAATTGTAAGTTGAGCTACCATGCAATTACCACGTTCTGTTGTAGAGAAATGCCAGAGCGTAAGTAATGCTTGAGGACTCCATCATTCAAGATGTAAAATGGGATTAGTAAGATAAATGGGATTAGTAAGATCCAAAGTTAAATACATAGGAGGAGGGTTCAAGAACTGAATCCTCAGCATATCTATATATATATATATATATATATATATATATATATATATGCTAATGGGGAAACCTTATTCAATTCTTAATGAAGGCTCTCTAAAATTGTAAATTGATTTAGCATTCACTTATTGCCTTATTGGTGTATTTCTATTTTAATTGTTGAGGTTCTGTTGTTCATTTGGTGTTGTGAGTTTTTTTTTTTTTTTAAATGAAAATGAGTATCTGCACTCATCTTTGCATTTCTAGACTTGAGGGGGTGTTTGGTAGAGGAGTTTGAGTAATGTTATTTGGGTGTTTTTGATATATGTGTGAGTGAAAAAGTGTGAAATATTGTTTAAAATGCTCAAAATTGTGATTAAAATGGGCTACCAAACGGGTCCCTAGTTATAAAAGCTGCTTGTATTGGTTTCACTTCTCATTAATGGCCGGAAGGAATACATAAGAGATGAACATTTGTCAAAAATGGGAACCTGGAAGAATTGAAAAAAAAAAAAAAATTAAAAAAGAAGTTGTACAGATCTTGGCCTAATACTTATGAAGATCCAAGAATTCGATAAAGATAATATATGAGCTAGGTTTCTTTATTAAGGTTTTATAAGTGTGAGTTTGACACTAAAGAGAATAAAATTACAATGAATGATACTATGTTTCTTACTTACTATTAAAAAAAGAAAAAAGGAATGATACTATGAAATCATATGGCTGCTTGAGCTGTTTCAAGAGACGAAAAACAAAACCCATAAAAGCAGACTGAGACTGGGACCATGGTTGTCAAAATCGCGACCTGAATCGTAAAATTGCACGATTTTACGATCCCACCTCAACAAAAAGTTTAAAATCGTAGTAGGATTGCAAAAATGGTAGGATCGTATGTAGGATAGTATAGGATCGCATAGGATCGTAGGATCGTATGGGATCCTACCGATCCTACCATTTGGCTTGAAATTTTTTATTTTTTATTTTTTATTTATTTATTATTATTATTTTTTTAAGTGGGATTCATTTGGGTAAGATAATCCACTTAAACCCATAAACCCAACGAGTCATCAGAAGCCCAATAATGAATTGAAGTCTCAAATTTACCCCTATGTCAACATAAAATCTTAAAAAAACCTATAATACTTAAGTTTAACGTTTTCAAAAACAAAACCTAAAATATTTAGATGATAAAATGGGATATGACAATGACAATGATTAGATTAGAAGAACCTTAAAATGGGAATTCTCTTTTGGATTTCATATTTGTAATTTGTTAGTTTACCTTAAATTGAGAATTCTCTTTTGGATTACATATTGTAAATTTGTAGTTAGCTAGTTTTTATATGCTAACTAGCCTAACTTATTTTTGGATTTGGAACTTAGAATTTGGAAAACATTTTTCATATGTGTAGATAATATTTTGGTACTTAGTTGTTAATTAAACATATACTAAACTTTTTAGATACATTATGTCAAAAGTTAAATATATTTTGTTTCGTTAGAATGACATAAAAATGATGTAATGCGTGCAAATTACATTTTTTGATGCAATTTTTTTTTTTTAATAGATGGATTCATATTTTAAGTGATTATATAATATACAAAGTCACTATCAATAGGTTTTTTGCTTAAAATCTGAAAATAGGTAGGATCTTACGATCCACGATTCGATTCTACGATCCACGATCCTATCTACCTTCAACAATTCTACGTAGGATCTCGATTTTGACAACATTGACTAGGACACTCTCATATATGTTACCAATTTTGTCCGATCTTTCACCATATCCTCAATCTTTTATCTTTGAAAGCCACTCTCAAATCAAATGTCAATTCTTCAATTACAAAGATTGGGGGACAAATAAATGAACTAATGGGATATTATCTTAGTCCATGAGATGCATAGTATGTGATTTATATAAAAAGTCACAGAAGATATAAATTACTAATTCTTTGTAAACTCAGAATTTTAGTTCATAGTCGGTGATGAAAATTGGGCATTTCATCTGCGAAAACTATAACATATCAACTACGATGATTTGTCTTGATCATAGAAGTGAAGACTTCTAGTTGATATGTTGATATGTTTTAAGAGTTAAGACATATTGAACTGGACCACTGTGAGATTTATTATTCTCCTAACGACTGTCAAATGAATAATAAATCTCACGACTTCTATTTACATCAACTCTAAATCCTGAGAGAATAATGAACATGATCATGAGGTGTAGGTTGCTTTGATATATCAGGAGTGAGATCTATAAGTTACGGTCAAAACCTCAGTATGTTGGGCAGCCGCATTTAATGTTGATGGAACATATATTCTCAAGATGGAATTCATAATCTCTTAACGGAGATATAAAATATTCTCTTGAGATAAGTTTAATGGATTTGGTTATTCAGAGTGTTGGGCCCAACCACTTTAATAAGGAGTTACTAAAGTATATATTTATGAAATTGGATTTCATAAATATATGATAAATAATATAAAGGATTAAACCAAGTACTCAAGAATTAAGATGTAGTAATCTTCAAAGTGGAAGTCAACATTCATGATTTTGTACTACTACGAATATTTTAATGAAGAGGTTGCATGTATAATAAAGTCTTGGGATATAATTTATTAATAAGGCCTAGAGTGCAATTATATTCTTATAATGGTATTGAATATAATTAATGGTAACTTTGGACTTGTCAAGAGTTGATAGAAAAGCCCAAAGCCCATTAGAGCTAGAGTCTTATTTGTTCCCTTTGGTCTCATCTCAAGCCACAAACTAAAACCCAATTAGGTAGGCCCAAAAGGCTAACCCAATTAGATAATCAGTTTTTATTTAATAAGAGTTATTAAATAAAGAAACTACCAAGGTAGTTATTATGTACGTATGATGAAAAGAAAAGAAATCAGTTTTTCTCTACAAGGAGAAGAAGAATGATTTTTCTTTGAGAATCTATGTACAAAAGGACTGATTGAGAGACCATACATCTTGGGCACCATGTGGAATTGAGATGAAGAATAAAGGTATTCTCAAGTCTTGGTTTTGAATTTCACTGCATCAAGGTACGCTCTCTATTCTTTTTTCTAGAATTCAAAGTTACATGTTATCTTTCATGAATGAAGTAGATCCGTGTTTGTTGCTTCCGCTGTGTGTTTTGTATGAGATGCAAAACCAGATTTTCCAACAAATGGTATCAGAGCGGTCTTCAATATCATGCTTGTATAACATGTGATTGGGTTTTAGAATTAAAGAAATAGTTTTCTTGGTGTTTCAAAATTCTGCAATAAAATTTTCTGCATACTTGTTGCACGTATGGTCTGATATAGATACATGTTGGGTTTTATTAATTTATTGTTAGATTAATAATTGAACATGCTTCTATATGTTTTGATAAAAGATAGCAAGAAGGGAACTGTATGAAATCGTTTTTGCTTTCTGCACTAGGCGCCCATGTTCATTCTTGATTAAAGAATGAGGAAAGCCAAAATGTTTGTCTTTGTTTCGGTGTCCGAATCAAAGAGTTAACTGTTTTTTGGTTTTCGGTAGTGCGTGGGAAACTTGCTATTTATCGTGATCTACGATGTGGATTCATAGTTGTGAAAATTTTGCAGTCATTTTTCTGCATATTATAGTTTTTGAAACTATTGTTTAATTAAAACTGATTTTGATGTTATGATGTTGTTTAAGTTTGATTTTAACCATGTAAAATTGAATTTTAACACTTTAACATCAATGAAATTCAAGTTTTAATCTTAATCTCATCGTTTTTTATCATTAAGAATGTGTTTTGTTCATTGGAAACGTAAAAAACGGTTAACAGAAAAAATGGCTGTTTTTGGGCGTTTTCACGACTGGCGAGTCGCGAGTGAGTTGCCAGAGCTTCTAAATGAACTCGCAACTGGGCGAGTCGCCAAAACGAGTCTCCAAAACTCGCGATTGGAGTCTCACGGCTGGGCGAGTCGCCAAAACGAGTAGCCAAAACTCGCTACTCGCGTGAGTAGCCAGAATGAGTAGCCAAAAATTTTGACACCTATTTATTGATTTTTCACTTGTTTTTTACTAAGTGTTAAAACTTTGATTAAAAGCAAAGCTTTGTGATTAATTTTATAGTCCTTAAAAGTTTAGGACATTTATTGATCATTATCTAACTAAAAGACCTAATGAGATCAAAGATGTTAGTTAAATAGAACTCTTAGTCCTAAATTGTTTTATGATTAAAAGTCCTTAATTTATTTTAATTAGAGGTTTTTAATGAGATTAAAATTCTAATTAAAAGGTATATAGTTTCTAATGAGATTAGAATACTTTATCTAGTAAATTAAGAATAGAGTTCTATAGGTTTTGAATTTCACTGCATCAAGGTACGCTCTCTATTCTTTTTTCTAGAATTCAAGGTTACATGTTATCTTTCATGAATGAAGTAGATCCGTGTTTGTTGCTTCCGCTGTGTGTTTTGTATGAGATGCAAAACCAGATTTTCCAACACAATCAGCATCTGCAAACCCCTTCAAGTGTAAATCTGTGTTAGAGGAGAACATAAGACCCTTTCCTGGTTCACTTTTCAGGTATTGCAAGACTCTATATGCTGCATCCAGGTGTGGTTTTCTTGGTCTAGACATGTATTGACTAAGTTTATGGAAAACAAAAGTGATATCTAGTCTTGTGATTGTCAAATACAATAGCCTGCCTATTAACCTTCTGTAGCTACTTGGATCTTTAAGCTCTTCTCCCTCCAACTTACTTAATTTGAGATTTTGTTCCATAGGTGTCTTAGCTGGCTTACATCTAAGCATACCAGCATCATTAAGAACTTCAAGTGTGTACTTTCTTTGACAAAAAGCAATCCTTTTGTCTGATATGGCAACCTCCAGCCCAAGAAAGTACTTCAAGTCACCTAGATCCTTTAGCTTGAACTTGTCATCTAACATAACCTTGAACTTGTCTATCTCAGTTTTATCATTACAAGCTATTAAGACATCATCCACATACACTAAAAGAACCATGAAAACATCACCTTGCCTTCTAGTAAATAAGGAATAATCAGCTTTGGACTGAGTGAAACCAAGCTGAAGCAAAGTACTAGAAAACTTGGCAAACCATTGCCTAGAAGCTTGTTTAAGGCCATATAAGGATTTATTGAGCTTACAAACTACCTCGCCCTGGCTATGAAACCCTTGTAGAAAAGCCATATACACCTCTTCATCTAAATCACCATGAAGAAAGGTATTATTCACATCCAATTGACTAAGAAACCAACCCTGAATTGCAGCCACAGCAAGAAGAATTTTGACAGAAACCATCTTTGCCACAGGGGAAAAGGTTTCAAAGTAATCCACACCTTTCTGTGTAAATCCCTTAGCAACTAACCTAGCCTTGTACCTTTCAATTGAACCATCAACCTTGTACTTAATCTTGTATACCCATTTACATCCTATGGGTTTCTTACCAGCAGGCAGTAGGGTCAATGTCTAGGTATTATTAGCCTCAAGTGCAACTATTTCAGCAAACAGAAAGACTTGTAAGAAGGAGAGAGGTGGTGATAAGAAACATGTGAAGAAAGAGGATGGGAAGTACCTGAATGAGGAGGATTGGCATCAAGAACAAAATATACCTGATTGCAATGATAAGCCTGTAAATAAGAAGGTTGTTTGTCTGCTCTAAAAGACCTTCTAAGAGGGACAGGATCAACAACAGGTTCAGGAGGTTCTGCAGGTACCTCATCAAGCAAATCATCATCAAGGGAATGATGAATTTGGATGATTGAATCATGAGGAACAGCAGAAGAAGAGGGTTTGGACTGAAGGATGTTATCAAAAAGAGGATCAACAGCAACAAAGATTGGGGGACAAGGCAGCCGGATAGTCTTGATATTTGAAAAGGCGATCAACTTTCTCCCAATTATATATGATGTTACAGTAGGATTTTTGTCGAGTTGCAGAAAGAGCAATTGTGGTGGTCTCACAATTATATGGTTTATGTCGGCCACTTTTATTTAGTTAGTGGTATTTGGAGTATACACAATACATGAACATGAGGTAAGGAAGTAGCGATATTTGGAGTCTAGCATGACTCTGAATCCCATAGGAAACGGCTTATTTCACTAAAATAGGCCCACTTTGTTTTTCAATAACCGAATCATCTCAGTACATTTTAATGCTTGGTCGCTCATGTTAAAATTTTAGTTTTTTTTTTTTTTTTTTTTTTCATTAATGTGGATTGGAGAAATTTTGGAGTTTAATAGTTATTTCATTCTAGTGTGCTGACGTAAAACTAATGCTTTGAATGAGGTTAATTAAACTTTAATTGATCAATTATTATCAAACCTTGAAGAACTAAATAAATTTTTTTTTTTTACTAGGGTTTGTTTTACGTGAAAAAAGAAAGGGGGTTTTGTCAAAAGGTAGTTATTGTTTGAAAAAGGTAGCTATTGTTTGAAATAAGCTATTCTAATCAACAATTAAGTGTGTGTTTGGGAGAGGATGTTTGTGCGTTTTGCGTTTGAGAGAGAGGCACTGTTCATAGACCAGCCATGAAGTGAAAAACACAATAGTGTTTCAACAACAGTGTTTTGTCTTTTTAATATTATTTTGTTACAGTGTTTTCAGTAATAAATTTTTAATTTTTAGCAAAATAAACGGTATCTAAACAAATCTTAAAACTCTGTTTGAAAACTTTGACTTCAATGGGGGCTGAGTTACTGAGTATACAGTATACAATCAGTTTAGGAATAATTCAAGTAACTTATAAAATTGAGGTCAACTCATTGATCTTTTAATATTGCCCTTAGTGGCTCGCAGTTTGCTACTTCTAAACTTAACTAGGCCCAGCCCCAGCCTCCCCATCTAGGCCCAAATATTTATGGGCAAACGACCATGATCTAATGCGAGGTTTTAAAATGAGTTTGGAGGTTCAACAACCAAATGATATGAGCCTCTAATGGGTCTCTTATCCAGGAAAGTAAAATTAGGACGGACTTCAATTGTATGCACCCAATCTTCAATCTGGGAAGCGTTCAACTTAAGCCCACAATGAAGGTAATATCTATTCTGCTCTTGATCTTGTTAAACTATCTCAAATTGTTGACGAGACCAGCCTTATCAAGCCCCTAATCTCGCTATGGTTTCTATAGCATGGAACTGCATGTAGAGAGGTTAACTGGGTCTTGACAGTTAGAGCACTAAGGGCAATAATTAAAAGAGTACAACTCAGAGTGCCTAATCTATATAATAAAAGTTAGGTTTAGAAATTGTGGTTGCGCCAAGTGGCTACACCATATTGCAGAAAAATATTTAGATTTTTAAATTTTTTAAAATATATATACAATATTCCTTCTCCTATAATTTTTAAGTTGATAAATATCTTAATTTAATTACAATTCAATGATCCATCTATTCCTTATTTAATTATTGTACTATACTACACGTAAAAAGAAAACATTTATATATAATAAAAAAAAATGTAACAATGTGTATTATAAATAAATATATATATATATATCAATGTGTATTATAAAAAAAATTAAAAAAAAAAAAGCAGCAACGCAGAAGTCTAATGCATTGAAGAAATTGAAGAAATTTTTTTAAATTGTTAGATTTTAAAAAGAAAACATTTATATATATATATATATATATAAAGTCTAATGCATCTTAAATTGCAGCAACGTAGAAGTAGTGTAATCTAATTCTTCTTATTTTTTAATTATTACACTAAAAAAAAAGGTTCAATGCATCTTAAATTGTAGCAACGAATACTACACTTAAACAAAAGAGGTCTAATGCATCTTAAATTGCAGCAACTAATATTAGATTAACATTAGACTTTTTGTTCATATCAACTTCTAATTACAAAGATCAACAAAAACTAATTAGATAAACCCAATCCGAATCAAATATAACTCCCAAAACTAATTAGATAAAACAGGAATACAAAAACTTCTTATTAAAATGAATTACAGGGAACAAAAAAACTAATTAGATAAAGAGTAAGATGCATAAAACATAAATAAATAAACAAAAAAGGAGAAGATAAATTTGATCACAATCGAAATCTTATCCACATCAAATACCACTTCCAAATATTAATATTTTACTATTACATATTGACTCCATTAATTTTCAAACTAAGTCCTTCTCTCGGTAAAAATAAAAAATAAAAATCTTTCTCTCTCCCTCTCCTAGATGCAGTTTGACATGGAAAACATCACTACCAGCACAGGCAAGTATTTTTTTTACACTTACATGCACTTGATTTGTCTTTCAAATATGCATATAGTTTACACTTTACATGCACTTGATTTGTCTTTCAAATATGCATACAGTTTGGTTGTGTATTTTATAATCATTAGCAAGATTAAAATGAAAATCCATTATGAGTTTACGACTATCAAGATTTGTAGATCCAGCCAACAAAAAGCAAAGAAACACTATTCTTGCAAATAGATCATATAAGCAATGAATAATTGAAGGTAACCAATATAGTCATACATTTATTTTACATAATAAATTTGTATCGAATTACAAATTTATCTACTTTAATTGTGTACATTTATTTTATAATAAATTTGTTTCGATAAACTAATCTTCCTGAAATATGAATACTTCAACAAACCAAGATGCTAATGCTATTGCAATAAATTTTTGGTAAAAACAACTGCAAACTCATCTACTTCGATTGTGCACAATTATTTCATAATAAATTTGTTGTGAAATACAAATGAAGGTAATAAACTTAGTCATGTGTATTTTTCATACCATTTTTCTTTGCAAGTAATTTTTAACATTTTTTTTTTTTTTTTTTTACTTTTCTTAGTTGTATCTTTATTTATTTATTCAATGAAAATTCCTTTAATCCTACTAACATATGGAAACTTTAAAAGATAAAATTTTGTAAACTAAATCATTATCTTTTTTTTTAAAAATGATTTTAATCATTGTGGTGGGCCTTTTTGTGATGTTGGGCTGGGCTGCCTCCTGCTGTACTGGGCCCAAGTGTTCTAGATAAGAGAGCTGGGACTGGTCCAATTGCAACCCACCTTGATCCGGTTTGTGCGCAAACCATGCCCCGTTTACCAAAGCTTTGGTCACATGCCCATGGTAGGCGGAGCTGCTATGGAAGAGTTATGAAAAGCAGATATAATAAAGATAATAACAGAAAGTGCGTTTGCTGATAGAATAAATAAAGAGTCCTTAGTTAAAATGAAGATCACAACTGCAGAAAAAGAGCCTTGAAGATGAAATGGCAGAAATAAGCAGGGAAGAAATGAGTTATCAAAGAAGGAAAAGATCAATCTGCCATGCTAAGGTAGATTACAAGACCAAGGCCAAGGAGGGAACTGTTTCCTCAATGTGAATAATCTCTTAGGAAGATCCTGTTGTGGAAATTAATCACTTTGAGAGAAGCGGACCTGAATGGCTTGTGCCCAAAAGAATCCTTTGTCTCTAACAGAGAGTGAGCCTGTAAAGGGAGAGAAAGGATTAGCCTATTGGTGCATGCCTGCCATTCTATGCTCTCTATTTTTGTTATTTCTAATTCTCTTTCCCTCCTCTCTTTTTTTCTCAGTGCTTACCTATCTAGTAATGTTGTGATTCTCTCTTAGTGATTACTATTGCTGCGATAGTGATCCCCCCCACTGTGCACGGGAAGGGTCTTTTATATACTGTCTGCCGTGACTGACTTTTAGCATTTTAGCCTTTAACTATCTTTGTCTGGTCTAGGTGTCCTTGCCGACCATCCTACTGGTTTGTCAGCTATCTAGCCACCACTACTTACTAGTGCTGGCTGCGCCACTTCCCATCACCAGACAAAGAAGGTTATTTTGTTTGTTTGTTCATTGTGGCATTCTTATGCGCTACAGTGTGGGTGTTCTCTCCTCCTATCCCTTATTGATAGGCCACAAACTGAATGACCCATTGTGATATAAATTAATTAATTAATTAGCCAAGTTATTAATTAATCAATTTATCATGCAAACGCGTGGTAACACAAACAAATCACTAATAAACTAATTATGCAACAAAAAATAAATAACACGGTGATTTGTTTACGAATGAGTAAAACCTAACGGCAAAAACCCCACTGGGTGATTTTCAGGTCACCACTCCCGAAACTCCACTATTATCACAACAAGCGGTTACAAGTAAAAGTAAAGGAATTCCAAGTATTTTACCAACCTACAGTTGAACCCTTACCCCAATACTCAATTAGACTTGTTCTGTAGTGACAGTTCCCCTTTTCGATGTACGGCTCTCAATTGAACCATGTATCATAATTTTCTTTTTAATAAAGCAACTATGAAATTTGAATAAGTTCTTACTTGGATTTTTAATCACTTTTGAACAATGTAAGTAACTCATTTTCTTTAAAGTAACTATGCAATTTGATTAGGAATTCCTATGTGACTTTTTGGTATACTGCATGCTCCACTCATTCCTTTCTTCCTCATTCAATAACTATTGAATTTGTATGACAATTTACATTTCACTAAAGCAACAATGAAATTTGAATTGGATTTATAATCAATTTTGAATAATGTATGTAATACTCATTTCCTCTTTTTTTAAAAGTAACCACGCAATTTAATTACGGTCCTATGTGACGTTTTTGGTATACCGCGTGTTCCACACTTTTTTTTTTTTTTTTCCAATTTCAATAACAATCGATTTTAAACATGTATTACAATTTACTTTTTAATAAAAAATAACTATAAAATTTGAATAAGTTTCTGCTTAGATTTGTAATCACTTTTGAACATAATACATTATACTTATTTCCTTTTCTTTAAAGCAATTATGCAATTTGAATAAATGTGACTTTTTTAGGTATATCACATGATCCGCGCATTCTTTTCCTCTTATTCAATAACGATCAATTTGAACTATGTATGATAATGTACTTTTCAATAAACCAACTTTTAAATTTGAACAAATTCAGTTATAAAAAAACAAATTTAGATAAGCTCCAATTTAGATTTGTTTGGTATACTGCTTGTTCTACATATTCCATTCTTTTGAGTTCAGGAATTATCATTTCCAAGGAATGCAGGCATTGTTTTCTTTACAATAAAGCAATTTCGTAATTTGAATAAGTTCCAGTGTAGCGTTATGTTGTATGCCAATTTTTTCCATATATTTTATTTTTCTAGATTTAAAGGTGATCTCTTTTAAGTAACATAAGTAAAGCAAGTATGTAATTTGAATAATTCAGTAATGAAATTTGAAATGAAACCAGGGTGATGGCTTTTATTTAGTGGTATAGTTCCAAAGTAATCCGTGTGCATGAACATGAGGTAAGGAAGTAGTGATATGTGGAGTCTTTCAAGACTCAGAATCCCATAGGAAACCGCCAATTTCACTAAAATCGGTCCAATTTTTTTTTAATAACCAAATCATCTCAGTACGTTTTAATGCTTGGTCGTTCATGTTAAAATTTTAGTTTTATTTTATTATTAATATTAATTTTTTTTATGAGAAGATTGTAACTTTATTAAGAAAAAGATAAATACAGTACATCGTGAATAATAGCCAACTCAATCAGTTGTAGATTTTCTTCTACCTAAGTTACAGAACTATCAGAATTGTTGATACTTCTTTGGCATATTTTGCCAAGATATGTGCTGGTTTATTCCTTGTTGTTTCACATGAGAGACTCAAGTGGATCGAAAAGCTAGAAGTTTCTGCTTGATCCCTTCCAAGATGTTTGAATTGGTAACTGGTGGAACACAAGAACCCATAAGAGCATCAGAAACAATCTTTGAATCACACTCCAAGACCACATACACCATGCTATCATAAATATCAGCTCCAAAGGTCTCCACAAACATGCTGCACAAACACCAAATACCAGACCAAGTCCATAAATTCACAATACCGAACTCCCTGCATATCAAAAGTAGTCCCAGATTGAAGCCACACCTCACGAGCTGTTTCACACTAACAAAATAAATGTCCACTAGTCTCATCACACGACCCACAAGCCTCACAGACAGCTTCGCCTATAGACGATGGCACAGATTCGCTTTGGTGGGTAAAATGTTTCTACACAATCTCCACGCAAAAGTCTTGATCTTATTCGGCAAATTCAGACCTCAAACAGTCCGCCTGAAGATATTGTGATTTGAATTATTTGAAGTTTCCCCTGTGCTGTTCACAAACTCAGCCAAAGCAAGCTTGTAAGCACTGCAAACCGTAAATTTGCCCTTTGGGGTGTAGGCCCAAACTACTCTGTCAGGTGGTATATGATTGCTCAATGGGATGGCTAGGTGGTATATGATTGCTCAATGGGATGGCTAGGATAGAGCGGGCATCAGCAGGATGGAAGACTTGCCTTACCAGTTTTATTTTAATTTTTCATTGATGTGGATTGAAGGAATTTTGGAGTTATTAGAGTTATTTCAGTTTAGTGTGCTGACATAAAACTAGTGCTTTGAATGAGGTTTATTAAAATTTAATTTGGTCAATTATTATCAAACCAGTTTCACGTGAAAAAAGACGGGGTTTTGTCAACCAGGTAGCTATTTTCTGAAATAGGTTATTCTCTTCTTCTTTTTTTGATGAATCTGAAATAGGTTATTCTAACAATCATTAAGACCCTATTTGATAACTCTAACTTCAATGGGGCACAGTATAAAATCAGTTTAGGAATGATTGAAGTATCTTGTATAAATTGATGTTTAATATTGCCCTTAGTGGCTCGCTACTTCTAAGCTTAACTAGGCCCAACCCCAGCCCCACATCTAGGACCAAACTTTTATGGAATACAACCATGATCTAATTCAAGAGATGACATATGTTTATAAAATCGAAAATGAGTTTGGAAGGGCTCAACAACGATAGTTAGGACTGAGGTCAATGGTATTCACCCAATCTTTGATCTGGGAAGCATTCCACTTAAGCCCACATCTATTTGGTTATTCATGAAAACAAAGATTTAAAAAAAAAAAAAAATGTAATAGAATCAGGGATCACAATGAAGGTAACATCTACTCTGCTCATGATCGTATTAAACTATCTCAAATTGTTGAGGAGACCAACCTAATCAAGCCCCTAATCTTGCCATGATTGCTATAGGTCTTTTTTCTTTCTTTTTTTTGATATGAAAATATCGAATTTCATTTATAAATGAAATTGAAATAAGACAGAGAGTTCTACCACCAGAGAATACAATTAGATACAATCATTTTGGATCAGTTGATAGATAATGGAGGAGCAATCCCTTTCCAAAACAGAGATTCCTCACTCCATCTGGCTTCTTGTGCCAGCTCATGGGCAGCTTTGTTGTAATTCCTTTTCACGTGTTTATGCTCCAGCTTCTGAAGTCCTTAAGGAGGACAATGCTATGAAACAGATGGCCGAGACAGCCTCTTGTTTCCCCCTTTTAGACGCTTTGAACTGCTGTCAGAGCATCGGATTCGATGATTATATTAGATAGCTTCATATCCTTAGCGAGAAGAATACATGATTCGATAGCCAGAGCCTCCACTTCCATCATTGAGAACAGGCCAGTGAGATCCTTTGACCAAGCTGCAATAACCATCCCCTCAAGAGTTTCTAATGACCACCCTTACACTAGAATTCCTCCCTTGATCCGATGTGGCTCCATCGACATTAACTTTGAAGACTCCGTTGGGAGGGGCTTCCCATTTTCTGCTCTCCTTGGTACGATACTGGTAGGGAGCTCTCCAGTTTTCTTTGTAGTCTTTCAGATATCCCATAGCAAACTTCCAAATCTGGTGAGGGAGTTAGCAAGTAGACTCAAACACAACCTAGTTTCTATTATACCAAATTGACCGAGCTGTCCTAAAAAAAGATTCCAGGTCCGTGGAAGTCCCAGGTGCAAGAATTTCTAGCGCTGTGTCAGAAGCATCCCAATAATTCATCAATAGATTTACAAGGCAATCTTCCCAGCAGCTCCATACTCTTTTGGCAATATCACTTTTAATTAAGGCATGGGAGATAGATTCCGGTTCTCTATCACAGCAAGGGCATAACATTCCTCTATTAATTCCTCTTACCTGCACTAATACCAGGATAGTCAAACAATTCTTTTGTAAAATATCTAACTAAAATTGTCAAATTTTCAGAGCTGTCCCATTGTGCTAGTAGAAGGATATGTAGGCAGCTTAAGCCTAATATGGAAAGGAGTTGACATTGAGGTGGTAAAAGTCCAATCTAAATTTCATTAATGCCAATGTGGTAATTATAGAATATTATTGGAGTCTAATAAAAACGTATCCCTCTTTCTCTCACATAATAGTGAGTCTCACTAATTAAATTCATAATTAGACCTACTACTTATGTGAGATAAAAGAGAATGCATTTATTGTATTCTTAGAGCATTCGATAATTTTCCATTGTGAAGGTTTATCCTAGGGACCATGAACATAGCTAAACAAATTGAGAAATATTTTATCCACAACATTTTCTAAACAAATTATAAGTAAAAGGTTGTTACGGATTGTTATTAGTAGATACAAAAGTAATTTTAGTAGTACGTTTAAAGAAAACTGATAAAAACTCACTACTGAGAAGAAGAGAATGAGAGTAGCTTGATTTGTTGTGAAAGTATTACGAAAATCTATGTTTTAAAAACTGGACCGGACCGACCAGTCCGATTGTTGAACCAGGAACCAGAGGCCAGTCCGATTTGGTAAAAAGGCCTAAAATCGGGGTTAAACCGGTCAAAAACTGGTCAAAACTAGAAATTGGAGACAAATCCAGTTTTGTCTCTGGTCTGATTTTTAAAACCATGATGAAAATATTATGAACGTAACACTTCTCGAAAGAATTATTATAGAAGAATCTTAATGAGATTGCCAAAGTATTTAAGCAATCAGGCTTGTATAGTTAATTTCAAAACTATTCCCAAAGCCACCGAGAAGAGAAGGGAATGAGAGTAGCTTGAAGCTTTTCGATGGTGTGTTCTTAGAAATTAGAATTATGTTTAATCATGTGGAAGTTGACCGTGGACCCAAGGCCGTACACGTTGTCCTAAATTAAGGAATATCCGCCATGATCACAATAGTGAAAATGAGACACTCTTAACAAAAGGGTTAGATAGAAATTTTTGTAATTCTCAAAGGTGTATATTTCAAGATTTCATGATTATTGAGTGAGTGATTTATAACTTAGAAGTGATCTCAAATTAGAAAGCGTAAATTGTTTTCTTTTTAACCTTTATATTTTTGCATCGTGTTACTACTAAAGATTTTAGAGCTATTGTTCCTATTGAAGTGAACCTTGCCACATTAAGTACTATGAGTACTAGAGCAACACTTTGTTTGTAGGCTTTGGAGCTTGATTCTGGTAAAGTTTTGAGACTTCTGGATGTGTTTGAATCCCCTCCATAAGAGGGAGGTGAGTCTCTATTTATAAGAGTCTTTAAGAGATTTGATAACACATGATTAGTTATGAGCAAAGACACTTATCATAATTTAAATGGAGAGACTTTATGTTTTGCTCTCCAAGGGACACATGACATTATTTGATTAGTCAAAGTGTTTTAATTTAAAACAATACATGACAATATTCAATTTGATTGCTTATGTCATTTAAATTAAAATATCAACATGTGTTGACATGTGATTGGCTCTTGGACATCTTGTGTAATTTTTATTCATTGACACTTGGAATATTTTTCATTAGTCTTTGAATAATGAAAGTGGACCCACTAAGTAGCACGTGGTGTCTTGTAATTGGTTGCAAAATTTTTACTTCTACACCAATCTGGATAGAATAGACCACCACCCGACAAAAATCCAATCCATTTAGTCCATGTCCCTCACTAGTCGGCAATGAGTCTGAAACTTCTCCACCTTATCTGATTGTGTTGATTACAGGTTGGGCACAAACTCAACCCAGACCGATCTGTGGACACCCTTACCTATTATCCCATAGTTATAAGGGTGGAAATGTTTTTTAACCTAAAAATCATTGATAGTAAGTAGTTCTTAGTATGTAATACCAAACAAAAAGTAAATTCCTTAATTTCTCTCAATAAAATGGCAAAAGTTAGGTATAATTCATTAAGTGTATTACCTTAAGCTTATTAATTAAACTTAAACGCGTGGTTGTGTTGACCACTATTATCCTTATTAAAGAGAAATAAATTTATTTTTTTTAAGAAGAAGAAATAAATTTAATTTAATTAGGTAACATGATGTAAGAAAGTGTACCTCAAATTTACCCATGATTTAATATCTCTTGAAAGGCGGCTACTAATGAAAAAATAAATAAAAAATATTGGTAAAAAATTGATCTTTGGGAATTCATTTTTGACAAGTTACAAACCCACCTATATTTTCCTCCCTGGTAATACAGAGATATTAGCCAACACATTAGTTTACATAGTTGGCATTTACACGTCAACAAGCTATCTATGCTGTACAATACCATTATTTATTAGAGTTTTTATTTTCCTAAAACACACACACTCTCAGAGGCGGAGGCACACATAAGCTTGGGGGCCATGCCACCCCCCCCCCCCTCCCTCTCTCTCTAAGCTTTTGAAACCCCTATATAATACTATATAAAATCAAGTTGGCCCCTGCATATGTATTAATTGGCCCTTCCAAAAAAATTCACATTCTTAGTCTAATGTTAGTTTGAGTGGTTTCCCCTTTGAAATATGTTGTGGTTGTATGATCGATCAAAGGCTTAAGGCAATTATCTCTCAAAACTACATAGAATGACACACTAGGACGAGTGATAAAAAATATTTGATGCCACAAGTATGTCTCAATCTTATTGGTTGATGATTGGATGTATTCAGAGCATGGAACTATTAGGATTAAAGAAAGTATATGGAAGTAATGGAAATAATTAGCTAAGTGGGGTTGTCTAGCAAATTATGGCATAAAAAATGACTAAAACAAAGTAAAAGTATTAGTTACCCTTCAGTCATTTGCCTTTGGTTCAGCAAGTGACTGGAGCAATTGTTTATATATTTTATTTTGTTGTGGGTCTTATGCATCATACAATGTTAATTTCTTTATAGCATTCCTTTCGAAATATGAACATTTTACAATTACAATATTTTAGTTTCTCAAGTGGACTTCACCCAACAAAACACACATTTACTCAAAAAAAAAAAAAAAAAATTAGCAGTTTTTTTTTTTTTTTTTTTAAGTAAACAAAAGTGCACTATGTTTGTGCATGTTCAAATGTGAAAGTTGCTAAAAGTTTATTGTTTTGCTTAAACTAGCGATTTTTTTGGTGGCATTCTTAGTCATTAAGCTTCATTTCTTCATTTCTTTTAATTCTATCTATCTAACACATACGTACACATAAATGTATGAGTTATGACTAATGTACAAACATGTAATTCGGCCCCCCCAAGTTAAAAATCCTAGCTATGCCCCTACACACACTCTGCTAAGTGGATGTCCCCATTCCCTCTCTCTTGTGTGTGTATATATAAAAAAATAAATTAAAATTCTATAAGGACTTGGTGCAAACCTTTTAGTTTACTCCTTTTAATAGGGATATGCCACATCATTGTATTACTAAAATATAATTACTTCTTATCACAAATGATAACAGCTAATAAACACCGCATTTGAGGTTTTAAGTGAAAAAAAATGATGTGGCATTATTAGGTGTGGTAGGAGGTATTGAGTTTTATGTAAAAGACTAATGTGACATTCTCTTATTGAATGGCGTAAAACATGGGTTTATACCCCATCCTTACCAAATTCAGACAATAAAAAAAAGGTGGATGCTCAAAATTTCTTATTTAAATTAAATACTAAGTAAATAAATTTATTTATTGTTGAATACAAATAAATAATAACTATTATGTAAATCATTAAAACATTTGCTTAGGTGGAAGGTTGGATACTTCAAGGCCACTTGAAGGTTTGCGATAGACTCTATGATATCTAGCACCAAGCACTTAATCCAAGAGTCATGATGTAATCTAGACTCTAGAGTGTTTGGTTGGAATCGTCTCTCAATGGATAAGGCAATTTGGAGAGTGTGAGGGTTTGGAGTCTACGAGGATTCTCTCTCTAATTGATTTGGGTAGTCTGAGTCTTCTCTCTTTTGTTTTAAGATAGAATTTCAAAGATATATGAAGTCATTAAAGAGACTTGATTGGATAAAATAACAACTTAGAAAAATGGGAATTTTTTTCTCTCTAGTGAGAACTTTCTCTTGATCATGGTTTTGAAACCTGAACCGTTCGTTGAACCATAAAAGTGAGAGGTTCAAGGTTTTTGAGGTCCAACCAAAGTTGAACTGGGATCAAACTGCGATGATGTCATAATTAATTTAATAATTAATTAAAGCCTAAATATAAATATTAAATTTATAAAACTAGTAAAATTGACTAATATATCTATATATGTGAGGGAAATTTAATGATTTTCAAGCATATATTTAATAATTAAATAAGAAAGTTAATAAAATAAAATAATAACCATGAAAACATTAAAATTTATGATTAATTTTTGAAGTAAAGTTGAATATCTTTGAAGGATTTTAATTATAATTTTTTTATATTCCTTGTAAGAGATGGATAATTTAATTAAGTAAAATAGAATTGTGTTAAGTTGTTTTTATAAAAAATAAAAAATAAAAAATAAAAAAAAGCTTTAAGTTTGCTTCAAGTATTCTTTTTGTTATTGTTGAGCATCAACTTGCAAGCTTGGCTGAGTGGTTACGCTCTAGCGGCATATCTGACCATGCCTGGGTTCTAAACTTGGTAAGCGCATTTTTTTATTTTTGTCCGGTTCGGGTTTGAAAACTATGCTTTCAATAAGGTTATATGATAATTAAATTTCAAAGTTATCTGACTGTGCCTGGGTTCTAAACTTGGTAAGCGCATTTTTTTATTTTTGTCCGGTCCGGGTTTGAAAACTATGCTTTCAATAAGGTTATATGATAATTAAATTTCAAAGTCAGGAGCACTCGTTTGATTTCTCACTAGACAAGGGAAGTTCGTTCAAGCGATATTCCTGCTGTTGTAGCTTGTACATTTTCTTCTAGCTTGATCCTCTTTGACTTGATGCAATTATAATTGAAAGGAGATTCAAATGCAGGGATTTTTCCAATATACACAAGAAATTTTGACACGTGAATTAGGAACACTAACAATGCTTACAAATATTTCAAATTTGAAGGTTTATTTAGAACCATGTTTGTCAACTTTTAGAGATGAAATTTTAAGCATGAAATGGGATCTCTCCATTTGAAATGATGTTGAGATAATAACGTTTCAACCAAAACAAGGATCACAAAAAGCCTAGTCAACCCTATCTATTCACAGCCATAATCTAAAACCAAACCAATTGACCCCCAAAATCCATATCACACCGCAACAAATTGAAACAAAAAATAAAAAATTTCGATGTGACACGGAAGAGGAGCATCAGTTGGGACACCAATGGCAGAATCTCAAACCCCGAGGTGATATAGAATCTTCATGGTCTCTCTGCCTCAGAAAGAGACACCAACGGTAAGGATCCCAAATCAGTTGGGACAACAATGGTCGAGTTTTGACTACTCTCATATGATTACCGTGCAGCCTCGAAAATCGAAGACAACCAGGCAACTTGGCCAATATTATCCGGACTTGGTTTTTGGATGATCATCTCGATCAACATGCAGTGGATCCGGAGATTGATTTGGATCTAGGCTATCCCCTTTTTATTTATTTATTTATATTTTTTTTTAAAGTAAAAGTTAATAATTTATTTTATTTTATTTATAAATGTTAATTAATTTTTTCATTTGACGACTTGAATTTTTTTTAAATGTGGCACGTTTCAAATGGATAAACGGTAAAAATTGTAGGTTTTGAGGACAAAATCAGAATTAATCCAATCCCTTAGAACTGTTTGTAGGCTGTAGCCTCCTTGACATTAGTGGTCTTAGTAATTTCTCTTACCATAATTTGTTAACTCTATATTTTTAGGTTAGGAAACATTTTTAACAGTTAGAACTTAGATTGTCTATGTAATTGGTATTGGGTTAGTTATTTTGATCAAGACAATTCAATGTTCAAATGGTGGAAGACTATATAGTTTAAGGGTTAGTGATATCTCCCACGTCTAGGAAAGAGAATGGTTATGTATATTTAGTCTTTGTGCCCGCAGATCACAGGTTGGCAGGCGTGAACTTAGGCACCCTAATTTTGTCACCATGCTAATGGGAAAAAGGTGATTGATGGTTATTGTATACATTCCTCAGCATCTTTTCTAGTGACATTTGTATTTATTGCCAATCCATTGCAGTATGCAGCAATGCTTTTTAAGCCAAAAATCTTATTAGCCATTGTAACGCAGATATAAAGACATCATATACTATCTAACTAAGCTCACCACCAATTTGTCATCCACGCACATATCATTGTTCAAATACTTAGTCCAGCTTTATCATTTATGTTTTGCGGCATCAAGGGAGTAATAGGCTATTGGATTGATCAATTAAGAATATAATATGTGTGATGTCGTAGAAGCCTAAAGAAAGCACACACATACTATTTTGATGGAATAGAAACTAAACTATTAGCTTCTAGTAGTAAATTTCGAATCCACGAGAGGTTTTCTTAAATCTACAAGAAGAAAAAGTAGAATCCACCAGAGAAAGAGTTTGACAAAAAGTCCGTGTTTATTAATAATAATCTGATTTGCCTTTGACGGTTACAAAACATATAAATATTGAAAAAAAAAAAGTCTAAAACCCTACTTCCCACTAATTACGTGATTAAGTGACAAATACCGAAATTTACCAAAAATGAAAAAATGGAGTTAAATTTAGAATCATTAACTACTGACCTTAAGGGTCGTTCCAAAATAGACGAGACCTTATTTTGACTTTTAAACTAAAAGTTATTAAAGAAAAACAAATATTACTATAAATAACAAAAACACTGTTTTGGAGGGCCTTAACAAATGAATGCACCTAAATTTAGATGACACTCATAACTTATAAGTCTGGATTAGAATGCCGTTTCCTTTCAACTTGCTAAATTTCATGCAATTCTAACAGTGTTGCCCCAATGGCCTTTACTGGTACTCCCCTTTGATCTTGCATTGTGACTTCTTGCACCTTTACTGCTCCAAGAAGCCATGTGCTATCTGTTCTACATTAATGTGGCTTCTAAAGAATAATGTAGAGTATATGATGGCTAGACACGTGATGACATACTAGAGTTCTATAGAGTTGCAGTACAATCATGCCAATTGATAGATAGTGAAAATATGTGAAATAGAACAATCAGATCAAAGCTGAAAGTAAACTGGACAGTCATGTAAATAAATGGAAAATTTCTGGAAATCTTGGTGTTGTCTAGAATTATATTTTTTAAGTATGAAAACTAATTTATAAGTGGGAAATTTGTGTAAATTGATGGACCTATATATTTTGGTGTTGCTAGGTTCTAATTCTTTAGATTTATTGTGACTCAAGGGTGGTTAATTTCATTTTTTTTGCAAATAAGAGGTAAGTGGTATTTACTAATTTGGGGGTTTTCCCAAAAACACTCTTGATTATCAAACTATGCTTATAACAAAGAAAGATGTTGATTGTAACGTCCCATCATTTAAAAAAAAAAAAAGAAAAAAAAGAAAGAAAGAAAGAGTGGATCAGATTTTTTAAGCTCCCACGTGCCCCACCTAACCCCACTACCCACCACTCATTTTCACCCACCTCTCCTCTCTTTTGGCCGGCTCTCTCTTTTCTTTCTTTCATTATCTTTCTTTTCTCTTTACTTAAACATACACACACTCACTTCCACTTTCACCCGCCGGCCTCCACTCCAAACCACACCATCTCACCATCATTTTTCCGGCAAGATCACCGGAAAAATTCTTAGGAACCCTAAAGCATCTTCATCATTTTATTTGAGGTAAAAGTTCTAATCTCTTTTGATGGGTATTATGTTCTTGTTTGAGATTATTTTACCTAAGCTTTTATTATGATATTCATGTGATTTAAGAGCTTTGGAAATGATATTCATGTGTTTATATGTATGAGTTTTGGTCTTGGTGGATGTATTTGATGAGTGAGTTCATGATTTTTACATTGATGGCTATCTAAGGCTTGTAATGGTGAATATAATGTTTATTGATTATTTGGAGCTAGTTAAGGATTTAAATTGTTTGTCTTGGAGAAAATTATGATTTTGGTGTCATGGGACACTTGATGATGTTATATAAATTTTGTGGGAAGTACTTATAAAGTGTGGAGGTTTTGATGTTAGATATGACACCTTGAATGATTTATGAGTATAAATGGGAGTCCATGCCTTGCAAATTAAAGTGTTTTGAGAAATTTTGGAAGTGGAATACATTACATGTGAGGTTAAATACTAGGCTTGCCTAATTAAGTTTTTATTTGGCAATTCCTAATTTGTAGTTAGATACAATTTCAAGCTTTGTGCTCATTGTGATAGATTTGCTTGATATTGTTTAGGTTCTAGCTAATCTCCCTTGGAGCTTGGAGAATTAGGATTTTACGGTTGCGAGGTAAGTAGCTTTTTAATGGGATTTTTGGAAAATAGCCATGTTTTATAAATGTTGTTTTTGGGTCAAACACATTTTGGAAAATTATATATGGATATATGTTTTCTTAAAAGTATTGTGTTGTGACCCTATTATATATCATTATATATGAAAATGCATCATATTTGGTATTGCATTTGGGGAAATGCATGAATTGTTAATATGGAAAAATGGGCATCTTTTATTTAATCTTTGATAAGGAAATCTTGGATGTTATGGTATATTAGAAAATTTAAAGATGCTTATCTTGTCTTAGTACTTGGGAAATTGATAGAAAATCTGTTTGACAAGAATGAAGTTGAAACCTTACAAACTTTGTAGAAGTGAGATTATTTAAGGTTTTCTGAAACTACCCGGATATGAACTATATGTTTCAAAGTAGTGTAACCTGTGAGTTGTTTTAACACCATTCTATGTGTGATTTCCCAGTGATCACTCGATTTGGTTTCCGTAGTCTTTGTGACAATGGAATCAAATCCAGGTCAGTGCCCTTTCACTTTGGATGACGCGTTCTTCCCTGCTGTCCATGGGGAGAAGAGGTTCCTTGATTGTGTGTGGGTGAGGCTGCTGTCCATGGGGCCAAGAGACCACATGCAAGAGAGGTCCTATTTGACGCGCACTCTCTGCTGCCCATGGGGGGAGAGAAAAACCTTGAGGGTATGGGTGAGGCTGCTGTCCATGGGGCCAAGAGTCTGCATATCAGAGAGGACAATATCATGTCAGTTGTGAATGGGTGGATCCCCTGACCGGTCTATGTGATAATATGGTATATTTGTGATAAATTACCATATGTTAGATTTTATGGCTTTGGAAATTATATTGTTAGTACTCACAGATTATAGTATATAGTTTCAAGGTATTTACTTTGAGAAACTTGGTATTTCATTATTCAATCATTTTTGTCATATTATTATTTTTGAGGATGAAATTTGCATTTCCCCCACCCCCATTAATTATGCTACTTACTGGGCTCTATCTCATCCCATTATTTTATAACATTTTCAGAGTAGGCAACAGCCTTTTGAGACAGCTTTTTGGTGGCTAATAGTAGTTAGACTAACTACTAATAGAGGCTGAACTTTTGTAATGGGTATATTAGATGGTGTACATCTTAGAATAGGCTTGACTCATTCTTTTGTATATTATAGTGGTTGTGATGTTTTAACACTGATGAGACAAGCTGATGATATGTAATTAATTATTCAGACCTCTATTCTTTTGTGGCCAATGGTCTTTGTAATTATTACTTAAAGCTCTGACTTACTCTGAGAGTATATTCAATGAAATTATTATGATAATTTTTGATATTAGGACTTGATATAATTTTGTGGATTATCAAAAAGGAAAGAAAGAAAAAAATCTACAGGTACTTTGAGATGTCTTTCTCATGCTTTAGACCCTTTGGGGTTTGGGGTGTGACATTGATATTCTATAAATATGATAATATTATATAAAAGTTTGATGTGGATATTGTATAAAAAAATGTTAACTATTTGTTATATGAAAAACTTGTGGGATGACCTAAACTTATTTAAACTTGTATGTATGGATTAATCTTTATATTTTTTAGTATTATGACTGGATTATTTGTTGTGAGCATCTTGAATTTGTTTTGAACCCCTATCGCAAGTCGTGATTAAAAGCTCAGTATTGTATTTAGTTCTCAACAATGGACAATCATACTATAGGCTATAGCTAGTCCTTAGTAAGGGACGGTCCTAGGAAAGGGACAGTGCACATTTGGTAGCTCTTTAACAAGGGACTATACAATTGAGGATCCAAAAAGGGAGCTCCTTAGCAAGGGAGTGCACCTTTAGGTTCCAAAGAAGCCACCTTTAACAAAGGGGATGAAAATGGGACAGCACAACCCTGTCAACGAGGCGTAAATGTTAACCACGAGAAAAAGCCTAGGGATTTGTTTATATGATGGTTTTGATATATCATGATGGCTTACAATATAATGATATTTTTAAATGAAATATTTGATGTTAAAATACAGATGATTTGCAAGTTATAACTTTGTTGTATGGATTATTCATTTAAAAGGTTCGTTTCCACACTCCAATGTTAGTGAATTTCACTTATTGAGTTATTTCATTCCCTTTTATTCTCCCTTATAGATACATTAAAGGGATTATTGGAGTAGAAATTCTTAGAAAACAACGGTTACAAATTATTTTGTGGAACTAAGAATTTTATTATTATTTTTATGGTATTAAATATTGTACTGGAGAATTATTTTAGGGGTCTTTTATCTTTGATGGGATTAGAGCTTTGACTATCGTGTTGAGATTTTAGATTATTGGTTGCATTTGTTTAATATTTTTTATGAGTTATTTATAATGAATAGACTTTATTTATTTATTTATGATTTTGGGGTGTTACAATGTGCCATGCAAGGTCTAACTCTCATCAGACTTTTGACCCAAATTGTTGTGGCATTGTTCATCAAATATCACTGGGCATGGGTTAAATAAAGCTCACACAAAACAACCCCTAAACACCTCCTACTACACTACCAATTCTTCGTATCATGAATTTCAAAGTTTATTTTAGTTTTTTTTTTTTTTTTTTTTTTTTGGGGAAAAAGTTTACTTTAGTCTAATTGCAAACTACACGCTTTAGATTTAAAATAATTTTGATTTTATCTTCTATATTTGGGATAGTTCAAATTTTTTTCTCTCCCTCCTTCCCCCTCCACCCCCCCCCACCTCCTCTCCTAATCTTTAAAAAACCAACCAATTTTTCCCTTAATGTTTGAAATTAAACAAATACCCCAAATTACTTACTTTTTCGGTCAAAATTAATGAAATCTTTCAATTATTGAAAAATTTTTTTTTTGCTAGATCAAAAATACTCTCAATTAATCACGAAATACCAAAAATTGCCTCCATAACCCAACTGATTAAACTTAACCAGAGTAAACTAAACCCTAGCCAAATTAAATCTCACGTAGTAAACACAATTACACAACCCATGGTAAACAATAAACTAAACCTACACTACCTACAGCATACATTGTTCAATCTGACCCAATAACTATCTGACTAATAAGCCATCAATTGCTGCAACGACGTCACCTACAGTCTTAGGCTATAGCCACCACCGTGAGTCACCAGTAACCTACCAAACAGCCACCGTAAAAAAAACCACATCACAAGGAATGGTCCATAGCTGTACTAGTCCTACTAACTATATTGTTGATTTCAGTGTTAGATTCAAGCGTATGAACAAGATCAAATAGTTCTCTTTTTTTTTTTTTTTCAGCCAAAAAAATTAAATAGGATTGTTTTCTTTGACCAAGCTCCAAAGTATCTTCTTCTCAAAAAAAAAAAATTAATAATAATAAAAAAATAAATAAACACTCCAAAGTATCTGTTTGGTTCAGGTTCTTACATTTTCGCCGAAATTTTAGTCTTTATTTTATATTTCTCACTTACAAGAATTTTTGTATCCTAGTATCTTACCATGGTTCACAAGGTTTAAATAATTACAAGAAGAATGACACATTTCAAGAAGAACAAGAATTATTGCAGTTTCACTTCAAGTTTGTTAATCAAACGCAGTTTGTGAATGGAAACAACTGATGAATATGATTACAACTTGGTGTGCTAAGGGGAAAGGACAACTAGCACTACCAACCGTAGAAATATGCAATAAGAGCCATTAGAGTACATCAGTCTCTCACACACACACACGCATACGCATATATACATATAAATATATATATATATATATATATATATATATATAAAAAGAACATTTACCCGCACGGAATAAGAAAACACACAGATAGTTTCACATTGTTTAAGAAAGAGTACTATTTTATTCAGTCATTTGCTTGGTAAGCATATGACTATTACATTTTATTGATCCAATACCATAGAACCAAGCGAGTCAAAGGGGATAAAAAAAAAATACACAAACCGAGATAGTAGCACTTTGTAACAAAGCGCACAACATTATTCCACTCATATGCATGGCAAGCATAGGACTATTATTGATCAATCACCTTAGAACCAAGCAAATAAAAAGAAAAGAAAAAAGAGTACCCTCTGGTGAGCCAAACACCTCTGCTGGTTTTTGTCCAACGCCCACATTGTTCTTCATCGTCAAACAAGTAATGAAAGGTAGCAGAAATCTGTCACAAAGTTGCAGTGTCAAAATGATAATGATCTGTTTGAATGACAGAAAAAATAAAATGGAACAGAGAAATAAAATGAAACACTGCTTACGTATGTAAAATCTTAAGCTCCATTTGGCGTTGAATACGGCTCATCAATAATTATGGCCGGAGAGATAGCAATGTCGGCCCAAATTTTCTCTTTGGTATCCTCAATTTCTAATGTGAATTTTACTGACATATCCCTTAATTTCAATTCACCAAGAGTCTTGAGATGCCTCAACCCATTTGGTACCTTCAATCTGTAGCAGGAACGAATCTCCAACTTCTTGAGGTTCGGCATTGCTTCTTCCACCACATTCCATTCTTCTAGTTCCTTAAGCTTCAAGAAGTTCAGAACTTGAAGCTGGGGAAAGCCTCCCTTAGAGCATGACATGCTTTTCCTAATATAAGAACCAGCGTACAAACTGAGACATTTTAGTTTGAGAAGTTTTTCTAACTCTGGCATTGGATCATCTGAAAGCCTAGAGGCAGATAAGGTAAGGTCCGACAGGCCTTGTGGGAGTCCATTAATGGATGTCTTCTCTAATTTTCCAAACAAATATAGGTTGGAAAGATTTTCAAAGCCAGACAAGAACGTCGCCTTTAGATCTTGAGGCCGGCTCATTTCATCAATTGATTTCAATTTCAAAGTTTGAAGGTTCTTCAGTTCCAAAAGACTCTTCGCTAATGTAGTTTGCTGTGACAGGTTCAACTGGAATGCTAGTTCTAATTTTCTAAGTTTGGTCAACTTGGAAAGGCCATCTTTTAGATGACTGGCATTATCTATAAATGCACCTCTCAGTGTCTGAAGATTTTGCAAAGAATTCCCACGTTGATGCTTAATATGGCTTCGATAAATCTGGTTCATCCATAGATGCCGAAGTTTCTTCAATTTCCATATTGATTTAGGAAGACTATGGATATAAGTATGCCTCACATCTAGAGTTTGGAGGTTGAGTAAGTTGCCAATTGATGATGGAATTTCCTCTAGGTAAGTCCACCTTAACCCTAGATATGTTAATTTAACTAATTTCCCAATACTGTTTGGCAAATTAGGTCGGAATACATGTTCAAGATCAAGGACTTGTAATTTTAAGAGATGCCCACTTGCAATGCCCATAGAAAGGAAGTTACCTATCTCTTCTCCAGGTTTATTTCCTTCTCGAGTATCAAAGAAGAGAATAGAGCGGGGATTTCTGCAACTTCGCAATAAATTTTGTTAGTTTTTGCTGCTGCCACGACTAGAGGTAGAACTGGCATCATTTTCATCAGTATTATAAGCAAGACGCTGATCTAAACTTAAATTTGTAATTTTTTGCAACCATAAATCTCGCAGAGCACTGGGGAAGCCACATGTCTTGACGTTCCCGTAAGGGTTTCTTTCCACTTCTTGTATCAAGTTGCGGCTTATCAATTCATCCAATCCTTCTGATTCAAGAGACTCTTGCTCAGCAGCTGTTTGTTGTACCAATCCTTCCGCCACCCACAAAGCAACTAATCTCCTTGTTGAAGTTTCAGAGTCCCTGGGGAAAAGTCCAAAGTAGGAAAGGCATTTCTTCAGATGCGGAGCCAAATCTTTTTCATTAAAATCCACTATTTCCGACCATGGTGTTTGGTTATGATCGATATGCTCAAGCACCCTTGACAACTGCTCGGAAGTCACATTCTTCATCCCAGACAATAGATACCCAAGACGTAAGATTGAAAGTGGCAGGCCCCCACATCTTCCTACTACTTTACGTGCGAGTGTATTCACTTTTTGTGCTTCTGCTTCTGAGAGTTCAGGCTGGTCAGAAGTATCCGACGGAAGGTGGACCATCTGTTGAAACAAACTTAAGCTTTCATCTTTGGTTCGTAGTCGAAGTTGATTGGAGTTCTCAGCATTTAAAGCTACACTCTTGTGTCGTGTGGTGATCACAGTTCTGCTCCCATTTGTGCTTTCCGGAAATGCTGCTTTTAGACTCTTCCAGGTTTCTACTGACGATATGTTGTCCAGAACAATAAGGTACTTCTTAGCCTTCAAGAAATCATTTATCTCCTTGAATGAGTAATCCTTTTCCTTTGCTTCCCTATTAGTCTCATGCTCTATATCATTCTCTTCCTTGTAAGTCCCTTCCTCCTTTTCCTTATTAGTCACTGGTGGATGCATGAGTTCTTGTCCTAATTTCTTCCGGAGTGCATTCTTTTCCTCAACTCCGTGATCAGTTAGAGACACCCAGTATCTGAATTTAAAATGGTTCTGAATAGTTGGATGGTTATAAACCAACTGCGCCAGTGTTGTCTTACCGATGCTCCTCATCCCCACAATAAAATGCGTGGAGCAATTCTCACTGTTGGTGATCAGTCTTGAGACTACTTCATGTACGTCTTCATCCATGCCAACTACCGAGTTTCTCTCTTCCCCTGGTTCAGTGCGAAGCGTCATTATGCATCTCTCAAGAAGTCTGAGACCCATGTTGAATCGATCAATTTCTTTGGGCTTTGACCGAGGCTCTGTCTTGTTTTGATTTTCACCCCATTCTGAGCGTGAACTTTCTCCATATGATTTCAAAGATTTTTCTGCATCTTTAATAATTATCTTCAGTTGATTTGTCCAAGCCATTCTTGAATGCTTTATGCCTTCAACTGCTTTTGCATCCATGAGAAGTTTGTTTAGTCTTTCGAAAGTCTTGTATAGTTGTGTGAACTAATTAATGGCTGACCCCTGCCTGAGCTGATTGTTAAAGTTGTTTAGAAGAGAAGAAATATCGTCGTCATCAGTTGTTGTGGTTTGAAACTGAGATGGAAACTTTTGTTGTTTTGGGGACCGATGGACAGATTTTAATACATCTCTTCTAATAAATTTGAAATCACATACGGTCTTATGCATAATGAGAACCCATAGCATTCTGTTATACAACCAATACTTCTTCTTGAGCTTACGCCTTGCTATCCAATTACCGGTGTGGAAAATCCAGTTCATTCGATTAGCTATTTTGAGTATGCCATCCATGTCTTGTTGTAGTTCGAGTATGGTCTCCTCCACAAGCTCCACCCAGGCCTTCACCGTTCTAGTTTCCATTCTAAGCCCATCTAAATCTTCCAGGAAAGCAAGCAGTAGCTTCACCGGAAACTCGATGTTGTACTGTACCTTCTCTTTACTGTCACGCACTACATCTGGCTTACCATTGATTAGGTCCTTCAATTTCTCTTCAATAGAGTGAGTTGGTGGCACAGCTCGATTATAAGGATAAGGGTATTTTTCCACAATGGGTCAGTCCTGTAGGCTTCTGACGTTAGACCTTGACCTCTCTAGTGCTCCATAGATCTTATTACATTTCGAGAAAAGATGATCAAACATGTCATCGATGATCGCATCTATTTCAGTTCCGAGGGGACGAAATTTTCTAAAATCCATTAAAACGGAGTAAACCCACCTCAGAAATTGTCTTCTTCGACTCAGGCTCTCATAGGTGTCACACCGTCTCTTTGCCTCGCTGACCGAGGTTTCGATTGAATGTACCCATTCTTTCTCAACATCACTTAGTTGTACTGTCGCTCCCGGTCTCAGTTGTGAATCCCAAAGTTGATGGGCTTTCTCATCTACTTTCTTCCCCAAATCCGAAACGTATTTCACATCTTTCATGAGAGCATTAAAAAATTTCCATTCCAATCTAAGCCACTTGCACTGGTCCTTCAACGCTTGAAACCTTCTATAACTAAAGAAGATCATAGCCAAGTACGCAAGCCCAAGGACTATGGACAAATATAGAATGGAAAAAGCACGGAGACGAGGAAGAACATGAGCATGAAACAATTGACTGACACCAGGTAGAACATGGAAACAGAAGTGCTTCGAAATTAGAAACAAAGTAGCCATGGTTGCTCACAAAGCTACGCTGAACTTCGTGAAAGTACACAGCGGACAATATGACCATTACATTGATCAAAAGGAGATTATTACTGAATCCTGAAGAATAAGTTGAAAGGTGGAACAAGTGGACTGACTATTAACTAAAAATTGAATCGAAGCCCAGATCATAAAGTTGAGTGGAATCCGTGGCAGAGCCAATGAGACTGGACAAGTGTGGGGATGGATGTGTTTGGTTTCTTCTCAGTTGAAAATTTATTTTATACTTTTTTTTAAAGCTATTTTATAAATAAATAAATTCAATAGTTACCCAAAAAAAAAAAAAAATTGTGGTAGATTAAGCCTTAATGATCTCAGCAACAATAGGAATTATTGTTAAATCCAATGTTGTGAGTATGGTTTGGTGCCCATTTTGGTTTGTCTACTGAAATGAAGGGGGTGTTTGGTAGGAGTATTTAAACAACATTTTTCGTTATTTAAATAATATAAAATGTATTTCCACAATACTTTTTCACCCACACGTATTTTCAAAAAATTTAAAGAACGTTATTAGAACAACATTACCAAACTGGCCCAAAATATTTCACTATCCAAATTTTATTGTATCAGGTTTACAACTAATATATTATTATTATTATTATTATTATTATTATTATTATAAAATAATGAAATTAATATATTTAATGTTAAAAAAAAAATTAAAGTGCAAATTATACCCCTAAAATGTGGGGGGGGGGGTCTTTGGATTTTACTACTTAAAGTTTCAGAATTTTAATTTTACCCTTGAAGTTATATTTCATTTGCGTCAACAGCCCTTTCTGTTGGGTTTAGTAGAACCTAGTTGTATTTGATTTGAATTATAACCTAACTCAAAATAAAATTGCTATAGTTTTTAATGAGAGACTTTATGAGACTTAATCCATGGAGTACGATAGGCTCAAGCCGTAACACTCATTTGGCCTATTTGTAGCCTATTGTGAATCCTATGCGCATGATAGAAAAACTATTGCTTTGGAGATTAAAGTTTCGTGTTGTTTTGAGAGAGAAAACTATATTGCCGCTGTAAACACAAAATTTCTCAATTGCAGAAAATCAAATAATTGTAAAGAAATATGGTTTGCAAATATAAATTTGTATTGATGTATAATAAGTACAATCTCTATTTCAATTCTTTTACAAAAGAATACCCTCTGGTTCTATCTTCTTTGAACTTGACTCGAACAAGGACTCTCCTTGACTTTAGTTGGAAGATGGATTGAACGGTCTTCACAACAAATCTCTAGCTTTGAGCTTATTAGAGATTTGTTGTTCTTCAAGTCTTCGAACGTGAAGGCTCTTAGGTTGAAGTTCTTCGAGGCTTTAGAGGCTTGATCCGTTGAGCTTCAAAGATTTGGGTTTGTTGAGGTTTATGGAGGCTTTTTAGCTTAATTCCAATAGAACTTCAAAGAACTCGAACAAGAGATCTTCTTGATTTTGATTGGAAGATGAATTGAACGGTCTTCTCAACGAATCTCTAGCCTTGAGCTTGTTAGAGATTGGTTGTTCTTCAAGTTCTTCAAGCCCTTTGAATGTTCTTCAAGTTCTTCAAAGATGCTTCAAGTTCTTCAAAGATTCTTGAGACAGAATTTCTCCAGAGCTTGGACCCCTTGAAAATTGAGTTTTTAAAATGAGAGGGGATGTCCTCTATTTATAGTGATTTCAGAGGATAAGCTCCACTATGAATTGATATGCTTGAAAGTATGTAGCAGACTTTTGATTGGCCCAAATTCTTCTTAGAGATAATTATCTCTATTTATCTATTTTGATAAAGATCATATTTTGATAAAGATAATAATCAACAAAAATAAATAATTATCTCTATTTAATAAAGATAATTATCTACCAATTTTGAATAGAAAATTTATCTTTATTTTATTTATTTATTTATTTTAATAAAGATAATTACCCATAAATTTTGAATAGGAAATTTATCTTTATCTTGTGGGCCAAATGACACGTGGCAAATTTTGATATGCCAATGTGATGTCAATTTGGATGACACATGTCATCAAAGTATGTTCTTGGCAGAACATGTATTAGAAGAAGAAAGAGATATTGGAAACCAGGTTAAAATTGGTTTAAATTCTCTAAGTAAAGCTCCTATCCAAATGGATGACTTGAAAGCAGAAGTTCAAGATCCTTTGATAGAAATGAATCTTGGAACTGAAGAAGAAAAGAAAGTGACATATATTAGTAGTCACCTTACACAGTAACAATTCAATGAAGTGCTAGCTGTGGTGAAGAGGTTCAAGGATTGCTTTGCATGGGATTACACTGAATTGCCAAGTTTGGACAGAACTCTAGTAGAGCATAGACTTCCAATCAAGAAAGAGCACATTCCACACCAACAACCTCCTCGCAGGATGGCGAATGAGGTTATTTTGAAAGTGAAAGAAGAGATCGAAAGACTATTGCAAGCAGGATTCATAAGGCCAGCCAGGTATGTAGAATGGCTTTCTAATATAGTTCCAGTTCTTAAGAAAAATGGCAAATTACGTGTATGCGTAGATTTTAGGAACTTAAATACAGCAACACCCAAAGATGAGTATCCTATGCCAATTGCAGATGTATTAGTAGATGGAGTGGCAGGACACAAACTGTTTTCTTTTATGGATGGGCATTCAAGTTATAACCAAATCTTCATTGTAGAAAAGGATGTCCACAAAACTGCCTTCAGATGTCCAGGTTCTATTGGAACATTTGAATGTGTAGTAATGCCATTTGGCTTTAAAAATGCTGGTGCGACTTATCAGCGAGCCATGAATTTAATTTTCCATGATATGATTGGAAAGTTTATGGAAGTTTATATAGATAACGTGGTGGTTAAATCTCAAGACTTTAATACCCATCTAAAAAACTTAGAGAAAGCCTTTTTGAGGATGAGGAAACATCAATTAAAAATGAATCCTCATAAATGTGCCTTTGGGGTGCAAGTAGGAAATTTTCTGGGTTTTCTAGTGCATATTAGAGGAATTGAGATAGACCAAAACAAAGCCAAGGCAATCATGCAGGCTAAACCTCCTTCCAATAAAAAAGAACTACAAAGGTTCTTGGGCCAAATTAATTTTTTAAGAAGGTTTATTTCTAATGTTGCAGGTAAAACCAAGGTGTTTTCCCCTTTATTAAGGTTGAAAGACCATGAAGATTTTACTTGGAATGAAGAGCATCAATTGGCCTTTGATACAATTAAGAGATATTTGTCCACACCACCAATGTTGATTCCTCTAAGAAGTGGGAAACCTTTAAAGTTATATATATCTGCAACCCAAGATTCTATTGGAAGTTTGCTGGCTCAAGACAATGATAAGGGCCTTGAACAGGCTGTTTTTTATTTACGTAGATTATTAAATAAAGCAGAATTAAATTATTCAATGATAGAAAAACTATGTTTGGTTTTGTATTTTACTGCTACTAAGTTAAGGCATTATATGCTTTCTCATGTAACTTATATTATCGCACAGACTGATGTAGTGAAATATATGCTATCTAGACTTATTTTGCGTGGTAGAACAGGTAAATGGAGTTTAGCTTTAGTGGAATTTCATTTAGTTTATGTACCACAGAAAGCAATAAAAGGTCAAGCCTTAGCTGATTTTTTGGCAAATCATCCATGCAATGAAGTTACGGATATAAACGAAACCATGTTTGTAGCTTTAGCCCCTTGGAAATTAAATTTTGATGGTTCACGTACCACATATGGGGCAAGTGTTGGTGTGATTTTAGAATCTCTAATGGGGATTAAAACCCAAATGGCCTTTAAGTTAGAAGGGAATTATTCTAACAATCAAATTGAGTATGAGGCTCTGATCATTGGGTTAGAGATATTATTGGAAATGGGAATAAAAAGTGTAGAGGTTTATGGTGATTCGCAATTAGTAATTAAGCAACTCACTGGTGATTATAAATGTTGCAGCTCGTCCATTGCACCATACTTTGTGGCTACGAGACAGCTGCTAGAATAGTTTAGCAATGCTAAGTTAAACCATGTCCCTAGAAGTAAGAATGAGGAAGCCAATCGCATGGCACAGAGTGCTTCTAGACATAAAGAAACCAATCAAGTTGCACAAAGTCCCCCATGTTTAAGTAAAAGGATACTCCCATCAGTTATTGATAGGGAATTAGGGACCCAGGTTTTCCATCTTGATACCCAAGTTAATGATTGGAGAAACCCAATCATTGATTACTTAAAAAACCCAAGTGGTTGTACAAATAATGCTTTAAAACTTAAAGCTAGAAAATTTGTTTTAATGGGAGACGAAGACGAAACTTTATTCAAAAGAGGAGTTGATGGCATCCTATTGAAATGCATTAGTGATGATGAGTCAAAGCAAATCTTAGCAGAAGTCCATGAAGGCATATGTGGTTCACACTAATCAGGCATAAAAATGAAATGGTTGATACACAGATATGGCTACTATTGGCCAAGTTTATTGAAAGATTGCATTAAATATGCACAAGGTTGTGTAGAATGCCAAAAACATGGTCCAATTCCTAGGATTCCTGCTTCAGATTTTCATGCGATAATAAAACCATGGCCCTTTAAAGGATGGGCAATGGATTTAATTGGAAAAATCAGACCAATCTCAAGAAAGAGAAACTGCTTCATAATTGTTGCAACAGACTACTTTACAAAGTGGGTTGAAGCAAAACCTTATAAGGAAGTGAGTGAGTTTGATGTTATTCAATTTATAAAAGAAATGATAGTCCATAGGTTTGGAATTCCTCAATCTATAACAATGGACAATGGAACCATCTTTAATGGAACCAGGGTAAAAGCCTTCACTCAAGAATATGGTATTCGAATTTTGAATTCCACACCATATTATGCACAGGCAAATGGTCAGGCAGAAGCCACTAATAAGATTATCAAGAATAATTTGAGGAAAATAGTGGCTAGAAATCCTACAAGTTGGGACGATTTGTAGTCTGAAGTATTGTGGACATATAGAACTTCAAAAAGAATGAGCATAAACACTACCCCATATTCTTTAGTTTTTGGCCATGATGCAGTTTTACCCATGGAGATTACCGTGAGATCAATGAGGATTACAAGGCAAAATGAATTGACTCATTTGGATTATCAAGATGCGTTGTTTGCAGAACTTGATGAAATAGATGAGGCTCGTATGGTCGCTTTAGATTCTATTGTTGTACAAAAACAAAAAGTATCTGAGATGTATAACAAGAGAATTAAGGCAAAGTCATTTGCCATTGGGGATTTAGTTTGGAAAGTTATCTTGCCTATAGGAGTTAAAGATCCATATCTGGGTAAGTGGTCTCCTAATTGGGATGGACCTTTCCTAATTAGCGAGGTTTTTGATGAAAACGCTTATAAGTTAATGGATATTAGTGGCAATGAGCATGCGAGATCCATTAACGGTAAGTTTTTAAAATTATATAAGCCAAGTATGAACGAATTGGCTTACTCAGATAAAAAATTTTGAGATATGCATATATGCATGTTTCCAAGGGCCAAATGAATGGTTAAAATGGGCATTAGTGATTAAAATAATAGATCACAATGCAATGAATGTATATAGAAGAAAATTCAAAATAAGGAAGGGTTGTGTACAGATATAATTTCAAAATTGTTATTGATCTAATACATTGGGAATGAATTTCCAAATACTACTAATTTGTTGGGAGAGTACCTTTCAGTGGTGACTCTCGAACAGTTGTAGAAAACCCAAAGAGCAACCACAGTATAATTTTGAATGTTTTGAGTAATACTAGCAGTAATGTTGGTGTTTGGACCGGTGTACCTGGTTTGAAGTTGTTCCCAAACTAAGTAAGTGCTCTGGAGCATGGCAGTGATCTTGGTGTGCATGATTTAAAAGATTTAGCTGCTGCTTCTCAAGAGTTAATACCAGCTGAACAAGAACAAGGATGGAGTTTCCTAGCTTCATTTCTCAACTCTTGCAGTCAATTGATCCTCTTAGGATCAATGATGAACTTGAAGATGTCTTCATTTTGTACACACCAGCTCCCGGCATCATGCGAAATTACAGTCGAGACGCTATTCAAGCCTCGATCGAGATGAATAATTTCAGAATCATGGACAACCTTTGCCGGCGTCCACCTGAGTTTTGAAGGACCTTTTGGATCAAAGGTTTGCAAATTGATCTAACTTAAAGCCCCAATTTTATTTTCCTTTCACCCTTTCGTTTTTCTTGTATTGACTTATGCGCAATTGGCCTAAATTTAGGCCCATCACGCACAGGGGGCATGTGTTAGGCTAAAAATAAACATTTTCACATGTGTGAGCATGTGAGTCAATTATCCACTAAAGGGTGACTTGAGGGGCTGGATCTTGATCAATGTAAACCATGGCCCAAATAAGCAAACTTGCAAGGCCTATTATAACAGAGAATATCACAGTAAACTCACATGATGCAGAGGTTTTGGAGGTCATGGTCACATAACTAAAGGGTTTTGTAAAGTTATTAGGCTAAAAATAAACATTTCACATGTGTGAACATGTGAGTCAGTTATCCACTAAGTCAAAGTGCAATAGAAGTTACCAAAATATAAGGAGGAGTGCAATAACTGTTTTTGTCTACTATAAATAAAGATTAAAGGTATTATCAGAGACAACAACAAAAATCTGACAAACTAGATTCACATACCCGGTCAACGGAAGGATAACTTCATGTTTGTAAGTGCGTTTGTCTCACATGAATTATCTAAGTATAGTTTTTGTAATTTAACTTAGGAGTTTGTGTGATTTGAATATTTCTTATTTGTATGAACTTGAATTCTGAATTAAGATATCTACATATTGTGATTACATTGCTTGTTCCCTTATTTTTCTTAGTTGAATATTTTGTACTTTTGAAGTCCTATTAGTTTAGGCAGTGGCAGAGCCTATCAATTTGTTGCGAAGTCTCGTCTTGCAAGTAGTTCTTTCCAAGATAGTTTGTACTCTCACAAACACTTTCATTTCATTGAACTGAATTAATTTACAAAGCAATTTCTCTCTCTCTCTCTCTCTCTCTCTCTCTCTCTCTCTCTCTCTCTCTGGGCATTTGCGTAACCCAAATGCATGTGTGTGTGACGAGTTATTCAATTTTAATAGTAGACTAACAAATGCCTCAATTATGTGAAGTTCATAAAGAGCATTCACATTGGTGCAATTTTAATAGTAGACTAACAAATGCCTCAATTATGTGAAGTTCATAAAGAGCATTCACATTGGTGGAGTCATAATTTTAGCTATTTGGCTCCATTAAAAGCTATTTTATCTACTTTACCTTTTCACTTTACAAAACACCCAATATCAGTGGTTTTATTTAACTTTCAACACAATAAAATAATAAAAAAACAAACACCACAACACAAAATTAAAAAAAAAAAAAAAAACAAAAAAAAAAAAAAACAAAACCATAGCCACAATCACAACCCCATCACCACCGACCACCACAACCACTAGCCATGACAACCAACCATCACAACCACAAGAGTAAATTTGTTAAAAATAAAAGTTCACGGTTGTATTGATCACTTCCCCAAAATTCAAGGATTCTCTTTGTATTTTTTCCAATAATCTGAGTAGATTGTTATTAAAAAACAAACATTTTTGTTTTTTGTTTTATATAAAACCAACCTTTTGGGTAATTGTAAATAAGTTAATTTCCAAGAAGGTTACTTAACTCACTTTCCCACTTCCCAAACCCACCCATGTGAAAAAAATTTATTTCTCTTATTTTGCTTAATGAATGCAATTTATTTCTCACCTACTCAATTTAGTTACTTTTAAAATTATTCATTTCACTTCTCACCTGAATGGTCATTATTCTCCCTCACCGATACTTGTTCTATCTTCTCTCTCTTCTCATCATCATCATCATCATCATTATCATCTTCTTCTTATTTTTTTTTTTTTTCTCTCACACGGCCACTCCATTATATTAGTTCATCTCCTTCTTCATTTTCATCACCTCCTCTATTTTAGAGCTTAGTAAAATGTCAAGATCCAATTTTTCTCCTCTGTTTTAAATGAAGATGAAGAAAGTGTTTTAGCACTTAAGGAAAAAAAAAAGTAAAAAAGAACTAAATAAGAAGAAAAAGTAGACCACAGAGCATACCGGCCAAAATCTTGAATTTCGGCTAGTATTGACCAAAACTAATTGGAATGCATCTATATTGGCTCAGAATGGGCCGAAATTTTTTCGAAGGTGGAAAAGGGGTTACAATTCTAGTACGAGATTTTCTGGCCTTTCTGGCCCGAATGAAACAATATTCATAATCCACAATGGTTAAAAGTAATATGAGTTTGACCTGATATAGACTTTGAATTGTTGGGTAAGTATTCAATGTATTTATTTGGCCCCACCTAACGAGAAAGTATACCTTGTTACGGGTGTATGCTTCCTCTCTCTCACAAGCTGGTGGGATCAACAGCTGGTAGGTCCCACCAACTGTGAGAGGAGAGAAACATACACCCGTAACAGGGTGTATTTTCTCCCACCTAACCCACAATAAACCATACGATCTATTAAAGATATAAAGACCTAACCTAGTTAAGGTCGTCCAAGTCCGATTCAATTTGGTGTATAACTAAAAAGTTTCTGATTCTACTTGTATTGCAAGCCTTGTAATTTGCATTAGTTTAGGATTTAACTTACTATAAATACTTATAAGTGGTTTCATTGTAATACTAGAACTTAGAATAATCAAAGGCTTTCTGACGTGGATGTAAAACTGAAGCCAAAGTATTTTACCGTCTGTTTGGTAGTGTATTTTGAACAACAGATATCAGTGTTTAAACAACATTACACGTATTTCCACACACTTTTTCACCCACACGTATTTCTAAAAAATACAAACAACGTTACTAGAACAACATTACCAAACAGATTGTTTTATTATAGATAAATCATATGTGTTTGACATGTTTAGACCCCTTAAACCAGATTGTTTAACCTAATATATTAACCAAGAGATTAATTATTCAGATCTAAATTAAACAATAATAAATCATATCATGCAAAGCAGTGGAAAATAAATAACATCACGATATGATGCCTCAGGAAAACTGATGAAATGAACCGTTTCAAGGTAAAAACTTGGGGAGGATTTGACCTTGCTATCATCAAGGTAAAGTAAATCCACTATAAGAGAATTGAAGTTTTTACAATTAGATTTAACCCTAAATCTATTGCTACCTCATGTAGTAACTTACTGACACGACCACGTGCAAGCTCCGAATCCACAGACTCATTCTCTTCTTGGATTTACACTAACACAAACATCCTTGCTTGTGACTTTGAGATCCCACTCAAAGGTTTCAGATCACCATCAGTAATGATCTTGTAGCAGCAACTTCAGATCTACCGATTCTAATGGTATGAGAATGATTTCCGGTAATGACTTTGATAGAAGAAGGCACAATACCTTTTAGATCTCATAAGAGCACCTTCAAAGTCTTCCCAAAAGTCTGAAAAACGTAGTTAGGGTTTTCCTTTATATACTAGGAGTGTTTCACTTGAAACTCAAAACATTTAAGCAGAGTTTGGGCTGAAATAGAATTTTGCAGAAACTGCGATTTTCGATTGGCCGGATCTAATTTTAGAAGCATTAGTCAGATTTGTGACAATGGACTGAATGTTCTCTTCACCAAGTATGAATGTGAGATACTTGATGGAGGAGATGATTGTATGTGTATTGGTGTGAGGACAGCTGACAACTGTTATGGTATAACACCAAGTATAAGCAACAAGTGTTTCAGTGCAAAAATCAATCAAGTAGACTTATGGCATCAACGGTTGGGACATGCGAGTCACAAGTAATTAGAGAAGATTTTCAAGTGTGATGCAGTTATTGGTTTGCCCAAGTTTGAAAAGATAGAAAAGTGCATATGTGGACCATGTCAAATGGGTAAACAAGTGAAGTCCAAACATCCGTCTGTAACTGAAGTTCAAACTTCAAGACCTCTAGAGTTGTTGCACATTGATCTCATGGGTCCTGCCAGAGTTCAAAGTTTAGGTGGAAATAGGTATATTCTAGTTATTGTGGATGATTTTACTAGATATACTTGGGTTGTGCTTTTGAGAGATAAAGCTGAGGCTCCTGAAAAGATGATACACTTGTGCAAGAAATTGCAAGTTGAGAAAGGTACTATGATAGCCAGAATTAGAAGTGATCATGGAAGAGAATTTGAAAACACAAAACTAGCTACCTTCTGCAATGATCAAGGCACACATCAAGAGTTCTCTTCACCCAAGACACCACAAGAGAATGGAATTATGGAACGGAAGAATAGGGTTGTTCAAGAGATGGCTCGTGTCATGCTACACAACAAAAAGATGCCTAAGTCCTTCTGGGGAGAAGTAGTGAACACTACTTGCCATACACTCAACCGAGTGTATTTCAGACCTGAATCTAAGAAAACTCCTTATGAACTCTGGAGAGGAAAGAAGCCTGTTGTCAAATACTTTCGGATATTTGGTAGTGACTGTTATATTCTGCATGATAGGGAGAACCTAGAAAAGTTTGATGCAAAGATCGACGATGGATACTTTCTAGGATACTCTTCCACTAGTAGAGCTTTTAGAGTATACAACCTGAGAACTAAAACAGTCAAGGAGTCTTCAAATGTGGTGATCAATGATGAACTGTGTTCAGGATCTCATTCAAAAAACACTCATTCGGTTCAAGAAAAGACTGTGGAGATTGATGATCCAATTCTTGATGATTATGTTAGGAAGCATAGTGATGAAGAGCTACTATTGTTGAATGATCTTGTTTCAATACCATTAAGGTCAGAACCATCCACACCGGTTCATGAAACTCAACAAGAACAAAGTGAGCCTAGTCCTTCATCAGAACAAAAAGGTACCTCCATATCTCTAGTCAAAGGTCCATCTTCTAGAGTAAAGTTAAATCACCCTGCCACAAACATATTGGGTAGTTTGAATGATAACATGATATTAAGATCCAAAGTCTTGAATGTAATTACTCACTCATGCTATCTATCCCAATTTGAACTAAAAAAGGTGGATGAAGTACTTCAAGATGCTGATTGGGTTAATTCTATGCATGAAGAACCTCATCAATTTGTTCGGAATGATGTGTGGGAATTAGTTCCTAGACCAAAGGGAGCAAATGTGATTGGAACTAAATGGATTTTTAAGAACAAGTCAGATGAACATGGTATTGTTATTGGAAACAAATCAAGACTTATTGCTCAAGGATACACACAAGTGGAAAGGATTGATTTTGATAAGACTTTTGCACCGGTAGCAAGACTGGAATCCATTAGGATACTTTTGGCCATAGCAAGTCATTTAAATTTCAAGCTGTATCAAATGGATGTCAAGAGTGCATTCTTGAATGGGATGTTGCAAGAAAAGGTGTATGTTGAACAACCAAAGGGTTTTGTTAATCCTCACAGACTAGATGATGTCTACAAGTTGAAGAGAGCCCTCTATGGTTTGAAACAAGCTCCCAGGGCATGGTATGATAGGTTAACTGCATATCTCACTGAGCATGGATTCAAAAGAGGATTTGCAGATACTACTCTCTTCATACGAAAGGATAAGAATTATTTTGTAGTAGCTCAAATTTATGTTGATGATATTATTTTTGGTGCTACTAATGATTCTCTTGCTCAATCTTTTGCAGATGAAATGAAGAAGATGTTTGAGATGAGTATGGTTGGTGAACTAACTTATTTCTTGGGATTGCAAGTGAAGCAAACGGATTCTGGAATTTACATTAACCAAGCCAAGTATGCTAGAAATCTAGTCAAGAGATTTGGACTTGACAAAGCTGCACATGCTAGAACACCAATGGCTACAAATGCAAAGTTAACCAATGATCCATCGGGTGAGTCTGTTGATGTTACATTATATAGAAGTATGATTGGTTGTCTTCTGTATTTAATTGCAAGTCATCCTAATATTGCCTTTAGTGTTGGTGTATGTTCTAGGTTTCAATCTAATCCTAAGATTTCACATAGGAATGTTGTTAAGAGAATCATAAAATATGTTAGTGGAACTTGTGATTATGGATTGTTTTATAGCAAAGAGTCAAATATGTCTCTTGCTGGATTCTCTGATTCAGATTGGGCCGGCAATGCCGATGATAGAAAAGCACCACTGGTGGGTGTTTTTATGTAGGAGCCAATCTTGTTTCTTGGATGAGTAAAACAAATTCTGTCTCTCTGTCTACTGCAGAAGCAGAATATATTGCTGCTGGAAGTTGTTGTTCACAGCTTCTTTGGATGAAAAAGCTTTTGAGTGATTATGGGATATCACAAGACACCATGGTTGTCTATTGTGATAATTCTAGTGCTATCGATATCTCTAAGAATCCTATTCAACACTCTAAGACTAAGCACATAGAGATTAGATATCACTTTATTAGGGATCTAGTTGAAAGAAAGATTATGGCTCTTGAATATATGCCTACTAAACGTCAGAATGCTGGCATCTTCACCAAACCTCTTAATAGAAGTAAGTTTGAGACACTTCGTCAAGTAATTGGTGTGATTTTGTGTCCCTAGTCATCTTTGGCTCTCATGGTCGTTGTGCTTCATCTCTCTATTCTTTGTGACCATTCTTCTTTGTTGTTCTATTTTCTTTGTTTATAGGATTTGCATTGCATAACATTCATGCATTTCATGATAGATTGTTTTTCTTTTTAAATAAATAAAAAAAATAAAAAAAATAAATAAATAAAAAAAAAAAAAAAAGGAAAAGGAAGGAAAAATGTGTTTTGCATTATTTTTCTTGGATTTGAAATCAAGGTTGGTCATATTCTCTTTACATAACATGTTTATGTACCTTGTTTAGCTTGGATGAGCTTATTTTACTACACCTTGCTAGTTTTAGCTTTGTAGTGCATGTTGTATGGGAGTTGTTTATAGTTTTTGATCACATGATCTTGATCTTGAAGTCACATGTTTTTAATTGTAAGGACTAAAATATCCTAAGAGAAAGGCATAAATAACCATCTCGCCACTGTTTACTAGTCAATCATGAACACCTTAGTGCATATCATATGATTTTGTGATCGAGAAAGTGTAGCACATGCACAAAAAGAACAAAATGTGTAGCCTCGGCTTATAATAATAAAATTGGTGTGTACATTATTGGGATATAATAAATTCAAATTGAAATAAAATTGGTGTGTACATTATGAGACAAAACAAGAAACTTACATGATTGCAAGCTTGTATTCTAGGAGATCTAAGAGTTATATAATGTAACTCTTTGGGTGATAGTCACTTTCAAACTTATGTGATAAAATTTGTAGAAATTGTGATTGATCACTATTTACTTATCACCTCACATGTATCTTAAGCTATTCTAGTTGCACACACTACACAAGTTATTCTTTGCTAAACTTAGTACATTATATTGTGTGTGATCTTGTTGTGCCATCCAAGATTAAAAGTTCCTTGATTTTAATGCAAAATGTGTTTAATGTTTGAGCTTTGAGGACAAACTGTTTGAAAATCTTGTTTTTGGAAGATTTGGGTTGAATTCAAGGGTTTTTGAAAAACTTTTCATCTCATACTCATGCATTCTATTCATAAATCACTGTGCTTTGAGGAGTTTCTGCATTAAAATGCTCTGTTTTTCAAAAAATTGATTTTTTCAGATTTTCGATGGATCGAATTTGTCTCTCGACCGATCGAAATTACGATAAAAACCTTGGTTACAATCTGCCTGGCTCGATCGCTGCTCAATTGATGTTGGATCAATCGAATGTGTTTTTCGATCGATCGAATCTAATTTTCGACCAATCGAAAATCGTTCAGAGAGTTTTTTAAAAACAAGCTTTTCTCACGTGTTCTTTACTTTATTCAAATTTTTCAAAAGCTTTTTGCTCTCTCCCTTCGACCGATCCAGTTCAAGTGATTTTTTGTCGTTTTCTTCCAAATATTTCTCAAGGTTTTTGTCTTCTTGTGCCGGTAAGACCTTTCTACCCTTTCTTTTTCATTTTATTCACATATTTCAAGCATTTTAAGGGAAATTTTCGGACCTATAGGAATTTGGGGTTTTTGATTTTTGAGTTGGTTGCTTTCCATATTGATCATTGGGTTTTTGTTCTAAGATGTTGTAAACATGTGTCTCATGCTTTAATTTGGTGATTTGAGAACAATTTGAAATTCTAGGGCATGTAACTACATGAATTTGGGGATTTTGTTCAATTGGGATTAATTTGGTAAAATTGACTTGTGAAATTGATTGATTATGTCATTATATGATGATTTCTATCTAGTGTAATGATTAATTACTCAATTTGGTTAAATTTTTGAAAGTGGGTTTTTAAAAATTTGAGGTTTTTGTTCTAAACTCTATGTTCAAGTCAAATTCTTGGTTTATGAAGTATAATTGAACTGTTCTCAATGCTTAGAGCATGCATTATTTGTTCATTCTGTTCATGCATCATATAGATTGTTCTTTTCTATACTTTTGTGCTCTAACTCTGTCTGATGCTATCTGCCCTTGGTTTTCTTTGTTTTCTTTCTTTGGTTTCTATTTTGGTCTTTCTTTCCTTCCCTTAGCATCATGGTTAGGAAGACTAGAGCCAATAGGAAAACCACCTCCACTTCTTTCTCGGCCTTTGACAGTGATAGGTTTCGAACTGAGAAAAACCAAGAAACCTATGAGAAGGTGAACATCTTTAGATCTTTGTGGGCCGAGAGAAAGGTTGTGTTAAATGAGCTTGATCCGGAGATTAGGAGGAACTTCAAGCGTAGGGGTTGGCTTCCTTTGTTAGATATTTCTCATCTCCCTCTGGCTACCTTGATTAGAGAGTTCTACTCGAACTTCTCTGTCCACTCCAATGATTCCAACACACAATATGTGATGAATTGGATAAGAGGTGAAGAATATGTCATTACTCCTTTAGTCATGGCCTCTGCTCTTGGGGTACCTAGGGTACGGCAGCCTGTCTACCTTTATGATGAGACCCCTCCTCTTGATGACATTATGTCATATCTCACCGGTACTTCCATTCAATGGGGTACTGATCCTTGGATTACCTCCCATGAGCTTACCAAGATTCATTACTTGTTTTTCCGGATTTCTTGTCATTCTATCTGGCCCATTTCTCATTTGCATACCATTCCTATTGAGAAATGTGCATTTTTGTATGCCCTTGTGACTGATGCTCCTATGAGTTTTCCTACTCTTTTTATTCGATCCTTGGTTGAGGTTCATAGGAGTAGTTCTACAGCACATGGTCTTTTCTTTCCTATTTTTATACATAGGATTTTGTTACATTTAGGATTAGAGGATTTTCCTGCATCTGAGCCCGTACATATTATTGCTCCCATAGGTGCCACTTTCCTTAGGCAGAGAGTAGCTCAGATGAAAGCTAGCTCTAAACGCCCTAGAGTAGAGTCTTCCTCAGGTGCTGCACCTCCTCCTCCTCCTTCTTCAGGTGATCCCACTACTGAGGAGTATGTTGATCCCATTACTGCACTTGATCCTCCACCTTCTACTTCGGGTGATTCTAGCATTCGAAGTATGTTGGATACTGTCATGACCGTTCAGGCGGCCCATGGTTAGCTTTTGGTGGATGTGCTCATGGGGCTTCAGGCCCTGCGTGCAGATTTGGCAAGTGTTCGACGGTCTTCTCCACCACCTCCTTTTGATGATGAGTCTTGATTGCCCTTTGGCAATTCGTCACAAAAAGGGGGAGTACATATGGATGGAGATAAAGGGAGTTTTTGGTTTTTTGGAGCTTTGGAGCTTTAGATTGTATCTAGGTGCTTCATGATGTATTTATTTTTTTTGGCTCATGATGTAGTTATTTTGATGTATTTATTTTTTATGGGATGTATATGTTAGTGGGAGACATTATGTTTTTTATCTCTGTTATTGTTTCTTGTTTCACATGTGCTACATTGGCTATCGATTTCCATTATGAGGTTATTCATGATATATGTCTTTTATTTTATGTTTTGTGAAATCAAGAATTTATTTTGTTTTACTTGTATTTTCCACACATGCGTTTATGTGTTTATGTGTTTGTTGAGTGTTTCAGGAATATACAAGTTGATTCAATCGTGCTACTATCTACACTGGCAACTAATAGATAGTAGTTAGGTTGAATTGTTTTTGGTTAGGCATTTTATTGTAATGGGCTGTTTTGTAACTTTGAGCATTTTTGTTTTTGTTATGTGTTTTGTTACGGATTGCCAAAGGGGGAGTTTGTTAGGTTCTAAGGATTTAGGATCTAAATGTTTTAGAAGTTCAATGTTTAATATTGGCAAACCATGATTAAAACTTAGAGTCTAGATTTAGGCTGCTCAAAGTATGTTTATTGTAAAGTTGGAATCGAGTAATTGCAGAAAATTACTGTTCACTTTCTGTAAGGCTCGATCAATCAAAAATTATACTCGATCAATCGAACCTCGTGCAGAATGTTTTTCTGTAGATTTTTTCCAACTCAGCCCAAGCGCATATAACGTGTAGGGTTTTATGTTTTGCCTTAAGTATAAAAGGAAAAACCCTAGCCACATTTTAGAGGTTGTTGATATGCTGTGTGTGTGAATCTCTTGTGAGATCTAAAGATGTTTGCCTTCATACTCACTTAGGGTTATCGAGATCAAGATTGATGTCGAGAGCTTGGTGATCGCTTCAATTGCTGTTCAAAGAGCTTAAAGAAAAACACAAGTGGGAGTACTTGTGGTTGCTGTGGATCAAGGAAAGAAGTAGTCCGTGGACTCGGAGCTGTCACGTGGTCGTGATAGTAAGTTTTCTACTCGTGGTAGCAATAGAATGTTAGTGGTCTGAGTCGCTATTATAAAACTTCAATTCTTTCATAATGAATCTGTTTTACCTTGAGAATAGTTAGGTTAAATCCTCCCCAGGTTTTTTACCGGTTTGGTTTTCCTAGGTTATCATATCGTTGTGTTCTTTATTTTCCGCATTATTTACATGATATGATTTACTTGTGTTAACCTAGATTTGAATAATTTACCTAAGTAATCACTTGGCTAAATAACTAGGTTAATCAATTTATGTTTTAAGGGGTCTAAAAACGTACAAAAATCATGAATATGACATGGAAGGCTCTTACCAATGGGAGCGACGGGGTCATGAGCAATAGTGTATGTACGATCGACACTATCCACAGCTAGGTTAGAGGTAGAAGACTTGTCAATGTGGGACCAACTCACTTAGTATGGGTGCACTCAACAGATGTGAACTCAAGAAGAGGTCGAGAAGTGAATCAACAGAAGAAGTGGTGGAAACATGTTCCGAAGCAAGGTAATGAGTTCAACATCTTGTCTTCCTAGGATACCACATGGCTCCTGATCCAAATTATTTGGCTACGGGATAATAGTATCTATAACGCTATTGTTGAAGGCCATAACCAAGGAAACAACATAATTGTGAGCAGACCTAAACTTTGGTGCGTTCATATAGTTGAAGAAGAACAAAGCAGGCACAATCAAAGACTTTTAACTGTAGTATGGGGTGTACAAAACAACCATTCACAAGGTATTTGGTCATCTAAGATGGGTGAAAGACACCTGTTGATGTTGTACATGACAATGAGATGTTCTTTTCTATACCCAAACAATCAAATTGGTAATATGATAGATTTTTAATTATGTGGTTCTATATCACATAATTTTAAATTTTCCATGCAAATATTAATTTCTTTATCCAAAAAAAAAAAAAATGGTGAGGAACTCTTTCATAGGGAAGATAGAGAAGGAAAAGCATCACAAAAAAAATTATTGTTGATTATAATAACTATTTAACTTTAATTGGACATCATATTCGACATATCTTTATCAAAATGCATGAACATCCATTCTTTCAACGAGCTACCGTGGAATTAAAAGCACTTCCCATACAATACAATCTATTTCAATGCATGATCAACTTTGCCTTTGCATGGCCCCTTGAAATTTGAAATTGCTCAGTTATACCAAGATGCGCCATAAGAAGCCAGACATGAGTGATTAGTTCTCCACCACGAGTGAGCTGCTGAGCATGATGGTTCCATCGACACTTACTGGCAGCATAACATAGCATTTCTACCCATACATGACTTACCAACTCCCATTTATTTTCATTTTCCAAGCATTGCAAAGATTTAGCAAGTCGACATCCTTCAAACAGCAATGACTTGCTTCTATCTCCTTTCACTTTAGATGGAGGAACTTCAGTACTCACTTCAAGTAAAATTATGAGAGTTTGATCAACACCTATAGATTTTCTTTCCTGAAAAAATTCAACCGCCTCGGCCCATGTGTCTTGGAACCTGATTTGTCCAAATCCATTGGGAAGCATAAATGGACGCATGACTAGGAGATATTACATATAGTCTGATAACAACCTGCTTTCTTCACAATTTGGAATTTTAACAGAGTTTGGGGATGCGTTCCAATCAGAATAATAACAAAGGTTTGTTGCAATATGCCAGAGAAGAATGCTTTGGTCAAATTCTTCCTCAACGCTCTGTTCGGTTGTTCTACAATTTTCTTTGCTGATTTCATAAGGGCATTTTGCATTTTGAAGAACTGGAACAAATTCTACCTTAACGCTCTCCTCCTTTGATTTACGATCTTCTTTCTCCTTTCAATCAGCGCATTTTGAATTTCTAAGTACTCGGCCACCCCTACAAGCACATAATTCCTTGCAAGTCTTGGGATCTTTGGCACTCTCTGATTTCTCTTGTAGCTGCGCAAATATTAATGTCTTCAAATCCATAGAAACCTCCTCTGAATTTTGGTATCGAGACTTTTCTGGCAACTGATACCTGCATAAGAACTTCTGGATAACACTAAACTTGTCTGCCTTCTCATTAAGACAATAACTTATTAGATTGAATTGTCCGATTGTATTAGACCACCTCTTATTTTTAGAGATTCGAATTTTTGAAATGGTATTGTACAAGAAATCCACTACGGAATTCTTGTGCTTACTCAGCAACAGCATTGTCCAGTCTGAGATAACTAGTATTAACACTGCATATATCTCTAAAGATCGCTCCAACCAGCAATACATAAGTGATAATTCTATCAGCTGTTGTGAAGGCATGCTTCTCCATGATCAAGAAAGCCACAAGAACGGACACGGTAGAAGAGAAACTGATGAGACGTAGAAGACAACCCTATAGAGAATAAACCATGAAGGCCTTGGTGAAAAATACGTCGAACATGAAACCCAGCTCAACCTCAATCACTTTAAAATCGTCTTCAAAAGATGCTTTTTGAAAGAATGACTGGCTGTTCACCTTATCTTGGATGCTGAGGATGAGATCTGCGAATAGCTGCTAGTAAGTCTCGAAGAAATTATACGCATCTTGTAGAGTGGCCGCATCTGAAATCATGACGTTTTCTGGGGCTGTAAAGGAGAAATCTCCTACAACCAAAGCATCGCTGAACTTACCAGGTTTAACGTCGAACCCTTCCTCTTTCTTTAAGCGGTATTCTTCCATGTATCTTGCATAATTGGGGCCCTGATCAGGAGGCGGAAGCATGGAAGCCTTAAAAATTTCACTGCTCGCAGACCTCAGAACCCAAATTCACTCCCAAATTTTAATTGTCCCGGCAATAAACATTGGAATTGCCAAAAAATTCAGCGTAGTTTTTGTCTAGGCTCTGAGGAAGACATAGACAGCCACTCCCACCTGGATAACTAATGTTAGAGAGTGCCTCCGCCACAACTCATTGTCTTCCAAGGAATAGGCAGTAATGGTGTCTGGACCACCAAGGTGTAGCAAAAAAATGGAGCCCAAAATGCCGTTATCATAAACTTTGGATCTACTGCATTATCTTCATTATTTCCTGCATTGTTAGAAAGTACACTCAGCGAGACTGTGGCAGGCCAGTCCGCAGATAGGTAAGTGATCCACAGAATGACACTGAGCTTGTCACTGCTCCAATACTTTCTCCCACTGCCCATCACGAAAAGGATGATTTGTAAGCTAAGGCTAACTAAAACCAAAGCTTGTATCTCCCATTCGTTCAAAATTGTTCTTAGTCCTGGTGGGAAAATCTGCATCGCCTTCCTCCTCCTTGTGGAGATCAAACTGCTATCTACTGAAGAAAGGCACAGATGCATTTATTTGTTACTATGTCGCATAACAGAACATGATAATCAATGACAAAAGGCACAAACGATTAATAGGTTACCTTATCAGAGCTCTATCTTCTTTTGCTGACCTCTACAAGTAAGGTTGCTCAGATTTTCTTCTTTTTCTAGACTAGATACCACATCGAATAAAATCCAAAACAAACCAGAAGTTGCAGTTCAGGTCTGCCCAAAATATAGTAACCATAACGACGCACCTAGAAAGTTAATTGATTGATCATGTAACGACCCAGCCCTCCTTTTTTTTTTTTTTTTTTTAAAGGGTCAAATATTTTTGGAGACCCATGTGACACATTTTGGAGCTTTGGAAACTGGGTTTTTGTGGATTGCATGTTAAGTGACTCTTTAATGGTTCTTTGAAAAGTAAGCATATCGTATAAAATGTTGTTTTTGTGTAAACACAATTTGGGAAATTGTTGTGAAAATTTTACCTTTCTAAAAAGTGTTGTATTGTAACCTTAGTAAATATATGTTTAATTATGAAAGGTGCATATATTTGGTATTGCATATGGGAAAATGCATGAAGTATTGCCAAATGGGAAGATTGTTAGGTTCTAAATATTTAGTCTCAAATGCTTAGGTTCTAAATTTGTTGTATGTTGGCAAACCGAGAAGAAAAACTAGTCTAGTGTAAGATCTTAGTTTCTTTGAAGTGGTTTAAACATTGCTCAAGTTGATACAAGTCAATATTCAAGAACATACAAGCTGCAGAAAAAGGAATTCAGAAACTGAAGAGCTCGACCGATCGAGAAAGGCCCTTTCACATATCAAACTGCGATTCTGCAGAATTTTAAAGAAGGCCTAACAACTCGCGAAATTTTTAGGGTTTAAGTCCAACACTACTAGATATAAAAGCAAAACCCTAATACACATTTTTTAAGTCTTGTGAGTTACTCTTGTGAGATTTGTGAGTTTCTCTTGTGAGATTTGTGAGTTTCTGTAACCTTCTAACTTAACAAGCACCTACCGGAGATCAGATCCCTATTGCTAGTACTAGTGCAGTAAATTTGTTGCTTCAAATCAACTACAGTTGATAATCTAATCTTTTGAGTGGAGATCTCAAAGTCACAAACATGAGCATTTGTGTGTAACAGATTCATAACAGAAGAGTCTGTGGATTCGAAGCTGTGTGTGATCACGTTAGTAAGTATTACATGAGGTAGCAATAGATTTAGGATTAAATCTATTGTAAAAACTTTCATTCTATTAGTGAATTGTTGCCTTGTGGATTGTTTAGGTTAAATCCTTCTTGGGTTAGTAAGTATTACATGAGGTAGCAATAGATTTAGGATTAAGTCTATTGTAAAAACTTTCATTCTATTAGTGAATTGTTGCCTTGTGGATTGTTTAGGTTAAATCCTTCTTGGGTTTTCTACCTTGAAACTAGACAGTTTCATTGGTTTTCTCGAGCCATCACATCCTATATCATTTAGGGTCTATTTGAGATCCGTTTATTTTGCTGAAACTGAAAACTTTTTTGTTGAAAATACTGTAGATAAAGGTAAAAGTTAGCTGAAATAGTACAGTGCGACCCATGAATATTACCAAAAAGTGCAGTGGAGCCCATGCATGGTAGAAAAAACAAGTTAAATAGTAAAATAAGCTGATTTTTTAATTTTTGCCAAACACAAACTTACTTTCTGCTATGTTGATTGCATGTGATGTATGTTTAATCTAAACTTGCATAATTAACTGATGTAGAACACTATTTGATTTTTAAATTTTGTAATTATTTAATTATAGTATTTTTATGTAATTTTTGTTATTTTAGGTTTAGGTTATTTATTTCCTTTTTTTAGGTGCTTTTAATGTTGTTTAGTCAAATTAGGGTTTTATATGCTTTTATAGCCGCCTTAGGGTTTCTAGTTGCTCTAAGTTTTGTTTTTACTATTTAAACACATTGTAACCTCCAAAGGCGATTCAGTTTTCAGACTATTATTAATAAACACAGACTTTTTGTCAATTTCTTTCTCTAGTGGATTCCAGTTTATCTCCTTGTGGAATCAGAGAAATCCCGCGCGGATTCCGGGTTTACTACCAGCAACTAACAATTTAATTTATGTTCCATCAAAGAGAACACCATGTGTGCTTTCTTTAAAGGAAAGGGTTTGAGGGTTGAGAAGAAGTAGCCTATTTCTAAAGAAAATATTGAAGTGGTTAAAAAAGATCAAGACTTGCAACAAGCTATTGAATTGAAGGTTGAAGATACCACTTGACAAAAGTTTGATGAAGATGTCAAAGAAAAGAAGGTTGAGTTGATTGTGGATAATGACAGAAATTAGAAAATTTTAATTTTATTATCGGTCCTTTATTGATTGATGTTGCAAATAAATTAAAGGTAGATGAGAAGAAATTCTATGCTACATTTTATGAAGGATTCAAGTTTCAGAACCGAATCAAGTTATTAAAGCATTCAAAGTATTTGTTTATTTGGAGCGAAAGATTTCAGATTTCAACTATCAACTCAAGGACGAGTTTTTTTCAAGTGGAGGGGTCTGATGTAGGACACGGTTTGATTTTTAAATTTTGTAATTATTTAATTATAGGATTTTTATGTAATTTTTGTTATTTTAGGTTTAGGTTATTTATTTCCTTCTTTTGAGGTGCTTTTAATGTTGTTTAGTCAAATTAGGGTTTTACATGCTTTTGTAGCTACCTTAGGGTTTCTAGTTGCCCTAGGTTTTGTTTTTACTATTTAAATGCATTATAGCCTCCAAAGACAATTTAATTTTCAGACTATTATCAATAAACACAGACTTTTTGTCAAATTCTTTCTCTGGTGAATTCTAGTTTATCTCCTTGTGGATTCAGGAAAACGACTTGTGGATTTGAGGTTTACTATCAAAAACTAACAGTTTAGTTTCTATTCCATTAAATAGAGCATTGTGTGTGCTTTCTTCAGACTTCTACGACATCATTAATCTAAATAACAACTTAGATAATTTATTAGATTAAACAAACTGTGTTTTAACAGAGGTTTAAACTTTAACAGTAGTGATGACTTTTATCTCAAATGGGACAAGTTATTGATGTGTAATTATAATTATTCAAACTTTTATTCTTTTGTGTCTAATGATCCTTATAATTATTTATAGAACTCTGACAAACTTTGGGAGCAAAATTGTTATAAATTTTTTTATAATATTAATAGGAATTCTTTAGATTGAATTGTCAAAAAAAATTACAAATACTTTTTAGGTTGTAGTTTTCTCATGCTATGGAGCCTTTGAGGTTTGGGGCGCAACTTGTCATATAATGCAATGGCATACCTTTTGACAAGAAAATATCCTCACATGTAATGGCTAGGGGTGTACACGGTTCGATGCGGTCGGTTTTGGAGAGGTTTTTTGCACCACACCTATAGGGTGCAGTTTCACCCTATGATTGACCGCACCTCACTTTTGAAAGGTAAAAACCGATCTACACAAGGTGCGGTTAAGTCTTAGCGGCTCGGTGCGGTTCGTTCGGTTATATAGGCTGGGCTTTTAAAAATGATTATTCTAGGTTTTGTGCTTTTGGGCCTCTAAAAAGTAGCAATTTGAAAGATAACATGGTGAACTGAAAACAAAATAAAAAATAACCCTTAAAACAAAATCAAACAGAAAAGAAAAGAAAATCAAAAATAGTGAACTCAGAAGAAATATAAATAGTATGAGAAAATACCCAAGAACTATTTAAGCCTTTGAGATTTATTCCTTTACTAGGCTTAAGCTGAATCTCTTAAATTACCCCTGAAATTACAAGAAAATAACTCCAAAAAAAAAAAAAAAATTAGAATCAACAAGAAACATTTAGTGACCATAAAATAAAACCAAAACAATGCAGGGGTTAGAGTTACCAAAGACAGAACTACATAGTGGCAGAGCCGTGGTGGAGAATGGAGATGAGAAGGAGACTGACTGACTTAGGTATTAGGAATTTCGTGAGACCTTGAGATGAAAGTCTTTCTTTGTGAGAGAGTGAGACTAAGAATCAAAGATGAGTATTGAGGGTGAGATTGAGAGCTTGTGTTCTTAAATAGTGGAAGGTTAGGTGGGAACCTAAGATTGAGAATTTTTTAGGGAAAAAATAATGTTTGTTCAGCGGGATTAAGGTATGGAAAAAAAATTATGTGGCTGAGTGCAAAAGAGAAGAGAAAAATGGTTGGTGGGAGCCTAAAAATCTGAGATTGAGAGGGAAACACTACTAATTGTTCGGCGGGATTAGGGTTTAGAAGAAACATTATGTGGTTGAGAGCAAAAAAGAAGAGACAAATGGTTAGGTGAGAGCCTGAGATTCTGAGATTGAGAGGGAAACACAAATGTTTGTTCGGCAGGATTAGGGTTTGGAAGAAAAATGAAGGTGGCTGATGACTGATGAGTGACTAAGTTCTGATTCTGAGAGGTGAGAGGAACAGAAGTCTAAAGAGGAGAAATGAAGTGGCAGAGTAAGAGACAACTCAACAGAAAAGACATGTGTGGTTGAGATCAAAAGAGAAAAAAAAAATCTTGCACTGTGACAGTAGTGACTCCATTAGTAAGTTTCTCAAACAGTGACAATATGGCATCATTTTTTTTTTAATATTTTTTTTTTTTTCAAAAAACACAAGTGACAAGACAGTGACTAACCCATGTGGCACTAACCCATGTGGCCATTTTTTTTTTTTTTTTTAAAAACGCAAGTGGCAAGGCTGTACCCATACAGCCATACGACATTTTTTTATTTTAATATTTTTTTTCAAAAAATGCAATTGGAAGACACTAGAGTTACTAAACAAGACCACTCAGTGATGAGATTATTCCTCCTGACACACGTTTTTTGATTGAGAAAGGTAGCCTCACACACGTTAACTTCCTTTTTAATTCAAATTTTTGTTTTTGATAAGAACATTAGGCATGTTCTTACTTCTTAGAACATTATGATATATATCTATATATATAACATGCTCGGGTCGGTTCGGTCTTCATCGGAGTGCACATCTTGGCGCTGATGGCCGCACGGTCCGACGTCGGTACTGAAGATCTACCACTGACCACCGTGCTGGAAACCTTCGGCGGAGCCCTGAGTGGGGCAGGGCGGTGCGGTCAAACAGGTTCTGTCGGTGCCGGTATATCCATGAACAGGCCTAGTAATGGCATTTCAAGTGTGTAAGAACATCCTCACAACATGTATCACTACTAGCGTGACAAGCATTGTTTTGTGTACGCTGTCGCACCTCGCACGCTTTGATTTGAAATTGGTGGGACCAATGGATTTAAGATTGCTTGAATCTTTGAAAAAATGTGTCTTGGCCAAACAATTCTTAATATTGAAGAAGCCACCAAGTTTGGAAAAGAAATCGGTAAAGAAAACCAAAAAAAAGATAGCGCTTTTACAATTTTACTTGCTATTTCAGTTAATATATGAATTAATGGATCGGAAAAAATATATTGTTATGACTTATGAGTGTCTAAACTTCCTTAGAGGTTCGACTACTCATTTGAACTGAAATTAGGCCGAACACGTAAAGATTTAATCCTTAGAGGTTCGAGTACTTTTTTGAAGTAGACATTTATAAATTTAAGCCTCTCCTCTCTTTTATTCGCTTACATATGTACAAGATAAATATAAAAAATTTATATGTGTATATTATAGTTGCAATGTAAACTTACATTGTAAATGTGTTATGGTAAATAACTAAATATTGAACACATTTACAATGTAAGTTTACATTGCAACTATAATATACACAGAATTTTTCTTTTATTTATCTTGTACATATGTAAGCGAATAAAAGCAGTAAATATTTAAAAATTTTAGCAAATGAGCATAATATTTACCATTTTTTGTGTTTGCAATATAAATTTATATTGCTCACCGAATGAAGTAAAAGGCTGGTTGTTGAGCAATTTCAAGCCGATAAAAACTAGAACTTACTTTGGCTATTGAGCTGTTTCAAGTTGATAAAACTAAAAAGAGTAATTTTCTTACCAATGTTGTCATCAGGGACAGACCCAAGTAGGGTCCAAGGGGGCCCGAGCCCCCTGGCCCAATTTTTTTATTTATTTTTACTTATTATATATTTCATTTTTGTAGTTGACCCCCTTTCTAAGACCTTAGTCCTCCTTCTCCCCAATCAGTCTAACTAGCCTAACCCAACTAGCAACTACCCTACCCAAAAACTTAACAAAAAACAATAAAAACATTTACAATGGTGATTGTATTTTAGCAAAAAAAAAAAACTATTTTACCACCAAAGAACCAAAAAACCATGTGTTATTAGAGAAGCTAAATTTAAATTTTTTTCGACTACAGTAAACTGGTATAAGTACCAGTTAATTGTAGCAAGTTATTAAAAATAATATACAATATTTTATTAATTAAGATTATCTCTCTTCCTTCAATTAAAAAACTGAAATTCTCTCTCTTCCTTTATTATTTTAATGAGTTGTTTATATTATTTTATATTATTTTAATGGTTTATTTTTCGCGTGTCTAGGTTTCTCTGAAAACCTAGAACAGTGAAACTCTTCGCCTATCTCACAATAGGTCATCTTTCACGACAGTCCAAGGTTCAAGTGCAAAAGACTCGAAGTTTCAGGTTTCTTGACTCCAATTCAATTCCAGCTTAACACATTAAACCTAAATCTCAGCCCATCAAAATTCATGTATATTCAATTTTCCTGTTCTGCTTCTCTCAACTGTTTGATATAGGGTTTTTTGTTTTGTACACAAGTATTGGAGATCTTCCAAGATTCTCCTAATGCATTAATGTGAAATCTAATTCAACATTTGATGATCCGTTGAATGAAGTAGAGTTGTTACAGTCCAGTTTCATCATAGTTGTTATTATTAAAAATCTTCAGAGCAGGAGGTTTACATTCAACAAAATCCAGAATATAAGAGTCTATGAATTGTTCTGTGGGGTCATGTTAGTAAGGATCACATAAAGTAACAGTAGATTTAGAGTAAAGTCTTATTATAAAACTTTCATTAAATTCTAATGAATTTTGTTTACCTTGGGGTTGATAGGTTAAACCCTTCGAGTAATTTTTTTTGTGAGACAAGTTATTTCATTAGTTTTCCGTGAGTCACCATATTGTCATCTCAACATATTTACTTTGTAAGATATGGTGTTTGAGTTAACAAATTGAAAAAGAGCATGTAATTGGATTAATAATTAACTTGGTTCAAAATTAGAGTAATTTGGTACAATCAAAGCCTAAATCCACAACAAATATATTTTTAATCCATCCAACTTTGTCAAATTGAAAATTTTAAAAACCAACGCAACACACCATAGCTGGAAAAAGAAAACAGATTCAGATCAGGTGCAATACCCTAGGTATCACTACAACAAAATGTGTTTTTAGCGATGAAAATTAGAGAGGAAATATTTTTCGTAGCTAAAAATATAGCTTTAGCGACGAAATATGAATTTCGTCACTAATAATGAAAAAAAATTATAACATTTAGCAACGAAAAATAAATTTCGTCACTATTGTGATCTGAAAAATGGGCGCCAGCGGAGGAAAACTTTGGCGCGAGCTTAATTAATCTATAGCAACGAAATATTTAGTCGCTAAAAGTTGAAATTTTTAGTGACGAAATATTTCGTCACTGTAGGTATTGTTGTGGATAGTATTAGTGACGAAAATCCTTTCGTCGCTATAAGGAAGAATTAGCGACGAAAAATAATTGTCACTAAAACTAATAATAGTTTTGCACTTATATGTTTTTAGCGATGAAATCACAATTCGTCACTAAAAGTATGCTATAGCAACGAAATGTGAATTTCGTCTCTAAAAATATTTACAAAATCTGGGTTCTTTAGTGACGAAATTGACCTTCGTCGCTAAAAACATAAAAGCCTAATACCTTTTGCGACGAAGAGGAAGCAATAGCGACAGACCAATTCATCGCTAAAGGCTTCACTATAAATACCCATTACCTGTGTTATTTCTTTTTGATGAACATTACTCTGTTTGACTCCCAAATAACACCGACGCCAAAGGAACCCAACCCACCCCGATCCCAAAAGAAACCAAGCGACGCCGATTAGAGACAACCGTTGCCAACAAGAAGAAATAAAACCGTCGCCGATGAGAAGAAAGCCAAGTGTCGCCGATAAGAAGAAACCCAAGTGTCGCCGATAAGAAGAAAGCCAAGCATTGTCAATAAGAAGAAACCCAAGCATCGCCGATAAGAAGAAACCCAACCCATTCGCGACGGTTCCGACAACTAACACCGATACGAACCCATTCGCGACAGTTTCGAAATTGTCACCGCCATTGACTTCGAAACTCACACCCATTATCGCGACGGTTCCGGCAACCAACGCCGATACAAACCCATTCGCGACGATTTCGAAGTTGTCACCACCATTGACTTTGAAACTCACACCCATTCTCACAATAGTTGACAATTCCAGCGGCCTCTTTGGTTAGATTTGAGCATTTCTTAGCTAAGACGGGCTTTCAATCTCCCGATCTTCGACTATTGGTACTTTCTATTCATCTTCTTTTAATGTCGGTGAACTGAAAATAAAAAGAAAATTTAAGATTTTTTTAGTTTTATTTTATGTTGTTCTTTCTGTTTTTTTTTTTTTTTTTTTTTAATTTTAAATTTGATAATATGTGGATGGTAATTTTCTTTTGAATTTATAAAATGGGTATTGCAGTGCTTACTTCTAAATTTGATGGGATTATTTATTTATTTAATTTTAAGGAACTTATGCCACTGCATTTTAACTGAAGGGAAAAAAAAAAGTAAGGGGAGATATGATAAAATTTGTGGCAAAGGCTATCCATTGCAGATTTTCACTTTAGAAACTATATATAAATTTTCACACACACGTGTGTGTGTGTTTTCATTGCTTGGAAATGCCTATGTTTTACTAACAGATTATTATTTCTTTAGAAAAGATTGTAGACAAATGAAAGCATAATAGAGTATTAGTTGACTTTCACATTGTTGTCTTAAAAAAATTAGTTTACTTCGTTGGGAGGAAGATTTAATAAGAAAAAAGGAAGATCATGTAGGTATCAACTTCTTGTTCACATAATTATTTTTGTGGTAGGGATGTCCTGCCAAAGGTTAATGTGATCACCGAGAGTCTGCGTGATGGTGTAGTGTAGTCAGCACTTAGTTCTGCAGTCAGCAAGTCACTTTGACTTAGCCCTCTTGTATCAAGCTTGAGAATACTCGTAAAATCTAAGTAGTGTAGTTAGCACAAGGAAAGCCGAATTCTCTTTGAGTAAGCCCCCTGACTTCTCTTTTGCTTTTTATTTTATTTATTTTAATTTTCAAAAAAAAAAAAAAACAATAAATTCATGTTGCTGGCTTTGTCTTTCTTTAATAAAATTTGTGTAATATATTTTGAATTTTGTTTCATTATATTGGATTTTTAGAAGTTGGGATTTTTTGGTTTAGTCTTAAACATTGTTGTGCCCATGCTTTTTATGCTATACTCATATTGATATTCATTTTGTACGTTGTAGTTGGAGTATTTGGTGGCTTTGGTAGCTAGGAATGAGAACTGTATATGTGTGTGTTTCTATGAATAGTGGGTGGCTATTAGAATAACCAAAACATTTGGGTATTTCTCATTCATGGGTTCGAGCCATTTCAGACCGGAAGAGGCAATGTGGTCTTATTGGTTTACTTCATAGAAGCACTTCTCTACACAACTGTGTGATTGACCCAATCCCATATATTTATAATTTAAGATTAATGCACCGTTTAATAGATACAAAATTATGTTTTTTTATTTATTAGTTTGAGTATTATTAGAAATTTAATGGTTTTTGGTTGAATGTGATGACAAGGTTAGTGATTGTTTGGGTTGCTGTGGGGGAATAGAAAGAGGCTTAGATCTGTGAAAGTCAAAGACCAAAGCTTAGCCAACAAATCAGACTTGTACGCTTAGCTTGATCATAGTAAGTAAAATCTGCTTAAATACCTATAAAACTCTATACTTGTGATGTTTGTGATTGGTTTTGTGGTGGGTTATTGTGTTGGAGCAAGCGGGTGACTTGCATGGTGTTATAAGGTGGTTTAAATTCATATTGAGAGTGTTTTTAATTTCTTGCAAATGTGAATGAAACTTGTTAATTAGATGTGATGAGTATTACTTTATTCCATTTCAATACTTGTAAGCATTGTACTTGTGATATTTGTGATTGGTTTTGTAGTGGGTTGTTATGTTGGAGCAAGCAGGTGGCTTGCATGGTGCTATAATCTACCGCCTTGGTTGGTTATGAAGGAGCCATATTTTATGTTGTCCTTGCTTATTCCTGGTCCCCATCAACCGGGAAATGAGATTGATATTTACTTGAAACCATTGATTGACGAGTTGAAGGAGTTGTGGGAAGAAGGTGTAGAAACTTATGATGCAACTTTGTTGTGGACAATACATGACTATCCTGGATTTGGTAACGTGTCTGGGTGGAGGACAAAAGGTTATCATTCTTGTTACACTTGCAACGATGAACCATATTCAGAAGCTCTGGAAAGTAAAATTGGATTCATTAACCATCGAGCTTATTTGCCTATGGAACATCGTTGGAGACATAGTCGATTACATAATAGTTTATCGGAGAAACGAAAGAGATCTTTAGAGTTACCGGTGGGAAAGATACAAGAGCAGTTAGATAGAATGCCAAATATAATTTTAGGAAAGCATCCAAGTAACAAGAAGAGACAACTCATTGGGGAGCCAAATTGGTTAAAGGTAAGTATTTTGTACAAACTTCCATACTGGAAAAATAAGAAGCTTAAGCACAACATTGATGTCATGCATGTGGAGAAGAACATTAGTGAGAGTACTTATGAATGGCACTAGGACGACTTACACGCTCACGAGGTGAGGCATCTATCCCGGTGGTCCAATCTATGCAAACACTTGAAGCAAATCCTCCCGCCCAAAGTTCTTCTAGTGCGGAGGCGCAAACTACCGGCGCATTAACTAGCACAACTGGTAATTACATAGAACATACTTAATTACAACTACACCCTGTTTTTACTATTGAGATTATACTTCACTTAATTTAGCTATAATGTACATGGAATGTATAATTTATTAACATTAATAATGTTTAAATAGGATCTACTAGCAGAAATACCCGTGGAACAACATGTGGTATAGCAGTACGGGCACTTGTTGAAAAAAGTGGTAAGCGGCCAATACGTATAGCTGCAGAGTATGATGCTCCTGTTGGGAAGAATGCGTGCAAGCTTGTCAATCAAATTGGCGTACAAGTGCGATGTAATTTGTCCAATTACAACGTGAAAAATTGGAAAAATGTTGATACTGCTACTAGAGATGTGGTGCTTCAAAATATCGCGGTAAATTTACATTGATAACGTCTAACTCGTCTTTGTTGTCACTAAGCATATTAAATTCATATAATAACATTTTTATAATACATATACACTTCATTTTACAGGATTAGTTTGAGCTACAAGAAGATTCCAACTTGGTAACGAAAACATTAAATACAAAATGTGGAAGATTATTGAGTTACAGCTCCAACAAGTTGCATCAGGCTTATAAAAAGCTCGTACAATCTCATGGTGCTGACTATGCAAGAAGCCACCCGCCAAAGAATGCCACACTTGAGCTGTGGACTGAACTCATTGATGGGAGATGGACCAATGAGGATTGGCTGGTAAATTATTTATAAGTATATTGTTATTATCCAATGTTTATTATATTATGTTGTCAACTGATTAGATTAATACTTAGATGAAGTAAATGTATATTGTTTTATTCATGATTTAATAAATATCTTGAATGTTTTTTATTAGAAAAAATCAAGAAAGAACTCTGAAAATAGGAAGAAAACTTTAGGCAAACATAGATGCGGGACAAAGGCACTTGCTGTTAGGGTTGATGAGGAGGTGCGTGTTTTTTCATTTTCTTAAACCTTAGTATATTACATGTTGTGATTAATTAAGTATATCTATCAAACACTTGAATGTTAATTAATCAGACAAATAATAATGATGGGCAAGTTCCTGAATTGGCAAAAATCTTTAAAAATGTTCATTTCAATCCAAATACAAATATGTGGATACACCATGAGGATGAAACGACATATGTATGTGTATCATTCCATCCCTATCATTCCATCCCTATCATGTTTGTAAAGCTATAACATATTAATGTTGTGATTGTTTGTTTCTTTCTCTCTTTCAAATGATAGGAAAATATTCTCAAAGTGCAAGAGGATCATTGTCAAGATCCTAATGCAATTCCCCTTACACACGAGGAGATCTCAAACTTGGTTTTTAAGAAGAATTCTGGTATTGTAAAAGGACTTGGCATGAGACCTTCCTCTTCTATAGTAACCACCGCCTCATCTAATTCCTTGGTGGAGTATATCCAACGGCTAGAAAATGAGTTAATTGAGCTCAAAGAGGCAAGAGCGAGCTAGGAACCAAGAGGCACGAGCTAAGCAAGAAGAGGTCCAAAAAAATATTCTTAACTTTTTGAGGAGTAAGGGTTATGATGACGCTCTTACCTATGGGGGTGGATCAACTTCAAGTTAAAACACTTTTTGGTTAGTACTTTATTTTAGCAATTGACCCACACTACATGGTGTGACTACTTTTTTTGATGCATTATTTGAAACTTATTGTATTATATTACACTTGAAAATCTATATTTGCTTTCTACAACTTATACATTAGGAGTTGTAATTTTAATTCATTGGTGTGGCTACTCTTAATGCATTGTTAGAAATGTTTCTTATAACATAGTTAATGTTTTTACTTTACGATTTTAATGTAGTATTGTTTCTATATTTGTGCGGATTTCTTATTGGTGGCTTTTAGGGGATTTACTTTTGGCATTACTTGAATACATATTAGGACATCTTCTGTTAATTCTAATTATATTATGCTACACTTTTTGTATTGTTATAAAAACATCTTGAGTTATTGTATGTGTTGCAAACAATTATTATATGGAAGGAGTTTGAATTGGATACTTGTTTTATTTGTTACTTGTGGAATGTATAGATCTTTTTTTATAAATGTGTTGCTGAAATAAATGTGTTATTCAAATGTGAGGTTTTAATAATGTAATGACAGGTTACAAGTTAATATCAAAGCCATGAAAAAAATAAAAACAAAAAATAAGTTTTAGCGATGAATTTTTTCATCATAAATATAGCAACAAAAAAATGTTTTAGTGACGAAATATTTCGTCACTAAATGTAGCAAAATTTTGTAAGAAATTGTTTTAGTGACGAAAATTTTCGTCGCTATATGTGCTTGGATTTTCTTAAAAATAGTTTTAGTGACGAACTTTTTCGTCACTATATGTACCCCGAACATAGTTTTAGTGACGAAATTATTCGTCACTAAATATGATTTAATAAACTAAAGTGTTTTTAGTGATAAAATATTTTCGTCACTGAATAGTGGTTTTAGCGAGGAAAACATTTAGCAACGAAACGTTTTCGTTGCTAAAAGTTTTTTTTTTTAAAAACAAATTGGACTTTTAGTGACGAAATTTTTCGTCGCCAGGACTTTTAGCGACGGGGTTTCAGCGACGAAATGAGTTTCGTCGCTAATTAGTAGATTTCGTCGCTAATTAGTAGATTTCGTCGCTAAAGGTTCTTAGTGATGAAAAACTTGACTTTTAGTGACGAATTTTTTTGTCACTGAAAAAACATTTTATTGTAGTATATTGCACCTGATGCAATTGTATTCAATGGCTGAGATTGAAAGTTAAAAAAACAATTTTCAATCTCAACCATTAAATAAAATATATTTAAGGAAAGTTAAAAAGTAAAAAATACAAAAAAATTTGTGAGAGAAAGTGGGTGAATTGCATCAAGTGCAATAACCTAAGTATTACACATGATCTCAATCCAAAGAAAACCAATCTACTCCAGCTAGGAATGACAACTTTGTCATAAACAGAACTTTAATTTGGACAAAGTTGATTAAACCAAGCTTTTTATGACAATACCCCACTAGTAGGTAATTCTAGTTAATTCCCAATTAATTATTAGTTAGAAGTTTTTGGTAAAATTTATTTTCCTGCAGCAGTACCAAACCCACAGCTCACATACAATGCATTATTGTAGGCTTGAAGCTTTGATTTTGAAAAATACTACATCATTGATGAAGTTATAATAACTACGTCATACTTTCATAATGCAATTACACCCACTTTTCACTACTTGAATGTTCACAAAATGTTGAGGTTTACATTTTCAGTTTTTGACAGTTAACATGTACATAAACAGTCCCTTTTTTTTAAATGACCTAAGAGAAGGTGTAACCATATTTGTGATTATACACTAAAAAGACTAGTAAAGTTGTAATTATAAAAATTCTTGTAATCACTCATAAACACAAGATACACCTAATAAAACCTTGATACAAGACTTATTACACGACCGCATAACAAACACTAAAACAATTCAATCCAAGCAAATCCATGTGCATTATATTCGTTGTCATAGCAAGATAAACCACTTAGATGGGTTAATGTGAACTAAAAGTAGAGAACTAGAGAGAAGCATTGGGTTGACGCGTACATGTCCCAAGTCTTTGCTTGAAGCTTTATTCCGGTTCTTAAGCCTAAAAATAGGGGATCCGGATCCTCTCCATTTCTATTTGAAATGGGAAGTGTCTAGTTAAGGGTTAGGATCTGCCTAAAAACAATCAAGGGCCTATAAAATTCCATCTCATTTAAAAGCTTTAACCTAACCAAATAGCAAATTCAAATTTTGTAACCAGAGTTAACTCTTGTCCAAAACCCAAAAAAACCACCCCAGGTTCCCAGCGAGGCAGCAACCATATCCTCAGCAAGGCAGCAACCATAACTCTTGTCCAATTTAATTTGCTTACTTTATAATTCAAGTCTCATTGCTTAAATTCAGTGTAGTTTAAAAGCTAACACAATCGAATAGAATAAAAGATAACTCAAATAAATGAAACAATCTAAATAACTTTACTCTCTCAAAAACTAGAAAATTATTGTGTACTCTTGGAGTACCATAATTGCATACTCCTCCCTCTCACATGAATAGTGGATCTCACTAATTAAATTCATGGTGGGACCCATCATTCATGTGAGAGGGAAAAATACGCATTTATAGTACTTCAGAAGTATCTAATAATTTTCCCCAAAAACTAGGAATCTTATTTGCTGAACTCCAATACTCCTCTTATCCAAAAACTTTAATCTCCCAAGCTATTGCTAAACACCAATAAACCAAGCTATTTATGACAATACCCCACTGGTAGGTAATACTGGTTAATTCCCAATTAATTATTTTGAAGCTCTTTGGTAAAATTTATTTTCCTACAATAGTACCATACCGACAGCTCGCACACATTCATTGTTGTAGACTTGAAGCTGAATTTGAAAAATGCTATGTCATTGATGAAGTTATAATAACTACGTCTTTTCAAAAAAAAATTATAATAACTACGTCATATTTTCATAATGCAACTACACCCACTCTTCACTACTTGAATGCTCACAAAATGTTGAGGCTTACATTTTGAGTTTTTGACAGTAAACATGTACATAAGCAATCCCCTTTTCTTTTCTTTTTTCTTCTTTTTAAATGACCTAATAGAAGGTGTAGCCATATTTGTGATTATACACTAAAAAAACTAGTAAAGTTGTAATTATAGAAATTCCTGTAATCACTTATAAACACAAGTCCACCTAATAAAACCTTGATACAAGACTTATTACACAACCACATAAGAAACACTAAAACAATTCAATCCAAACAAATCCATGTGCATTATATTCGTTGTCATAGCAAGATGGACCACTAAGATGGGTAAATGTGAACCGAAAGTAGAGAACTAGAGAGAAGCATTGGGTTGACCCATACAAGTCCCAAGTCTTCGCTTAAAGCTTTATTCCGGTTCTTAAGCCTATAAATTGGGCATCAAGCCAAACTATTGCACAACACCATTAAACCAAGCTATTTATGACAATACCCCACTAGTAGGTAATACTGGTTAATTCCCAATTAATTATTAGTTTGAAGCTTTTTGGTAAAATTTATTTTTCTGCAACAGTACCAAACCCACAGCTCGCACAAGTGCATTTTTGTAGGCTTGTAGCTTTGATTTTGAAAAATGCTACGTCATTGATGATGTTATAATAACTACGTCATACTTTCATAATGCAACTACACCACTACACCCACTTTTCACTACTTTAATGTTCACATAAAATGTTGAGGCTTACATTGAGTTTTTGACAGTAAACATATTATAAGAAAGGGTTATGCTAACGAGTGCTCTAAGGAAAATGGTTAAAAATCGATTTTAAGAAAGTTTTAACACCATTTTTATAGAAAATGAAAAAAAATTGTCAAAACATTAATGGTCTTTTTTTTTTTTTTTTTCTTTTCCAATAAAAACTTTTTTAAATAAATTGTTAACCATTACCCTAAAAGTATCTGTTAGCATTTTCCTCTAAGAAAAATCTGTCTCTCGCATGATCACGAGTTTATCTTCTATGTAGTATGACAAGTATCGATCGTTCATAAATGTTAAGACTTTTGGAAACCTAAGAACAATGTGTAGTCATGATTCTTAGTTCTGAATATTAAAGAAAAGCATTTAATTAGATGGAGACCCTAAGATATTGACCTCTTGTGTCTCCACATCCACACACTCTCTTCTCTTTCCAACCCTCTCTTAAATATCATTTTTCAATTTACACGTGCTGGAAAAAAGAAGATATAACATAAGCCAAATTGTAAAATTGTGCTTGTGTCACAATTATATGATTTATATCTGCCACTTTCTTTCAGTGGTAGTTCAGAATTGCATCAAATAAATGGAGTTGGGTTCTGGAACCCTCTTCAGGCAATATTTGGGGATATGTTTTAAAAGCAATACCAGAAAAATATTGACAGTAATACGAGGATCAAGTGATCAACCTCATGAAATCCATCAGGGAATTAGATCTGAGTCAAATCATCATCAATTAATTTAGTGGGATAAGTTTTAGCAAGTCAGCCTTATAATTTCGTGATAGTCATAACTTCCCGAGAACTTTCTATCAAGTATAGATATTCAACAAACTCGGCATAATCCGAAGTAATCAATCTTTATTGCATATATTAAGTAATTTTCATTTGTTAGACCAAAGTCTAAATGGAACGGTGTCCGGCTGGTTATGACTTAAAAGGGTTGATAGTCTGAACTCTGAAGTACCATACATGTTAAATGACTAATTGTTTTATATATAAAATTTTCTAACAGATTAGCCTGAAAGAATATCTTAGATTCTATAATCTGGCAATTCAGATTATCATTCACCTTATATGAATATCTTAGATTCTACGTGAATATCTATTTGATTCAACACGTAGTAGGTTGAAACACATACCTTCAAATTGGTTTAGTGGAAGACTATCCTTGTTTCATTGCGTAGGATTTGGTGGAGCTGTCACCAACAAAGCAAAAACTGTTGATCTTGATAATTGAATGTTCAAATAGTGTGTAAAACACCTTGAACGTTTAGACCCCCAAATTACAAATTACCAATTCAAGCTTATTATCAAACAATGTATGTGCGAAATATGAACATAAGCTTAAAATAGAATTGATAAAACAATCCAAACCAAATAAAATCACAACCACAGCAAAAATTAAATGGCAAAGATTAAGGGAAGAGAGATGCAAACACAAAGAAAACACATCGATGTGTTATCGAAGAGGAAACCAAAGTCCACGGCGTAAAACCTCTCCGCTGCCCTTCAAGCGGTCAATAATCTACTAAAGAATGAAGTTGGGATACATGAACAACAGAAAACCCTCCAAGCCTAATCTACCCAGTGTACCTAAGCCCTCCAAACTTCTTGCTCCAACAAGGTTACGCCGAACCTTTGTTTTCTTTAACTTATTGGATTTCGCTATAGCCCATAGCATCAACCAATATCAATTGGTCCCTTCCTAACTACTTCCTAAGCACCAAACAGCCTTCTCACAGATATGGGTATGGTGAGAAAATGTTTTGGCTAATGTACCTCTTAAGAATGTAACAATGGAGAGAGTGAGAGTAAAGGAATTTGGAGAAACAAAGATGAAAATTGTGGATGAGTCAATCTTGTTTTTCTCTAGGGTTTCTCTCTCAAAATTCTCGCTGGAAGCTCTCTACAATACGTGGGTATAAGGGGTATTTATACTGGTGTGTGTTTGGAGTGCGAAAGGTCAGTTTTTCCCAAACAGATTTAACTGGCGACTTGGCCTCGCGACTTGACTGAGTCGCGAGTCCAAGCCGCGAGCTAACTGAATGGCCAGACTAGAATTTTTGTCCTATAGTTCTCCAGCTGGCGTGACTGTTTAGCTCCTCTGCATGCTTCACTCGTATGCATCCTTTGACAACTTGCAAGCCGCGAGGAAGCCACGAGATCCAGTCGCGAGTCCCTTGCTGAGTGCACAATCTTGAGCTTTTCTTCACTCTCTCACACACTACCCTTACATGATTCCCACCTAAATACAGGATTTCTAAGTGCTGAATTACAAGTAAATTAGCATGGAATAAAACCAACAGAATAGTTGATTAAATTCACCCTTACAATAATTATTTTCAAATTGCTTAATTACAAAAGGAAACATAGCTCAAGCGCATAGACGGGAAAGGATTTTATGGGCCAATTTGTTTTACATATTACTTGGCATTGCCGTATGGCCACTAGTACAGAATATTTTTGTAGTGGATGAGTTTGCATTCCAATTATCATGGAGCTCTATTTCATTTCATATAAAACATGTAAAATTGGCAATACCTTTTAAAAAAACTTCAAGGAACCAGCTTAACAACCATTAAAAGGCCTTCCAAGACTGGGCGTAATCGTGTGGATACATCACATCATTAGAAAAACTTTTATGGGCCCATTTGAGACCTGGCTGGCTGTTTCTGTATTACCTAGGGTAGAAAATGTATTTAAAACAAAAAAACAAAAAAAACAAGCGCACACATAATTGGTTCCTGAAATTTACACTTTGACCATCATACTATGATGTTAATTTTCATCTTGATATGGCTAATGAACGAATGAGGTAGCCTGATTTTTGTTGTCATCACATCTTTATATTTTTAAAAACTACGGTCAATTTCCCCCCTAATTTTGTGCCAAAAACTTTTTTTATTTTTAACCTACAACACAAATCAGCCTTTTGTTGACAAGTCAGTAGGACGCTGAAGTACCATTTTATGTATATACACTGTCCTGGAATGCAGAAAAAATCAAAGCACCTTATTGTTGTTGTAAATACAAAAACCTCAAATTTGAAAATTAAATAATTGAAAATATTTCACAAATATTAATTTACATTTATTGAATGAGTGAGTACCTACGTTTCAGCTTTTAGACATATATTGATATAGATTATAGATAATTGAGCATTAGCTTGCTTAAAATGCTTGGCTTAATTCGTGATAAGATCACCCAAACAAAACTTGGTCTGGTGAGCCAAATAGTAAATTGAGACATCATGTCTAAACACCTCTTCTGGCTTTTTTCCAACTTCAGAGTCAAACAAGTAATTAATGAAGCAGAAATCTATTAAAAGTTGCAGTGTCAAAATAAATTAAATAGGCCCAACCCCAGCTCCCATCCAGGCCCAAATGTTCATGGCCGAACGATCATGGTCTAATGCAACTATGTGGTAAATTTATGGCGGACTTAAATGTTATGCGCCCAGTCTTCGAAGTAAGAAGCATTCAACTTAAGCCCACATCTATTTGAGTATTCATGAAGACCAACATTAAAATAAAATAAAATTGTAATGGATTCAGGGCATCACAATGAAGGTTATACCCACCCTGCTCATGATCTTGTTAGACCATCTCAAATTCTTGAGGAGACCAGCCTAATCAAACTCCTAACTGGGTCTTGGGCTCTTGGCAGTTAGAGCACTGTCGTCAATAATAAACGAGTACAACCGTTTTTTTTTTTTTTTTTTTTTTGAGAAAAACGATAGGATAATTGAAACTAGAGCAACCGTGATAGAGCACATGTAATCTTGGGGTTTTTTTTTTTTTTTTTAATTTAAATAAACTTCTTAATTTAAGAAATAGAGTTCAGACAAATCTGTCAAGTCTACTATTTTCAATTTATTTATAACTATGTTAATAAAAATATTTTTTTATCTTGAAAATTGACTATATATGCCGTAAAGAATTTTTTTTATTTATTTATTTTGAAAACATCTTCTTAGTTGTTTTCAAAATCCTATTGTGAACAGGGAAAACAAGAAAATAACTTTTTCAAAACTCAAAACTGTATTGAGAAAACATTAGTCAAACAATAAATTCATGTATAGGACCCACTATCTTTTTGGTTTCCTAAACAAAATATTGTATATAAATCCTCTTATGAAACAAGCTCTAAGACATTTTTTTTTTATTTTCTCGATAAAAACTTTGGGCAACTATGAAATTTGAATTGGATTTGTAATCACTTTTGAACAATTTATGTAATACTCAATTCTTTTTTTTAAAAAGTAACGATGCAATTTGATTAGGTTCTTATGTGACTTTTTTGGTATACTGTGTGTTCCACTCATTCTTTTCTTCCTCATTCAGTAACGATTGAATTTGTACTACAATTTACTTTTCATAAAGCAACTATGAAATTTGAATTGGATTTGTAATCAATTTTAACAATGTATGTAATACTCATTTCCTTTCTTTTTTAAAAGTAACTATGCAATTCGATTAGGTTCCTATGTGACTTTTTTGGTATACCGCATATTCCACTCATACTTTTCTTCCAATTTCAGTAACGATCGATTTTAAACAAGCATTACAATTTACTTTTTAATAAAAATTAACTATAAACTTTGAATAAGTTCCTGCTTAATTTTGTAATCACTTTACGTTATATTTATCTTCTTTTCTTTAAAGCAACTGTGCAATTTGAATAAATGTGACTTTTTTTAGGTATACCACATGATTCACGCATTCTTTTCCTCCTATTCAATAGATCAATTGGGACTATGTCTGATAATGTACATTTCAATAAACAACTTTTAAATTTGAACAAGTTCCGTTATCAAAAAAAAAAGAAAAAAGAATAAGCTCCTGCTTAGATTTGTTTGGTATGCTGCTTGTTCTATATATTCCATTTTTTTGAGTTCAGAAATTATCATTTCCAAGGAATGCAGGCAGTGTTTTCTTTACAATAACACAATTTGAATAAGTTCCAGTATAGCGTTATGTTGTATGCCAATTTTTTTGGCCAAAATGGGCATTTGTCCCTTTCGCCCAAAATAAATAACAAAATGCTCATGTTCTGAAACTATCTAACAAAATGCCTCTGTTTTGAAACTTGATTTAATGAAAATCGAGTTACTTGCAAAATGTTACATGAAACTCGAGTTCCATGTATTTTTTTTTTTTTTTTTTTTTAGTTTTTTGCCTATAACTCTATTTTCTAAAAATCAAGTTTTTCATTGAAACTTAATTTTTAGAAAATCAAGTTTAAAACAGGGACATATGGCTAAATAGTTTCAGAACATGAGTACTTTGCTACTTGTTTTGGACGAAAGGAGCAAATTCTCATTTTGGCCCAATTTTTTCCATATATTTTATTTTTCTAAGTAACATAAGTAAAGCAAGTATGCAAAATGAATAATTCAGTAATGAAATTTATAATGAAACGAAGGTGATGGCTTTTATTTGGTGGTATAGTTTCGAAGTAATCCGTATACATGAACATGAGGCAAGGAAGTAGTCAAGTAGTGATATGTGGAGTCTAGCAAGACTCAGAATCCCATAGGAAACGCCAATTTAACTAAAATCAGTCCACTTTGTTTTTTAATAACCAAATCATCACAGTACATTTTAATGTTTGGTCGTTCATGTTAAAATTTTAGTTTTATTTTTAAATTTCATTGATGTGGATTGAAGCAAGGAATTTTAGAGTTATTTCATTTTAGTGTGCTGACATAAAGCTAATGTTTTGAATGAGGTTTATTAAACTTTAATTTGGTCAATTATTATCAAACCTTGAAGAACTGAATAAATTAAGCTTATTAGGGTATGTTTCATGTGAAAAAAATGTAGGGTCTTTGGTCAACCAGATAGCTATTTTCTGAAATATGTTATTCTAAGTTGCTAACCAATCATTAAGACCCTATTTGATAACCCTAACTTCAATGGGGGCAGAGTATAAAATCAGTTTAAGAATGATTGAAGTATCTTGTATAAATTAATGAGGAATTCATTGATCTTTTGGATTTTGCAAAACTGAGTTAATAAAACTGAGTTTTGTTAACTCATAACCCAAAATTCATGGGGCCCACATAAGGAAACATTGTTTGGATGATTTTTTGTTTGTTCACTCAGTTAACAAAACTGAGCTTTTTGAGTTTTGAGTTACCAATTTCGGATACACCAGAAGCTTGTTTTCAAGTTATGAATTTATTAACTCAGTGGCAATTTTCGTAATTTTTCTTTCCAAATGGGTCCCACAGCAGTGTGTAGTCCCATCAGTGCAGGCTGAAGCTCCAACGGGTATTACTTTCCCAACCAACCACACACTTGCACTTCATCACTTTCCCTTTTCCTTCTCCCAAACCCACAGCACAAGCACAACCGAAGCTCCAGTTCCGCCGATCACTTCATCACTCCAGTTCCGCCGATCAGCTCCACGCCCAGCTCCAACGAAGCTCCGATCACTTTATCACTTCAAAAAATCATGAGCATAGTTTATGCACCATGTGTTACAGACTTGTAGCCTTGTTGTGTTGCCGGGTAGTTTAAACAGAGATGCCGTGGTAAGGTGGGGTTGGCATATAGTTTAAACAGACAGGCTTGTTGCGTAGTTTAAACACACTGACTCAAGGTCTTAGAAACACATCCAGTCCGCACATACACAACAAAACACAACACAGAAATGTAGAACCAAAAAACTAAAGCAAGGAACTTTGTACTAACCCATGGAGCTTCAAGTCTTTGCACTACTATAATTTATGGCTAAACAGAGATGCCGTGGTAAGGTGAAGTTGGCGGCGGCGCAGGTGGGCAAGGATGGAGGAGTTGATGCTTCGGTGATCAAGAGCTTTGGGGTTTGAGAGGTGCAGAAAACAGATGAGTTGGGGAGAGAATGGAGAGAGAAGCTGATGAGATTTTTTGAGAAAATGTGTGAAGAGGAGAGAGGTATTACACGCGGGTAGGAGGCTTGGCCGTTGTAGAGCATAGCAGTGCAATCAATGCTATGTAGGACCCAGACAGTGATAGAAAGTTGGGATTTGAATTTGAGATAGCTGTGAGGATAAGCTGCCAAACTAGCATATCAGTGAATTATTAGTTTTATTGAGTTAGAGTTGTGAGATATTGAGATGTAAGTTTGAGTGAGGAGGTTTGAGTTATGAGTGTTGGGATATGAGTGAGTGAGTGAGCAACCAAACAGGGTTATAATATTGCTCTGAGTGGCTTGCTACTTCTAAGCTTACCTAGGCGGCTAGGCCAAACCCCAGCCCCACATCTAGGCCCAATTTTTTATGGAATACACCCATGATCTAATGCAACGGAAAATCAGCGCCAGCTGAACAATAAATGTAATTGATGTAATCGTTTAAGGTCTCTAAATAAAAAATGCCTCAACTTGTAAAAAAAAATTAAAAAATAAAATAAAATAAAATAAAATAAAATATATATATAATATATTTATCTATATATTTTAATTACAAAAAAAAAAATTAAGTATTTTTATTGGTCAATAAAATGTATTAAAAAGGCCACATTGTATCTTAAAATGTAGAATATTGCACAATAACAGTGCACACAACTTAATAGGATAAGACTGCACAATGCTATGTGAACTGTGTAGTCTTGTTCACTAGCCCCAACACATCACAAGGCCTAAGCTAAGTTGGTCCACACGGCCCCGCACTAATTAATAAATTATTACATTTTTTTTTTAATGCAAACTCTTACTTTATCAATTATTATAAATTATCACACTAATTAATAATTTGATGTATATTATATCAACTCATTTGTATTATAGTGATACTAATTTATTGAACCATGTAATAAATTAATTTTTATTTGTGCAGGTTTAGACTTTAAAGTTTAAAAAAGAATCCACTTAAAATTTTCGCCTAAACCCCCCAAAATTATTGAGCCGGCCAGTTGAAAATGAGTTTGGAACGGACTTCAATGGTATTCACCCAATCTTCGAACTGGGAAGCATTCAATTTAAGCTCACATCTATTTTTTTATTCATGAAGACAAACATTTAAAATAATAGTAATAATTGTAACAGAATCACGGCATCACAATGAAGGTAATATCTACTCTGCTCATCATCTTGTTAAACTATCTCAAATTGTTGAGAAGACAAGCCTTACCAAGCCCCTAATCTCGCTATGATTGCTATAGCTTGGAAGTGTAGAGTGGCTAAATAGGTCTTTTTTTCTTTTCTTTTCTTTTCTTTTTTTGGCCAAACTTTCGAAGCTGTCACGTTGTGCTAGTAGAAGGATTTGTAGGCAGCTTAAGCCTAGCTAATATGAAAAAAGAGTTGACATCGAGGTGGTCAATGTTGGTAATCATAGAATATTATTGTTGAATAATAAAAACGTACCCTTCTCCTCACATAATATAGTGGCTCTTGCTAATTAGATTCATGATTAAACCCACTACTTATATGAGATGAAAGAGAGTGTTTTTATTGTATTCTTAGAAGATTATTCTATAATTTTCCATTGTGAAGGTCTATCTTAGAGACCATGAACAGACTTAAACTAATTGAGAAATGCTATATTCATAATATTTTCACAATACTTTCACAACAAATTATAAATGATAAGTTGTTACGGATTGTTATTGGTGAGCACAAAAGTAATTTTATTAGTAGGAAAAATTAGAACCAATAAAAATTTATCTCTTATGATTTGTTGTGAAAATATTGTAAGCACTTTAGGAATGAATTATTTTAGAAGAATCATAATGAGATTGCCAAAGCATTCAAGCAATCAAGCTTGTATAGTGGATTTCAATGCCATTCTCAAAGCCACTGAGAAGAAGGGAATGAAAGTAGCTTGAAGCTTGTCGATGATGCGTTCTTAGAAATTAGAATTATGTTCAATCATGGGGAAGTTGACCTTGGGCCTTAGGCCCGTACACGTTGGCCCAAACTAAGGAATATCCAAGCATGCCAAGTCAACGCCATAATCATAATGGTGAAAATGAGACACTCTTAACAAAAAAGTTTGATAGACAGTTTTGTAATACTCAAAGCAAAGGTGTATATTTCAAGATTTCACGATTATTGAATGAATGATTTAGAAGTGATCTCAAATTAGAAAGCGTAAATCGTGTTGTACTACAAATTTTTGTTTTTTTTTGGATTTCAGTTAACTGAACTGGTAATATCTCTGATAATTGAATAAAAGATCTGAGATTCAATCCCTACCTACACCAAAAACTGAATTATCACGACAAAAAACGTAGGCTATAGCCACGTTTTTTTTAGCCACGTTTACAAAAAAATGCGACTATAGCTAACCTATAGCCGCATTTATAAGTGTTTTTAGCCGCTTTTTTTTAGATAGGGCCTATAGCCACATTTAATAAATGCGGCAATAGGTCCAGCCGAATAATTTTTTTCTTTTAAAGGAGGACCTATAGCTGCGTTTAAAAAACATGGCTATAGCTTACCTATAGTTGCATTTTTAAAACGCGGCTATAGACAGCTATAGGTCTAGCCGAATAATTTTTTTTTAATTTTTAAAGAGGACCTATAGCCATGTTTAAAAATTGTGACTATAGCTTACCTATAGCTGCGTTCAAAACGTGGCTATAGGTAACACCAAAAACAAAATTTCTTTCTTATCTCATTCTTTTTTTTTTTCTTTAATTTCTTCCTTTCTTCTTCAATTCATGCCTGGATCTTCTTTCTTTCTTTCTTTCTTTTTTTTTTTTTTTTTCCTTTTTCTTTCTTCCTTCTTCACTCTAGCGCAACTCTTATTTTTTCTTTGTTTCTTTGCAACTGCTTCTTCTTCTTCTTCTTCTTCTTCTTTTGTTTTTTTTTTTCATCTCAAGCACACTGATTTGAAGCCATGCCACCGACCCACCCATGCTGACCCACCCACGCCAACGCCATCCACGCCGATTAGCCCTTCCCCTTCTTCTTTTCCTCCCCTTCTCTCTCTCTCTTTGCTTTTTTGTGTTTTTTGTTTATAGATCTGGTGTTTTTTATTTTTTTATTTTTTTATTTTTTTTTTTTAATGCTGAAATTTTTGAGTGAAGTGGATATTCTAGCAATATTTGTGTCTATGTCTTGATTTGGATTTGAGTTTTGATTTTGAATTTTTTGGATCTGTGCTTGAATTTGTGCTATTGTGTTGCTGATATTGTGGTTATGTTTAAATCTGGGTTTGTGTTCTTGAGCTTGTTCTTTTGTGCTTCTGAGCTTGTGCTTTTGTGTTCCTTGAATGGATTTGGTGTTGGATTTGGGTTGGTTTTGTTGAATGAGAGGAGATTCATGGGTTTGTGTTCTTGTATTTTGGAGCATATGGTGTTTGTATTGTGAGTATGTTGTGTTTGATTTTGAATTTTCTGGGTTTATGTTTGTAAGGTTGAATTTATTCAATCATCAATTGGCTTTATTCCGTGCCAAATTTGCTTGTAATTCAACATTTAGAAACCCTGTATTTAGGTGGGAATCGTGTAAGGGTAGTGTGTGCGAGAGTGTGAAGAAAAGCTTAATAGTGTGCACTCAGCAGGGCCTTGTGACTGGATCTCGCGACTGGCTCGCGGCTAGTAAGTTGCCAAAGCTGGCACACGTGTGAAGCACGCAGGGGAGTTGAAAAGTCACGCCAGCTGGAACACTACAGGATAAAACTTCCAATCTGGCCAGGCAATTAGCTTGCGACTCAGACTCGCGACTTAGTCAAGTTGCGAGGCCAAGTCGCCAGACCACTCTATTTGGGAAAAACTAACCTTTCGCATTTCAATCACACACCAGTATAAATACCCCTTTTACCCACGTAATGTAGAGAGCTTCTAGAGAGAATTTTGAGAAAGAAACCCTAGATAAAAACAAGATTGACTTATCCACAATCTTCATTTTTGTTTCTCCAAATTCCTCTACTCTCACCCTTTCCATTGTTACATCCTTGAGAGGTTTATTAGCCAAATCCTTTTCTCACCATACCCATATCTATGAAAAGGCTTTTTGGTGTTTAGGAAGCAGTTAGGAAGGGACCAATTGATATTGGTTGATGCTATGGGCTATAGCGGAATCCGGTAAGCTAAAGAAGACAAAAGTTCGGCGTAACCTCGTTGGAGCAAGAAGCTTGGAGGGCTTAGGTACACTGGGTAGATTAGGCTTGGAGGGTCTTCTGTTGTTCATGTATCCCAACTTCATTCTTTAGTGGATTATTGGTCGCTTGGAGGGCGGCAGAGAGGTTTTACGCCGAGAACTTCGGTTTCCTCTTAGATAACACATCGTTGTGTTGTCTTTGTGTTTGCATCTCTCTTCCCTTAATCTTTGCCATTTAATTTCTGCTGTGGTTGCAATTTTATTTGGTTTAGATTGCTTTATCAATTCTGTTTTAGCTTATGTTCATATTCCGCATATACATTGTTTGATAATAAGCTTGAATTGGTAATTTGTAATTTAGGGGTCTAAACGTTCATAGGTGTTTTACACACTATTTGAACATTCAGTGTTTAATTTTGAATTTTTTGGGTTTGTGCTTGATTTTGATATAGCTAGGAAAAAAAAACTATAGCCACGTTTTATAAACGCGGCTATAGCCATTTTTTTTTTAATGAAAACCTATAGCCGCATTTTTCAAATGCGAATGTAGGTTGAGGAACTATAGCAGCATTTAACAAACGTGGCTAATGTACACCCTATAGCCGCGTTTAAAAAAAGTTGACTATAGACCTGTTGGACCTATAGTCAAGGTGTATAGGCTATGTCTAAAAATGCGGCTATAGACCAAATGGACCTATAGCCACATTTTTAGGAGCTAAAGCCATGTTTTAAAAATGTAGCTATAGCCCACATTTTTTGTAGTATTATCTCATCAAGAGTAGGCGCCATAGGTTGCTACTGTTTCTATTGAAGTGAACCTTACCACGTTAAGTACTACTTGAGCAGCACTTTGCTTGTAGAATATTATTGATGTGAAAAGTGTTTTCCTATTTTATTGGTGTCTTTGGCCCTTCGTCGTACTAATAAATATTGAAGAATATAGTGCACCTCACACCCAATCACCGAACAATTCAATTAAGCGAAGCACGCCAAATTAAAAATTCTCATCTTCCATGCAACGGGCTAAACTTGAATAGCCTAAACTAGCTTTAATACATGCCTAACATGAGAATCACTATATAAATATACACCAGAAAAACTTAGGTATAATACTTTAAATTTTGTACATTAAGTTCTTCAATTAGATTTTGAAATACATAATTGTGGCGGGCCTTTTTTTTTGTGATTTTGGGCTGGATTGTCTCCTACTGTACTAAGGCCCAAGTATTCTAGGTGAGAGAGTTGAGACCGGTCCAATTGCAACTTACCTTGGTCCGGCTTGTGCACAAACTATGCCCCGTTTACCAAAAACTTTGGTCACGTGCCCATGGCAGGCGAGACTGTTACAGAAGAGTTGTGGCAGATGCATACAATATGACAATAAAGGCAATACGCTTCCCGTTGGGCAAAATAAATAATGACTCCTTGAGTAAGATAGGAAAGGAGCAATATAAGAAACACGTTATAAGTGAAATTACAAAGGCAAGAAATGAAATAATTTTGATAAATAGCAAAATCAAAAGAGAAAAGATTAGTCTGCCATATCCAACTATGCTACAGGGCTACTACCAAGGAGGGAACCATTTCCTCAACGTAGATAACCTCATAGGAGAATCCTACTATAGAAATTATCCACTTTGAGGAGACGGGCCTGAATGGCTTATGCCCAAATGAATTCTTTATCTTCAACAGAGGGTAGGCTTTTAGAGGGAGAGAAGGGATTAGCCTATTCGTGCATGCCTGCCATTCTACACTCTCTGTTTTTCCTCCTGATTCTTTCTTTCTCAGTGCTTACCCATGTAGTATATGGTGATGTTGTGATTCTCTCCTAATGGTTACTATTGCCCCCCATTTTTACTGTGCACAGCAAGGGTCCTTTATATACTACTTGTCGTGACTGGCTTTTACAATTTTAGCCTTTAACTGCCTTTGTCTGGGTTCGGGTGTTCTTGCCGACCACCACTGGTTTGTCAGATGTCCAGCCACCACTATTTACCTGTGCTAGCTATACCACTCTCCATCACCAGACAAAGAAGATTATTTTGATTGCTTACTCAACATGGCATTCTTATCCACCCTAGTGTGGGTGTTCTCTCTCTATCCTTCATGGCATGCACCTAGTGGTTCCAACTCATCCTTGCTTCTTTTGGGTAATAAGTCATCCCAACAGGACATTACCCCCAAAAGAATCTGAGCAGGAACCCCAGAATAGGTTTTCCCTTCTCCCCACCGCCAGACCATACCCCCTCTTACGTCTGACCCATAACCCACCACTCCTATATTGGCTGGGTACAGGCCGGTGGTGTCTGGACCTTGCGTGTGCTCCAGTTTTGTGTACGTCCAAAGCTTGTCCGTTGCTCATGCGTTTGCCATGGTCTAAAGGCTCGTCTATGTATTTTGCCGCTCATCCTTGACCTCTTATAGCGTGAACTGTTTTCTTATTTCTCATTCCTTACGGCTTGCTTCTCTCAAGCGCTGGGCCTTGCTTGAATGTAGGCTTTTCTTTCTTCAGCCTACTCTTTGCTTCTTCTGTAGTCTTGCTACCATTCCTGCCATGCCGCTCTGCTATTTCTGTTGTGGTGTTATGCTCTTCTGTCAATGGGTCACTATGTCCTAGTATGTTCATTAGATTTACTTATGTCACTTTGGGCTTTCTTGACCCATTACACTACTTATGGGCTCCAATGACCCATTTCTTTCTCCTCGGGCATTCTTGGCCCATTTGCTTTCCTTGGGCATTCTCGGCCCATTTTCTAATTTTACATTCCCATGGGTTTTTACTAACTCTCTTGGGCTTCCTTGGCCCAATTACTATATCCTTCATCTTTGGGGCTCATGAGCTTTCCATCAACCCCTTACTTTATTACTTCATTACTTCGGGCTTGCTATGGCCCATTCTCACTTTTCTACACCACATAATGCCCATGGGTTTACCATTTCTTTCTCTGGGCTCCTTTAGGCCCATTTGCTTTCCTTAAGGCCCATTTACTTATTTTATAGGCCTATGATCCATTATTCCTGCCATTCGGGCTTAATGGTTTTTTCATCAATCCACTAACTCTTCTTTGCTCGTATTGTTGGGCTTCTTCTTGGTACTGGGCTTTCAAAATGAGCATCAACAATAATTACATTAAAAATAATTATCCTTGAAAATGAGAATATTGTTTGTGCTTTGCAAGCCAAAGCAACCAGAAGTTTGAATTTAATTGATAAGTCAAATGTATTGCAAATAAAACTTATTGGCATATTGTAGGTGAGGATGTGACTACTACTGTGCTTAATGCTTTAAATTCAGGTGTTGTCCATAATTCGCTTAACCCCACTTTTATCTCCCTTATCCCAAAAATTAAGAACCCAAAAAAAGTCTCAGATTTCAGACCGATTAGCCTATTCAATGTCATTTACAAATTGATTGCTAAGGTTTTAGTTAATCGGTTGAAACGGGTTTTATCCCAAGTGGTCTTTGAATCACAAAGTGTTTTTTTTTTCTGGTAGACTAATTACTGATAATGTACTGGTGGCGTTTGAAACATTGCACTAACTTAAAAGAAAAACAAAAGGTAAACTGGGGTTTATGGCTTTAAAACTTGACATGAGTAAGGCCTATAATTGTGTGGAATGGGTTTTTCTGGAGAAAGTTATGAGAAAGCTGGGTTTCTCTGAAAAATTGGTGAATTTGATAATGTCCTGTTTGACTTCAATGTCTTATGCGGTGCTGCTGAATGGCTTACCGGTGGGTAATATAAAACCATCAAGAGGACTTAGACAAGGTGACCCACTGTCGCCTTATTTATTTCTTCTATGTGCCATGGGATTACAGGGTTTACTGAAAAAGACAGAATTAAATGGGGATATCAAAGGGGTGTCTATTTGTAGAAATGGCCCAAGAGTTTCCCACTTATTCTTTGCTGATGATAGTGTGCTCTTCTGTTGGGCAAAGGAGGAGGAATGTCTAAAAATTCTTGATTTACTTTCGGTATATGAAAGAGGTTCAGGCCAAAAAATAAACAGGGACAAGACCAACATTTTCTTCAGTACCAATACCCAACAACACTTGCAAACCCAAATTCAACATATTCTAGGAGTGCCAGCTATTCGCCAGTATGAAAAGTATTTGGGCTTACCAGCTTTAGTGGGTCGAGCGAAAAAACAAAGTTTTGTCTATACAAAGGAAAGGGTGTGGAGGAAATTACAGGGTTGGAAAGAGAAGCTCCTCTCACAGCCAAGTAGGGAAGTCTTAATAAAATCTGTTATCCAGGCTATTCCTACATATACTATGAGTTGTTTCAAACTTCCTAAGGGATTGGTGAAGGAGTTGGAATCCCTTATCCGGAAGTTTTGGTGGGGTTACAATGGAGACACAAGAAGGATACATTGGGTGAGATGGGAGAAATTGTGTGAGGGGAAGGAGAAAGGAGGCATGGGTTTCAAAGACATTGAGAAGTTCAATGATTCATTGTTGGCTAAACAAGTTTGGCGCATGATTCACAATCTAGATTCCTTTTGTCACAGTGTATTCAAAGCTCGATTTTTCCCCGATTGCTCGATTCTTGAAGCCAAAGATTCTACTAGTGGGTCGTATGTGTGGAAGAGCATTTTAGGTGCAAGAGATATTATTAGAAAAGGGATAGTATGGAGGATAGGTAATGGCTCCTCAGTGAGAATTAAGGAGGATAGGTGGCTGCCGGTGTCCGCTAATAGGACAGTTTTTTCTCCTATCCCTACCTTGGAACCTAAAACTAGAGTGAATACTCTCATTAATACCGAAACTGGGGAGTGGAAGTTGTCTGAAGTGCAGCAGCTATTTCTGCCCCATGAAGCAGCCATCATTTGCAGTATCCCACTGAGTATTAGACTCCTTCCTGACAGTGTGATTTGGGGTCTTACCCCCTCTAGTATGTTCACGACTAAGAGTGCGTATAAGATGTTAGTATCTTGTGATTCAACTAATAATGCAGGTACTTCAGCATTGGTGCGCCAAAAATGTTTTTGGAGAAGCCTCTAGCAGTTGCGAGTTCCTAACAAAATAAGACACTTTGCATGGAGGGCCTGTTTAGAGTCATTGCCAACAATGACCAACTTGCAACATCGGAGCATAACAACGTCGGATACATGTGAAGCGTGTCAGACCCAACCAGAGGATAGTTTACATGCTTTGTGGTCTTGCCCGAAGCTTGGAGAAGTTTGGAATAATCTATCTTGGGCTCATCAATCGGTCAGTGCTCAAATAGCCAGTTTTCAAGATCTTTTGGAATCATTCATGCAGTTTGGCAAAGATTACAGGAAGGAAATATTCATCATCACCACTTGGCTTTTGTGGAATCGACGCAATGCATCTAGGCTCGGTCTACCCGTTCAACCCCTAAATAGAATTTGCCCAATGGCTGGAAGCTTACTCCAGGAGTTCCTTGATGCTCAAGACCTGACCCCAGTTACTCAAGAACCATCTCCGACCCAGCAATGGTGTCCACCAGAAGCTCACACCTACAAAGCTAACTTTGATGTAGCGGTTTTCAAGTCAGACAACTTGGCAAGCCTAGGCGTGGTGATCAGGGACTGGCGTGGTGAGGCTATTGGAGCATTATCCATGACAGTCCCCCTTGCTCAGACAGTGGTAGAGTTGGAAGCACTAGCTTGTCGACGAGCAGTGCAGTTCGCCATGGAAATCAGTCTTGTGGAGGTTACCTTCGAAGGAGACTCAGCAATGGTAATTCAAGCCATATCGAAAGGAACTTCGGACTCTTCAGCGTTTGGTCACATTATAGATGATATTCGCATGCTAGCAAAAACTTTTCAGTTCTCTCTTTTCACTTATATGCCTAGAAATTGTAATGTTGTGGCTGATTCTTTAGCCAAAAAAGCTAAAACTATTCGAGGTACACAGGTCTGGTTGGAATCCTTACCAGAGGACATTACCCCATTAGTTTCCTTTGATGTTCATTGATGTATTCCTTTTAGTTGAATAAAAGCCCAGGCTTAATAGTCTGGTTTCTCAAAAAAAAAAAAGTACTATAATAAAGTTTTGAACTATTTAAATAATAGGGGAATTATTGTATAAGGATTTTGAAAGCCATTAAACATTTTTGCCCTTGTTTAACATGTTCCATTCTTCTCAATTCAAGTAATATAATCACTTTTGAACAAAGTATGTAATCGTCATTTCCTTTTCTTTAAACTAACTATGCAATTTGAACAAATTCTTAGAGCATTAGCATTGGAAAATGCTAATGCCATATCTAAGGGAAATTTGGCATTTTAAGCCTAAAAAACTCTTGCATCAAGGAATTGTAAACAGCAGTATTGCAAATTTTTTTGCAATACTGCTACAGTACAATTCTAAACATAGAATTGCACTATTCACAGTATTGCAAAAAAATAATAATATTTTACTCCTATTTCCCCCGAAATTTCTCTCTCATCCCTCTCATTTTTTCTGTTCTCTTCTCTCTCTTCCTTCTCTGTTTCTCCATCTGCTCTCTCCTCTCTGAAGCTTCATCGCCGAAATTTCTCACCCATCTTCGAAATTTCTCACCCATCTCACACGGCCTCTCTCTCATCTCTCATCGCACGGCCTCTCTTTCATTGCACCAGTGCTGGGTTTTGGGTTTTTAAGGTTGGAGGTTGGATCAGCGTGGATCGGGGAGTTGGGTTTGGATCGTTGGGCTGGGATCGGTTGATGATGGGTTTGGATCGGTTGATCGGTGGGTTTGAAATGGTGGATCTGTTGATCGGTGGGTGGATCGTTTGGGTTGATCATCCATCTGCTCTCTCCTCTCTGAAGGTTCATCGCTGAAATTTCTCACCCATCTCACACGGCCTCTCTCTCATCTCTCATCGCACGGCCTCTCTCTCATTGCACCAATGCTGGGTTTTGGGTTTTTGAGGTTGGAGGTTGGATCAGCGTGGATCGACGAGTTGGGTTTGGATCGTTGGGCTGGGATCGGTTGATGATGGGTTTGGATCGGTTGATCGGTGGGTTTGAAATGGTGGATTCGTTGATCGGTGGGTGGATCGTTTGGGTTGATCAACCATCTGCTCTCTCCTTTCTGAAGCTTCATCATCAAAATTTCTCACCCATCTCTGAAATTTCTCACCCATCTCACACGGCCTCTCTCTCATTGCACCAGTGCTGGGTTTTGGGTTTTTGAGGTTGGAGGTTGGTTCAACGTGGATCGGCGAGCTGGGTTTGGATCATTGGGCTGGGATCGGTTGATGATGGGTTTGGATCGGTTGATCGGAGGGTTTGAAATGGTGGATCTGTTGGTCGGTGGGTGGATCGTTTGGGTTGATCATCGGTAGCTCCGATGGTGGCTCCAATGATAATTTTTGGGTATTTTCGACGGCCTGGGTTTCAAATCAGCGACGTGGGTTTGTTGATCGGTGGCTTGGGTTTGCTGATCGGTGGCTTGGGTGATGGGTGTGGTGGATATTGTTGGCTCCAACTGGTTTGATGGTTTGTGTGTGTGTGGCTCTGTTAATGGTTTGTGTTTGTGTGGCTTTGTTGTGGTTGGGTTGTGGCTGAAGTGGCTAGTTCTTCTAAGTTTCCGGTGGGTTTTTTTTATTTATTTATTTTTTTTATTTTTTATTTTTATTTTTTTTAATATGGGTTTTTGTTCCGGTGGGATTTTGGTGAGCTGTGGGCAGTGGTGGCTTGGGTTTTTCTGGGTTTTTGTTCTGATGGGTTTTTGTTCCGCTGGGTTTTTCTAGGTTGATCATTGGCTCCAACTGGTTTGATGGATTGTGTGTGTGTGTGGCTCTGTTTAAGGTTTGATGGTTTGTGTTTGTGTGTGTGTGTGTGTGGCTTTGTGTGTGTGGTGATGGGTTTGGATAGGGTGATCGGTGTATCATGGGTCTGTGTGTGTGTGTGGCTTTGTGTGTTGAACCGGTGCTAGAGGTTGAGGGAGAAAGAGAGGAAAAAAAAAAAAGACTGTTGGAAAGCCTAGGAAAACCAAAAGTTTCAGTTAGGAAAAAATAATAAAGAAAGATTAAAAAATAATATTTTAATAAAAATAGAGTTTTGGGATGTAGGAGGTATTGTAAAATGGGATGGTATAATGATAAAATAACTTTTTGGAATGGTAAAATAGAGTAGAATTAGAATTCTCTAATGCTAATGCTCTTATATGAATTTCTTTGGAATATCGCCTGTTCGATGCACTCTTTTCTTTCTAATTCAATAATAATTGGTTTTGAACCAAGTATGATAATTTGCTTCTCAATAAAGCAACTATAAAATTTGAGTAAGTTCCTGCTCAGATTCGTAATCACTTTTGAACAATATATGTGATACTAATTTTCTTTTCTTTAAAGTAACAACGCAATTTGAACAAGATCTTATGTTACTTTTTTTTCGGAATACCACGCAATCTTTTCTTCCTAATTAAGTAATGATCATCTGTGAACCATGTATAATAACTTACTTTTCAATAAAGCAAGTAAGAAATTTGAATAAATTTCCTTTTAGGTTTGTAATCACTTTTGAAAAATCTATGAAATACCTTTTTTTTTTTCTCTTTTCTTTAAAGTAACTATGCAAGCTAAACAACTTCTTATGCTACTTTCTTGGAATAACGCATGTTCGATCCCTCTTTTCTTCCTAATTCAATATTGATTGGTTTTGAACCAAGTATGATAATTTACTTTTCAATGAAACAACTATAAAATCGGAATGAGTTCCTACTTAGATTTGTAAACACTTTTGAACAATGTAGGTATACTCATTTTATTTTCTCTAAAGTAACTATGTGATTTGAACAAGTTCTATGTGACTTTTTTAAAGAATACCATATGTTCTGCGCATTTTTTTCTTCCCAATTCGATAATGATCAGTTTTGAACAATGTATGAGAATTTACTTTTCAATAAAGCAACTACAAAATTTGAATATTCTTGCTTAGATTTGTAATCACTTTTTAACAACACTCATTTCCTTTTCTTTAAAGTAACTATGCAATTTGAACAAGTTCTCATGTGACTTTTTTTTACCAGTATCACGTGTTCCACTCATTCTTTTCTTTCTAATTCAATAATGATCAGGTATGAACGATGTATGAGAATTTGCTTTTAATAAAATACCTATGAAATTTGAATAAGTTCCTACTTAGATTTGTAATTACTTTTGAAAAATTTAAGTAATACTCATTTCCATTTCTTTAAATGTAACTATGCAATTTAAACAAGTTCTTATGTGACTTTATTTTTTGGATGATTGTGTGTACCACTCGTTCTTTTCTTCCTAATTTAGTAATGATCAATTGTGAACTATATATGATAATTTACTTTTCAATAAAACAACTATGAAATTTACTTTTCTTCCTAATTTGCTTTTGCTTAGATTTGTAATTACTTTTGAACGATGTATGTAATACTCATTTTATTTTCTTAAAAGTAATTATGCAATTTGAACGAGTTCTTATGTGACATTTTTTGGACTATTTCGTGTTCGGAGAATCCGTTTTCCCCCAATTCATCAATGATTGGTTTAGAACCATGTATGATAATTTACTTTTCAATAATGCAACGATGAAATGTGAATAAGTTCTGCCTAGATTTGTAATCACTTTTGAACAATTATTTTAATACTTATTTTCTTTTGTTTAAAGTAATTATGCAATTTGAACAAGTTATTATGTCACTTTTTTAAGAATACCACAAGTTCCACGCGTGGACGGAGCCAGGCATGCACTACAACAAAAGTGGGCTATGATGACGAAAATTTTTCGTCACCAATAAAAAAATGATAGGTGACAAAATTTTTTTGTCATCAATAAAAAATGATAGGTGACGAAACTTTCGTCACCTAATATTTTCGTCACTAAACCTTATTTTCAGTGATGAAATAAATTCATTACCAATGATTTTTTATTTGTAATTGTTTTTTATTTGACTATATAAGATGACGAAATATTTTGTCACCGATTGTATTTATTTATTTCAATTTCAATAGATTAGGTCAATTTCTGCTTATAATCAGATATGGTGATGAAAATTTTCGTCACCAATTTTTTTATTTTTTTTATTTTTTTATTTACATTTACTTGCCATTACATTGGCCGATTACATTCATTCATTTCCAACCACATCCATAAACAAATCATCCATTCAATTCCAACCACATCTAAAAAATAAAAATAAAAAATAAAAAAGCAACCATACAATTTGAAAAGGAAATAAAGAACCATTATACTTTTAAAACCATTGAACCAAGCTGTTCACAAAGTAATTACAACCATTTATATATAAATGATATCTTCCATACTTTACAAAAAATGATTTGAGTTCAAGTAGTGCCAAAAAAACTGTCTTTTTGTCACCAATCCTATATCTGCATAAGTATAAAGAAAAATACATCAATACCATATCTACTGGAAGAAGCAACTACTTGTACAACTAATCACAAGATTGCCCAAAGTTCAGTTAAATTTGATACATTGATATTACTATCATGGATCTAGTTTAAAAATAAAGTTTGATACAAGTAATTGATTTAATTAATGAAACTTCGCATGAGATAAAATCCTAGAAAAATTAAGCTAATATGTCACCAATCCCAAATTCATTGAGAAAATTTACTGACAATATAAACAAATTGCACTTATCAAGTCACTTACACAAGTGTCAATGCACTATGAGAGTATAATTAAGGAAGAGCTACATTATACATAAAGAATGCATGACAAAGATAATAGATTGCATACCACCACAATACAAGATATCAGTGAATGTTTCCCCATCTTTTGCACCTACCCAGTGCTGTGTTGGTTTTATTTATATTCTAAAAAACACAATGATAGTGTACTACTACCATGGCATAAACCAAAACTAAATCAAGCAGGGCCTCATATACACCCAAATGATCAACTAAACCAGTTTTGTGAGATCACCACAAACTCATCCATGCTATTCAATGTAAGCAGAGATATTTAAGGCCAAATGGCAAAAGAATCCACAAGGTTACCAAGTTTAACATGATATAGAACTTTAAGGAATTACTCCATTTGGTTATTCAATAACTTGACCACTTAGGGTGAGTTTGGTTCAACTTTTTGATATTGTGCTTTCTGAAAAAGTGGGAGTTTTAAAAAGTGCGTTATGAAACTGAGCTTTTTGAAAAAGCTGAGTGTTTGGTAAAAGCTGTTAAAAAGTGTTTTTTGAAAAAGCTGTTAAAAAGTGTTTTTTGAAAAAGCTGTGTGTTTAGTTAGCACTTATAAAAGTGGTAGTTTGAGTGATAAATTACCAAAAATGACAATGTATATATAAAAGAGATTATTTTATACTTAAATCAACTACTTCATAAAACTTACTCAAAAAAAAAAAAAAAAAAAAAAAAACCTTAATAATAATAACAATAATAAAAATAAAATATATATATATTACTGGTATTATTTTAATAATATTATTTTGCAAGGAAGCTTCAAGGAAGCTTCCTTTTCACTCTTTAACCCCCACCACATATATCTGACCACATCTTGAAACTTCCTTTTTCACTCTCTAAACCCCCACCACATATATCTGACCACATTCTCTTTTTTACCATTTCCTCTCATCATTGTCTTTTTTCTTCATCTTCATCTTCCTTTTTTTTTTTTTTTTTTTTAATCTTTTCCCTTGCCGTACTGCTAGAGCTCTCGAGTTCTTGTTTCTCCCTTGTCATCTTCAGATCTTCTTCATCGTTTGTTTCATTCACCTCCTCAGTTTATCAATTTTCAAGAGGAGAGGAACCTAGGGCTGCACCGTTGATCAAGCTTGTTTGTGAATTTGTGATCTGCTCTGGGGCTGCTGCTGCAATCTTTGATTTGTGTTGCTCACTTTCACCGTGTAAAATTGTGTTAAGCAAAGGGATAAAATTGCGTTTTTAAGAATAACTAGTGGGCAATTTGGGCAATCTACGCAACCTCCAACGATAACCTGAAAAGCGCTTCAGCGCTTTTGTGCAATGGTGCTATTTGCTGCTTTCCCGATTTGTGCTTTTCCTTCACAAATGAAAACGCAGCTTTTAACAAAAAGCAACTTTGAAATCCTTACCAAACGCACATAATATTTTTTTGGTTTCAAAACGTGCGTTTTAGCTTCTAAAAGCTGAAACAAACGGGCACTAAATAGAACAAAATATGTTGTAAATCCTCAACAATATATCCAAGTGACAGTTTGCATTAATAAAGAAGGTGGTACTTGACCGAGTCAACAAGTTTTGATCGCGAAATCCTAAATCTTGCACTAGCCAGAGCATCAACCCTTAGTGATGCTTCTACTATTTTAAATGTTTGGTCCTGTCAAGAGAAGAAAACTAAGCTTAATTCTATGCTGGAGGAAAATTATTTAGAAACTGAAAAAAAAAAAGAAAAAAAAAAGAAGGTTATCAAGATAATGACCGGCAACCTAGGTGCTTCATTACCAACCTGCAAGAAGAAAAGAAATCACAAACACAAGTAGTATGCAAGTCCAGTGGCTATAGCCCATTCTATATTCAAATCTTTTGAGGAATGTCACAATATAAAGGTAAAACATAACTTCTAATGCTAGAACTTTTTACTACCACAATGAGTAGACTTATGAGATGCACAAATGAACAAGTATCAAAGAAATAAATTAGAGCTGTTTGCAAGGTTGAGACAAATAAGTAAGCTAAATCTTAAATTTATTAATGGAAAAGTAGACATATTTATTATAGGACATGATCTTAGATGCTTTAGATAGTCTCCAACGTGCCACTAACACCTCCTATTGTCCTCATTAGTGCCACATGACCACTTCCTCTTATGCAAGTTATGGTTTCCCATAAGGAATATAGTTTTTAGTTCAGCGTCCAATAATAATCAAAACAACACTTTTTTACAACTTCTAGGATCACTGTGACCAAATAAACAGGAAAAAATTAGCCTTTTCCCTTTTCAAAAAAACAATCTAGCATTTTGCCCCCTTTCTCAAACTAATTAAGAAAATAGCCCTCTTTTGAAACTCGACTTTCTCAAAATCAAGTTAAGCCCTATAGTGGCGTTTTAAGGAGCCTATAGTGATGTTTTAATGAGCCTATAGTGGCGTTTTGTAACTCAAGCTCCATGAACTCGAATAATAGGTAAAAAAAAAGGAAAAACTTGCATTGAACTTGAGTTCATGAAGATCGAGTTAAAAACGCCACTATAGGTCCTTAAAACGTTACTATAGGCTCCTTAAAACGCCACTATAGGCCTCCAAATTTTTTTTTTTTTTTTAACTCGATTTTGAGAAAGTCAAGTTTCAAAAGAAGGGCATTTCCCTAATTAGTTTGGGAAATTGGGCAAAATGCTGGATTGTTTTTTTAAAAAGGGCAAAGGACAAAGGCCAATTTTGTCCCAAATAAACATCTACAATGTTTGTTGCCCCTGAATCATTTCTCACCACCCTTTTTCCTTTGCAAATTTTGTAACAACAAAAAAATGAAGGCCAACTGTCTTTTTTTTTCTTTCTAAATTTGTTCTCTATTTAGAGAGTGTAAAATGCTCTAAACTAGTAATTAATTGGTAAATTATTAAACTTATGGCTTCTAGCTATTAGGGAATATGAAACCTAAGCTAGGATCTATGGGATACGAATTGAAAAATAGTACATACAAAACACTAGATATATGTGGTTCTCCCCAAAAAAGGATATGCCAACGAAATATTTGTATTCTATTACTTGGTAGTCTAGAGTCTAGACTTCTGTGTAAAATTATAATAATAAGTCTAAAATGTCTTTTGTATTCTTATATATTAGAAATACCCTAATAATTGTACAGACCCCACCCTAACCTACATATATGTTATCCTTTAATTTATGATAAAACGGAAAAGAATGCCTTCATTACACAAGTGGAAAAAACTGCGTATGAATTATGCTACTTTGCAAGAAAAACAACATAATAAAGAACAATATTGTTGTTCATGTGAAATTTTTTCAAATGTATTTGGTTACATAAGTTGTCCATTATTTTGATTCCCTATATACATTGGTTCCGTTACTACAAAAATATATAACAGAATCAATAAATTTCCAATGTGTTCTATAAATTCCAGAACCAATATATCTAAAGTCAAGTTATAAGTATATCACCACCGCACACTCTTGGTGCGATGGTCACTCCACAAGTATAAGTACTTGTGAAGTGTAGGGGGTAAGAGCCGGGGTTCAAGTCTCTAGGAGGGAGTTTCACACATATATACACTTAGATTAGGCTAGAGTAGAATTCTATCTTGTAAAAAAAAACAAAAAAACAAAAAAAAAAAAAGTTATAAGCATATCAATTCTCATTAATATGAGTCCTAAAGAGACAATAATAATAATAATAATAATAATAATAATAATAATAATAATCTTTTTCATATTACCAAAGCATGGCAAACATGTCCATCACGAGTCGATGGACATGTAACCATGGCCATGGCTCCTTTAATGCGTCCAAGCTATTTCACCCTCATAACTTGAGATTGATTATAAAATTAGTTTTTAAAAACCATAAAACCCACTATCACCCTCATCCAAATGAAAAGTGATCTAAGAAAGGAATTATAACCAGACTTCTCCATACCCATGGATAAACGCAGCAACAATTATCTTTAAAAAAAAATGATAAAACCCATCACTTTCTTAGGCTCTATAGAAGAAGAATCGTACCTGAGAGAGGCGTGACTGACAGAGAGAGAGAGAGAGGCGTGAGATTGGGGATTTAGGGTTAAAGGGAAACTAATCAAAGTGTGCCTGCTCTGATACCACTTGATAGGCCAAAAACATATTGACCCATTGTGATGAATTAATTGATTAATTAGCCAAGTTTATTAATTTATCAAATTAACATGCAAAATGCGTGGTAGCACAAACAAATCACCAACTAAGTTAAATGCAACGAAAAATAACTTTGACACAGGTGATTTGTTTATGAATGGGGAAAACCACTAAGGCAAAACCCCACCAAGTGAATTTAAGGTCACCACTCCCGAGAATCCACTATTATCAAAATAAGCGGTTACAAGTAAAGGAATCCCAGTACCTTTTACCAACCTACAGTTGAACCCTTACCCCAATACCCAATTGGACTTGTTCTGTAGTGACAATCTCTCATTTTGATGCACGGCTCCCAGTACGTGACTAACCAATTGCGTGGATCCCAGTACGCGACTTCAATCACCAACTAGAGAAGGTTGTTGGCTGCAAAGTTCTTCAGTTCATCACACGATGAAGATTGAAAAGCTCCTTGGTCACAAAACCCTACTGTGTACAAACACAGCAGCTTCTTCACAAGAAAGATGAACTAGGGCAAATCCTGTCTCCGGTCACAATTTGCATGAACTAACTTTGCTCAACATTTGTGCAACTTGTGTCTCCTTTGACGGCCCTTAAAATAATCCTTATATATGTCTAGGGTTATGAGAAAAGAAAGCTCAAACATATAATCACGGATTGGATGAAAACCAGACTCGAAAATTTGAACTTCATAAGTCTCGACAGATACCCTATCTGTCGAGCTGCTGTCGAGCCACAGGCTGGAACAACTCTTCAAGGCTCGATAGATGCTAGCTGTCGAGCTTTAATGAACAACACTTTTCACACTTGAATCTTGGACAGACTTGCATGGCTTTAACACTTGAACTTGAAACCTTGTTTCTTGAAGTATTAAACACATCCTAGATCTACCCAAATACAAGTAAAGTGCGTTTTGTCAAAGGATTAGCTAATTACATAAAATAGTGACATATGTTCCTAACATATGAATCACATATGTCCTAACAAATACTTGCAAGAGGCCAATCTTTGGATTGTAGTTTTAGACTTTTAGTGCGTGAAGTCAATTTAGATATATACTCTCAAAGCTTCAATAACTTTCTCGAGCCTGTCAAAACAAGATAAATTTCAAGATTTTGTTAAAAAAAGTGAACTTACAATGCTCATTTATCTTATCTATAACTAAAATCGTTACCAATCCTCTTGTGGCATATGAACGGCACCCTCTATTAAGTCAAAGTTTGATGGCAATTGGATTCGTTTCTGCAACTCTTCTGCAACAAACAAATACTCGTCTACCTTAAAGCATAAGAACTTGTGCCATAAACATATAAAAAAGAACCAATACATCAAAATGTACACATCCCACAGAGAGAAAAAGAAAAAGAAATTATACCTTTCAAATGCAAAGCCTTCTACTATTTGGCTTAGGATGACTGTGAAATTGACCTTGATTGCAGCTTCAAGCAAAGCTGAAACACCAACATAGAAGCCTTAAATAACACAACATAGAAACCTAAATAACCACAATTTTAAGGGTCAAAAATTTTCTCAAAGCAATCTTTTTAACGCATGGACAAAACTTGTTATAGTTTGAAAATTGAAATACTAGGAAGTAGTCAGCACACGACCATATAGTTGAGTTAGCCCTGGGAAGTCATTCAATTTGGGTAGATCATAGCGAATACAAAGTCTATAGTTTTTTATTCCAAAAATTTCCATATAGGTTATGAGTTACCAAAGATGAAAGTTGTCTATTTTTTTTGGTAAAATTACATCACAATCCATGAAAATATAGTCATAAAGGAAAGAATTGGAGTGTCCTTCCTTTCTCGGACTAGTTAAGACTTTTACTTTAAACCCAGAGAGAGAGAGAGAGCAAGTAACTGTGGCTATCAACTAGAGCAAATAGGGAAAGCTTAGGCAGGGAGTTGATCAGTGGTTCGTTTTAAAGAAGTTCTCTTTTCTACTTGTTAGGTTCTAAATATTTAGAATTAAATCTTTAGGTTCTAATTTTATGTATGTTGGCAAACCAAGAACAAAAACATGTCTAGGTTAAGATATTCATGTCTTAGAACAAGTGTTAGACATTGCTCAAGTTGGTTCAAGTCAAGATTCAAGAACAGTCAAGCTATAGAAAGAAGAATTCAGAAACTGTCTTGCTCGACCGATCGAGAGACATGCTCGACCGATCGAAAGTCAATTTCTGTAGAATTTAAATCAGGTACGAAAGCCCACGAAACATTTAGGGTTTGAGTCCAACACTGCTAGGTATAAAAGGAAAAACCTAAATCACGTTTCAGAAGCCCTAGAGAGTCTTGTGAGTTATTCCTGTAAGATTTGAGAGGTTTTGTAACCTTCTAACTCAACAAGCATCTATCGAAAAGAAGATCCATATATAAGAACCGGTGGAGATAAGTTGCTGCATACAAGATCAACAACTGCTGATGATTTGAAGCTTTGAGTGGGATCTTAAAGTCACAAACGTGGGTGTTTGTGTGTGACAAATTCAAATATAAGAGTCCGTGGATTCGGAGCTGCATGTGGTCGCGAGAGTAAGTACTACAAGAGGTAGCATTAAATTTAGGGAAAAATCTATTGTAAAACTTCCATTCTATTTAGTGAATTTGTTGCCTTGAGGATAGTTTAGGTTGAATCCTCCCTAAAATTTTTACCTTGAAACTAGACGGTTTCATTAGTTTTCCTAGGTCATCATATCGCTTGTATTCTTTACTTTTCCGCACTTAGGATGTGTTTGTTTGGAGGTGAAATGGGGTGGATGGAAAACTTTGGAGAGAAAATAGAAAAGAAAACTTTTTTGGAGTGTGTTTGGTTGAGTGGGGAAGAAGAAAAATAAATGGTGGGGCCCGGGTGTTTTCTCCCCTGACCCACCAAAAAGTTCTCTCCAAAATGGAGAGAAAACTGAGTTGATTTCTGAAAAATGTTGCTTCAGCCATGCTTTTACACTTCTACCTCTCTTTTAAATAGCAACCAACTATGCCACAGTCTTCCCCCCCCCCCCCTCCCCTCCCCTCCCTTTCCAATTTCCACTATGCCACAGCAACCAACTGAGTTGTTTGTTTCTTTTTTTTTCCTTTTTGTCTTTTTCTCTCTTTATAACATGTTGAGCTTATTATAATTAATATAATATAATATAATAACAAGTAAAAATAATATAATATAATATGTATTGTGGGAGGACTTTCGTCTCGACCCCGAATCAGGTATTGTCCTCTTTGGAAATAGCGTTAAGCCTATCCTCAAGGATTTGTTTAATCCCACATCGGGGAGAGACGCCTCCCACTCATGCCTTATAAGGCTTTGGCCTAAGGATGAGTGTACCACTACTACACATGTGTAGTAGTCCTCCCACATGGAGGGGTGTTCTCCACATAAATGCGGCCAGAAAAGTAGCTGCAGTGCATTCAATGCGGTGGTAGCAGCTTTCCCTTAAATATTCTTGGGTTTCCCTCCTTCTCGCACGTTCATGATGCACGTCCTTATCACTGGAGCTTCTTAGAAGGTCACCCTGATGGCTGGAATACATATTTGAGTTGTATTTATCATACCCGAAGAGAAACTCCTCCTTGGACCACCTTTCACTCATTCCTTACTTATGAGACTCTAAACTGGAATCACCCATAGCTGTTTATTCCTCCTCGGACCATTCATGTTCTCAGCCCCAAGCCCAAGGCCCAATATAGGATTTGGGCCCTTAACCCTACAATAGCCCCTCAAAACTCCAGTTTTTTCCTTCTCACCCGAGGAGAAAAGTGGGGTTTTGATTTTTTAAGAGTTATCATTACTTAATCCTTTGACTTACACGTGCGGAAATACCATTCTGCGCGCTTCATAATTTTTATTGACACTTCGTAGCCTGCGAGACGTCATTAATTGCTCTAGGCGGCGCTTTGTCCCCCACATCCAACAGTGATGTGTAGATCCAACGGCTGACCTCTCTCCTAGAATTTTGAGCGGGATAACTCCCACTCATTTTTACCCTCTATATGAAGCCTTGAGGGGGATCATTTTCCCCTTAATTTACGAATTTTCAAGTTCTCCAGAGATCTCAAGCACTCCAACTCACTAAACTCTCTACACTCCTAAGTCTCCTTAACTCTTTTCCTTGAGAAATTTCCAAAAGATTTTTCTAAAGGTTCAGGATTTTATACACTTTCTTACTTTCGTAAGTATCTGTCTTTTTAAACTCTCTTTTTCTCCTTGGCCAACCTCTTCGGCCTTCTTTCTTTTTTAGAAAACTTCCTTCGCGTCATCTCTGTTTGCTTAGATGGGTAGATTCAAGCACTTAGTAAACTCTCCGGCCGGTATGGAGGGGTTTAGGGCTAGGTACCATATTCCGCAGGGAGTAACCCTACAATATTGTGCCTCAGACCAAATTCTTACCGATAGAAAGTGGGTGAAGTTGTCATTCCTATGATCGCCTTCATAGAGGGAGGAATGACGCTTCCTATGGGTAGGGTAACTAGGGATTACCTATTTAACCACAGACTGACTCCCTATCAATGCGCCCCTAACCTATTTAGGGTTCTGGGTTGCGTAGACGCTCTCAATGAGCAGATGGGTTTGGGGCTTACATGGCATGATGTAGTTCACATGTACGAGTGCCACAAACTTGCCGATGCGGGATATTATCTCAAGTCTTGGTCCGACATCGTCAAACTAATATCATGTCTTCCTAAATCTAACAATGGCATGAATGATGACTACCTAATTACCTCTGAGGAGTGGAATGATGGTCTTCACTGCCCAACTCGGGTGGGAGATCCAGGTGGGGTATCCTAGGATTAGTCCCTTTGGCAGGGACCTTAACCTTCTTAGTTTTTTTTTTTTTTTTTTTTTTTTTTTACTTTGCCTTAACATTTCACCTTCTTGGATAATAGTTTTTATTGATCTAACAACAATTTCCTCCTCGGATGTTTTTACAGATAAAAATCACGTCGCTCCGAAACTCAGTTTGGTCAACGTACCGGGTCTCAACAAACTGCTGAGATCTGAGATATTCATAAGCGAAGACAGACAGCTATGGGCCGCTCACTTAATCTTGGATTACGAGCCTCTGTCTTGCATATTTCAGGACGTAGGCCAGGCAATAAGGGCTGGTGACCCTAGGTTAGCACGTATAAATGTCTCTAAGCTGGGATTTTTGGCTCGGAGAGACCTTCCTCCTATTAAGCTGCCCCTTCAATGCGTCCCTCAGGAAGTAGCCGCTCCGAGAGAGGAGACAGCTTCTACACACTTATCCCTTGAGGCCGAGATCGACCAATTCCGCTTTGAGGGAGAAGGTGAAGTGCCAGAAAGGCCGGTAGAGCTCTCGGACTCTGAGGCTGATTTTAATAGATTTTCTGCCGCCCATTCTCCGTGGTTAATAGTTGCTCGGGTTGATACTAGCTCAGTAGATGAATCAGAAGGTATGGACTTGAAGCAAAGGACCGGCTTAAAGGGTCTATTGGCCAACAGGAACAAAGGGTCAACTTTGAAAGAAGTCCCCAAGACCCAAGTTCCTTCGAATCTCCCCCCTCCTCCTCTCCCTGTGACCACGATGGGACTGCTTCCCAATCCCGACTTAAAAAAGAAAAGAAAAGTACAAGACTTGGAGGAGGTGGAGGTGATTCCTTAGAAGGAGGCAAAGTAGCCCAAGAATGTCAGAGATAAAAGGGCTCGCTCCGTGGAAAGCCATGAGGAGTCCGGTGGTGCTGAAGTGCGCCGAGGGCAACGCACTTAGGCCCCTCGGCTGGAGGTGGCGGGTGCTCCCATTCCTTTGACTTAGTAAATTTTTAGGATGACCATGGTCCGTCCACCTCATGGGTTGGACTTAGTAGATTTTTGAGATGACCATGGTCCGTCCACCTTATAAATAAGGACTTATAAATCTTAGGTTACCCCTTGGGGTTTCTTTGGATCCGTCCACTTAAGGACTTGTATAAATTTCAAGTTATCCCTTGTGATCTTTTTTGAGTCCGTCCACTTAAGGACATGAATTTCAAGTTATCCCAAAGGATTTTTGAATCCGTCCACTTAAGGATTTGTATAAATTTCAAGTTATCCCATGGGATTTCCTTGTATCCATCCACTCAAGGACTTGTATAAATTTCAAGGTATCCCTTGGGATTTCCTTTTATCCGTCTGCTTAAGGACTTGTATAAATTTCAAAGTATCTCTTGGGATTTTTGAATCCGTCCACTTTAGGACTTAGTCGTAGATGTGGTTTTGTAGAAATGTACATATCCGCATGATATATCTGAATAACTCCTCTTATTATGGTAAACAAGTGCATTAGCCAAAAATTGTTTTGACCAAATAAAAAATTGCCATTTGGGCTAAAAGTGCTGTAGACAATAAAAATAATTAGGAAGAAATAAACTGGAAATGAGAAGTAGTAGTTTGTATGCTATCGTCTACTGGTAATATTTTTTTAGGTGCTCAGTGTTCCATGAGTGATGCAATTTTTTACCGTCGAGTGTTTCCAGGTGATAGGTGCCTTTCCTCTGCCACGAAGTGATTCTGTAAGGTCTTTCCCAATTGGGCCCTAGCTTTCGTTGGGAGGGATCTCTTGTAGCGCTTGTCACCTTCCTCAATACAAGATCTCTAACTTGAAAGTCCCTGTGCCTGACTCTGGAATTGTAGTGCTTGGCCATGAGGTCCTGGTATCGCGCTAACCTTTGCTCAGCTGTTGCTCTAACCTCATCCACTAGGTCCAGCTATAGGCACATGGCCTTATCATTTTTACTCTCATCATGATTCTCCACTCTGAAGCTCATGAGTCCAATCTCAGCAGGGATAACAGCTTCGCTCCCGTATGCTAGTCGAAAGGGTGTCTCCCTTGTAAGTGTTCTTGCTATCGTCCTATATGCCCATATTACACTTGGCAGCTCATCTTGCCATATACCCTTTGCCCCCTCGAGTCGAGTCTTGATGATTTTGAGCAGTGATCGGTTCGTGACCTCAACTTACCCGTTGGCCTGAGGGTGGGCGAGCAAGGAGTAATGATTCCTGATCCCCAATTGTGAGCAAAAAATCCTGAATGACTCGTCGTCGAACTGCTTTCCGTCATCCAAGACCAAGACTTTGGGGATTCCGTACCTGCAGATAATGTTTCTCCAGATGAAGCTTCGTACATTTTTTCTCCGTGATGGTAGCTAGTGCTCCAGCTTCAACCCATTTGGTAAAGTAATCTATACCGACCACTAAGAACTTAAGTTATCTCATTGCAGTTGGGAATGGGCCCATGATGTCCAACTTTCACTGAGCAAAAGGCCACGGGGCCGTCATCGGAGTAAGCTCTTCTGTTGGTTGTCTAATGATGTTGCTGAACCTTTGACACTTGTCGCATGTTTTGACATAAGCTTGGGCATCCTTCTGCATGGTAAGCCAATAATATCCTGCTCGAATACTGTGATCTCGAATGGTTCTTGCAAATTCCTTCGTGAACTTCCCTCATGACATAATCTACTTCCTCGGTGGCTAGGCATCTCTAGTACGGTCAAGAGAATCCTCTTTTATACAGGATGTCTTTTATTAGGATGAACCGTGCCACCTGGACCTTCAACTTCCTTACGGCCTCTTTACCATCGGGTAGTGTGCCATCTCTCAAATACGAAACTATTGGTGTGGTCCAGTTGCCTTCCGAACCTATTTCCTATACAACCATGCCATCTATCAAGGGCAAAAGCTGAACAAAAGAAAGTACCTTATTGGAGATGAGCATGTATTCTGTTGATGCGACCTTGGCGAGACGGTCTACTTGCTCGTTCTCTTCCCTTGGGATTTGAACAAACTTGGCTTGAAGATCATTCTCTACCCGCTTCCTTACTTTCTCCAGGTATTTCTTCATTTGTTCACCTTTGCACTCATAGTCACCGTTCACCTGACTCATGATTACCTGAGAGTCACAATAAACAATGACACTTATGGCCCCTGCTGCTTTAGCGAGGTCCAATCCTGCCACTAAGGCTTCGTACTCCGCCTCATTGTTGGTCATAGGGAAGTCGAGACAAACCATGCACTCGATCTCGTCCCCTTCTAGAGAATAGATCACTATTTCGGCAGCCTGCCTGTTAGATGATCCGTCCGTATGGATAATCCATTGAGGATGCTCCTCTGCCCCCTAGCCTTCCATATTGGTGAATTTTGCGATGAAGTCAGCAACTACCTGTCCCTTCATTGCAGTGCAAGGGCGATATTGATGTCGAATTCACTCAACTCGATCGCCCATAGCGTCATCCATCCGGCAGCTTCCTGATTATTCATTGCTCTCTGTAGGGGTTTTTCTGTCAAGACGACCACTGTATGGGCCTAGAAATAGGGTTTAAGTTTGTGAGCTGCTGTAATTAAGGCGAAAGTTAGCTTCTCCATCGGGGGATATATTTCCTCTGTGCCCTGGAGCGCTCGACTAGTATAGTACACAGGCTTCTGCACCCTTTCCTCTTCTCTGATTAAGGCTGCATTAACCGCAGCTGGGGAGATGGCCAGGTATAGAAATAGCTCCTCTCCAGGTTTGGAATAGGGATGGTAATTTATATCTGACCCGCGGATACCCGGGCCGGCCTGACCTTAATGGGTCGGATTTTACCTGGCCCGATAAATTATAGGGTCGGGTATAGGTTTTAAAAAAAAAAACCTGAAGCGAGTCCGGGTCAGGTCCGGGTTTTATCCATACCCGGCCCGAACCGGACCCAGACCCGACCCGTTTATATATATAAGTTAAAAATACTAAAATACCCCCATATATATAAATATATATATATAAGTTAAAAAAAAATCTCTAATCCCATATTCCCATTTCACACAATCACTCAGCCACTACTCACTTTCTCCTCTCCCACTCTCACTCGGTCACTCCCTCTCACTCACCCCCAACCTCCGACCTGTCACCGCCGGCCTGATTAGCCTGAAGCCCTTCACCGCCAGCCATCACTTGCACCTCCAATCAGGTTCGTTTTCTCTCTTTCTCTCTTTCTCCCATTTCAATCTTTTGACTATTTTTTTTTTCCCTCTAATTAAATAACTGAATCTAGTCTAAGGTGATGGTAGACCAGAATTTGTTTATGCATATATTTGCAGAAATGATTTTGTCATTTAACCGAAAAATTGACTTTTGTATATAGAAGCTTTCTTAATTTATTCTAGTCTAAGCCCTCATAGTCTCTGATTTCGTCATTTAAAAGCTTGCTGGGCGAGGTTGGAATATACGTAAGAGAGATCCAATATAATAGGACCAAAAGAAGCTTTCTTAATTTATTTTTTTACAAAGAAATTTAACTTTGAATTTGTAAGACCACAATATATATATATACACGTACTTATATATCCCCCAAAAAAAAAAAAAAAAATCTTGCAAGTTGTAATGCTTCATGTAGTTGATGGACAAAGAATCAGAATGATTAATAATTGTGTTTGAATTATTGAACATACATGTCAGTCGGCTCCAATAAAAAAAGATGATAAATCAACAACACATAAAAAAAATAAAGCCTTAATAAAAATTTGAGGTTAGTTTGTTGTGGTCTTGCAGAATGCATATTCATGTTCTTGTTGTGGTCTTGCAGAATGCAATTTGCCTCCACTATTCACTAATACTAATGCTCTTTTTGTATTTAATCAATATTGGGCAAGTAATTAGTATTTAATAAAGTCATGCCTTATTTTAATTTTTTTGTTTAAGCTCTGGTATTAGTAGTTGATTTGTCCTCAAAAGGTCTATAATAGTTTTGATGCCCTAAATTCTCATTAAATTTTACATAGAGGCAATGATGTGTGCTCAGAATTAGTTATGATGTAAAATCAACGGTTAGTAATTGACTAATTTGTATTTATAAAATGAAATCAAAATTGTATTTTTATATTTGCTAATTATAATTTGATGAAGTTTATTCCATTTTTTAATTCATTGTTGTAGGTTCTTCAACTATGCCTGGAGATTGTACACTTCAATCAATTCTTGAAGATGGGGAGCCTAAAGAAGAGGATGGGAGTTGTGTCACAGCTGTGGAGGATTAGACTTTTTGTATTGATTTAGTAGCCTTTTTAATTTCTTAGACTTGTTGGATTAATTTGTTGGTTTGTAATTATTCTAAACTTGTGGGATTTATTTTGTAACTTTTTAATTTCTTGGACTTGTTGGATTTATTTTATTTTTATGTTTAGTAGGTGATTTTAGCTACGATTTATTGATTTATGATTAAATGGTTATCTTAGCTAGTGATTTATTGATTTATGATATTAGCTATGATTATTGATTTATAGATTTATAATTAACATGTGATTTATTGATTTATGATTAATAGCCTATGATTTGGACTGATTTGGCATTTGGGCCACATTATATGGGCTTGAATCTACATGTTATAGAGCTTGAATCTAGGCAAAAATGAATTTGGGCTTCAATTCTTTTTTTTTTTGGGTTGGGCCACGATTTGGGCCGCGGATTGGGCCCAAGTTTGGTTGGCCTAAACAAGGCCCTCGAGGCCCCGCGGGGCGGGTCTGGGCCCTAAAAAAAAATTCGTTTAATAAACAGGCCAGGTCCGGGTATGAAAAAACTTGGCCCGAACCCGGCCCGTTGCCATTCCTAGTTTGGAAGGACTTAGCAACAGTGGGGAAGAGAGGTATGTTTTTAAGTCCTCAAACGCTTGTTGACATTCGACCATCCATTCAAAAGACTTCTTCAATGTGTGGAAGAAAGGTAGGCATTTATCCGTTGCTCTCGATACGAACTTGTTCAGTGCTGCTACCTTGCCGTTGAGGCTTTGTACTTCCTTTACATTCTTAGGTGGTGTCATCTCCATTATGGCCCGGATCTTGTCTGGGTTGACTTCAATGCCCCTTTGAGACACCATGAATCCCAGGAATTTTTTAGCCATCACCCCGAATGCGCATTTGCTTGGATTGAGTTTCATGTTATAAGAACGGAGTGTATCAAAGGTCTCCTTGAGGTCTTTCAAATGATGATTTTCCCTTCGACTTTTCCAGCATATCGTCCACATAGACTTGAATGTTCCTTCCAATTTGATATGCAAACATCTTGTTCATGAGCCTCTGATACGTCGCTCCTGCATTCTTGAAACCGAATGGCATTACTTTATAACAGAAGAGGCCTTGACTGGTGATGAATGAGGTTTTCTCCTGGTCAGCCTCATCCAGCTTAATCTGGTTGTAACCAGAGAAAGCATCCATGAAGCTCAATAACTAGTACCTCGCTGTTGAGTCCACCAGGACGTTGATCCGTGGGAGTAGATAGCTATCTTTGGGGCAGGCCTTGTTTAAGTCCATGAAATCTACACACATCCTCTACTTTTCGCTAGCCTTCTTGACCATCACTACTTTGGCTAGCCAGTCGGGATAGTATACCTCCCTTATAAACTCTGCATCTTGCAACTTACGAACTTCTTCCACTATAACTTTGTCTCGCTCTTGGGCAAACACTCTCTTCTTCTGGCGGATAGGGGGAAAAGAGGGTGATACATTCAACCTGTGAACCATGACTGATGGGTCGATCCCAGGCATGTCTTCGTGGCTCCAGGCAAAGACATCCTGGTTCTCTCTAAGGAAGGTCGTGAGCGCTTGACAAATGGGTGGACTGGCGAAGGTGCCGATCCTGGTTGTCCGCTCAGGTCTGGAGTCATCGAGAAGTATCTCCTCCAACTCCTCAACAGGCTCTGCAATCATCCATTGCTCTTCTATACTCAGAGTTTGTAAATGGTCGTCCATTTCCAACATCGTTATGTAGCATTCGCGCGTTGCCACTTGGTCTCCACGTACCTCTCCCACCCCGTATTCGGTGGGGAACTTGATCATTAAGTGATAAGTCAAAGTCACGACCTTCCACAAATTGAGTGTAGGTCGGCCCAGTATGGCATTATAAGCGGATGAGCAGTCGACGACAAGGAAAGTCACATCCTTGGTGATCTACTGAGGGTAATCTCTAACCGTTACAGGTAGTGTAACTGCCCCGATGGGATATACTTTCGTGCCTCCGAACCTAACCAGTGGTGCATTGGTCGGTATGAGTCGTTCTTTCTCGATTCTCATTTGCTGGAATGTCGGGTAATATAGGATATTAGCCGAGCCCCCATTAACTGGACATTCTGAACCATTCTAAGGTAGGTTTTTCATGCCTTCCTAGTCGAGCCAGATGTTGTGGTGCTCCCTACTATCATCCTTATGTCCCCTAAGGGCAGCTTGGGGTGCTCGTCATTCCTCTTACCAGCTTGTTCTATTGGCGGGTTGTTATCTGTTATTTCTTTGCTGATAAATCGTTGTAGTTTTCCCTGTCTGATGAGGGCCTTGATATGTTGCTTCAAGTCGTAGCATTTAGATATGTCGTGACCGGTCACGATGAAAACGGCAGTACTTGTCTTTGGACCTCTTGTTGGGATCTCCCTTTAACTTGCCAGGCCATGTCAACGTCGTATCGTCCTTGATATGCATCAAGACTTGATCAATCGAGGTAGTCAACGGGGTGAAATTAGTAAACCTTTCAGTGGGCGGTTTGGAGCGCCTATCCTCTCGTCGGTCTCTGGTCCTAGTAGTCTTCCGTCCTTTCCTGCCGCCCATCTTCTTGCCTATCCCTCTTCTTAGGTCTTTCCTTTTGGGCCAGTAGTGCGTCTTTCGCGTTCATGTACTTAGTAGCTCAATAAAGTACATCAAACATGGTTTTTGGGTCGTTTTTGTATAAGGAGAACAAAAACTTCCTCTTCCGCTAGCCATTGGTAAAAGCAGTAACAAGTATCTTGTCATCAGTTTCATCTATTGAAAGGGCTTCTTTGTTGAAACATTCTATGTAGGACCTCATTGTTTCGTCATCCCGTTGCTTGATGCTCATCAGGCACGCAGTGGATTTCTTGTACCTATGCCCCCCTATGAAGTGCGAAGCAAACTGCGCTCTTAGCTCTTTGAAGGTATTGATGGAGTTAGGTGTTAATCTGCTGAACCATACCCTGGCGAAACCTTTCAGCGTAGTCGGGAAGGCTCGGCATATGATCTCGTCCGGAACACCTTGTAAGTGCATAAGGGTTTCGAATGACTCCAAGTGATCCAAGGGATCCTTAAACCTGTCATAGGCTTCTATCTGTGGCATACGAAACTTTGTTGGAAAAGGGAACAAAGTGACGGGTGCTGTAAAGGGCGAGTCCGTCCGGTGGACCAGCTCGTCGAGGTCGTTTGACACCTGTCCCTTGAGGGCATTCATCATGAACTCCATCATTTCCTTCATCATCTGCATCTCTGCAACCATGTGCGGTGGTGTCGTATCTGCGACGGATGGACGACTTGTGTCTTGTTGCTCGTCTGCTCAGGGCATTGCTGCCCTCTGGTCCTTCTCGATCCCGCCTTTTGGCGGTGTGCTGGGGGCTGGTACCCTCTTGCTTCTCTCCCTGATTATTGGGCCTAGCGTTCCTTTGACGCAGCTGTTCTTCCAAGTCGTGGTTTTGCTTAGTAAGGCATTCCACAGCTGCGGCTAGAGACTGTATCTGCCTTTCGAGGGCAGTAGTGTGTGGTTCGTCATCTTGATTGTTATTGGTTGCCATCGAGCGTGTGAGTACCATACAACTCTTGGTATGGGAAGCGGTAATATGGCTGTTATCGCGTTTCCCATAGATGACACCAACTGATGATGCAAAAAATGGTCAGTGAGCCGCACGGTCCTCATGTGCTCTTAACGGAACCTACGAAAAGAAAAACACAGAGAAGACCTTACAGAGAGTATCAGTGTGGTACTGGCCAAATACCCTCCGAAGATTAAGTTAGAAAGAGAATTTCTACAACTCTAGAGTGCTAGAGCTAAGGAATTATGCGTACCTTGATTTATGAGGGCTTTGGGGTTTTTATAGTAGTGTAGAGTTGACCTCCGTTTCTTGGCGGAGAATGTATTTCCTTGTAGAGAAGATTCTCATTAATATTCATATTTTATGGGATCCTTTCCTTGTAGGGATTCCTCTAATTATGATTGGGCGTAGAATGCAAGATATTTCCATACTAGGATTCTTAGAGACCACTCGTGCCACGTAGGTGCTACGTGGCTTCAACAAACCGTCTCCCTTGGATCCGTCTACTTTAAGGAGTCCATCCGTCGCCCTGCCTCTCTGTCCAGGTTATGAGCCCGTCTACTAATTCTTTAGTTGGTAGAATGATTAGGCTGTCTCTTTTGGCGACTCCGTCACTTATGATTGCCTTCATTAATTGGATCCGTCTGCTTTGGGATTTATCCCTATCATGTGGCATACTTAAATTGTATGCAGTTTATTATAGAATAAATAACCTCCCTTTCTAGCATTTCTTGTTGGCCTTATAATTGTCCAAAGAGTTGATGCTTCAAGTAGGCTTGTGATAATTTTATTCTTTAATGTAATCCTAGATTGGCATTAATGCAAAGTGGCAATCACATCATTATAAATTCAACACAATTTTCCTTTTTTTGCAAAGCATGGATCAAGAACTAGTATTTGATAAATACCCAATATCACATGGATCTCTTTGCATTCTAATATTTCTCTTAATTTGTCAATAAAAAATATTTTAAAAATCGCTTAATGATTTTTCTTTAAAGAAATAAAACCTAAAAACCCCAATTTTCTCGATTGAGACAATGACACGTTTCACCATTAATCAGCCAATTACATAAGCAATTAAGGAACTGGCTTAGGTCTAGTATTCTGTTTATATCTCAACGGATTTGATGCACAATGATCTAATGCGTAGACGCACTTAACCCAACCTAAATAATTCTTAAGTACTCCTAAAATATGGAGAATGATGCTCATTTTTCTCACATTTATTGTGAGATCTATCATGAATGTAAGAGGTTTCTTCATAGAGTAACTAAGAATTTTCGCCAACGGGGGGTTGGCTGAGTTGGTCAGGAGTTCGCTTCCCTGCTTGAAAGGCTTGGGTTCGAGTCCTGCCAACGGCCTTTCGTTGGTGGACATCCTTAGTGAGGGGTGTACTCAGAAATGAGGTGACTCTCACACGCGCTGTCTACGAATATGTATGGCACGCGGCGCCCTGTCCGGGGATTTAATACAACCATAAACGTCCCCATTTTCTCCTACCAAAAAAAAAAAAAAAAAAAAAAAAAAAAAAAAAAAAAAAACTAAGAATTTTCAACCTACCCTTGCCATTTACTACAATTTTTCTTAACACTGCACATATATAGAAATGGCGGGAAATAGAACGGCGTCAAGTGCATGTCACACGCATTAACTCTCCAACTTTCCCCGCCATTTCTAAACCCAGACCCGCCCTCTCTCTACTTTTCATTTCCCCACTTTTCAAAACCATCGATATCTTGCACCGCTGCGCATTTTAGCACCACCGTCCCTGTCTTTCTTTGCCTTCACCGTCCCCAGTCTCACCACTCACCCTGGGTCTCACAGTCCTTCCAAAACTTCGCAATCCAAAACTGTACACGTGGAAATTAGGGTTCAAATTTAGGGTTTTGTTCAGATGGGGAATAAGGTCACGGACGAGCTCTTATCCACCGTCCGATCCATCGTCGGCTCGGAATACTCCGACATGGACATAATCAGAGCCCTACACTTGGCCAAAAACGACGCCACCGCCGCGATCAACATAATCTTCGACACGCCCAATTTCAAATCAAAGGAATTACCAGCCATTCCCAAAACCCCTAGAGTTTCTCGCACCGTTGCTTCGAATTCTTCGAAGCGAAACGGCTTCGAGAAGCAGAATTCGAATTCAAATTCAAATTCGAATTCGAATTCTACAGTGCGCGAAGCAAATGCTACTGATTGCAGCGTTAGTGACTCCGGTGAGGGTTTCGTCGAAGAAGAAGACGTGAGTCGAGAGAGTTCGCTTGGGGACGAGTGGTGGTTCGTAGGTTGCAGTGAAGTTTCCGGGCTGTCCACGAGTAAAGGGAGGAGAGTGAAGCCTGGTGATGAAGTGGTGTTCACGTTCCCGCTGAAGAGCAGTTCTTCTCGTTCTCCGTCGCCGGGAAAGGTTTTCGGGAAGGGACGACAGCACGCTGCGGCGGCTTGTTCAGAGATTGTGAGGTTTTCGACTGTAGAATCCGGCGAGGTAATGTGGAAAATAGTAATTTGAGAATGATTGTGAATGTGATTGATCAATTTGAGTCTGATATGTTTGTGTTTGAATTGATTGGCGACGTGGCAGATTGGTAGAATACCGAATGAATGGGCACGGTGTCTTTTGCCGCTTGTGAGAGATAAAAAGGTTAAGGTAGAAGGTTGTTGTAAATCTGCTCCTGATGTTTTAGGCATAATGGATACGATTCTTTTGTCGATAAGGTAAATGTAGGTTTTAACTTAATGACGATAATCTGCTTTTGATTTCATGTAATTACGTTATCTTTATGATAGACTCGTAAGTTTTCGAAGATGTTTTGGTTAATTTCACCTCATAACTAGGTTGGCGTCGAGAAATTGATGACGAGGGTAGCATGGTTAAGATAGTGTTGCATATGATTTTGTTTTGAATTGTATAATGTTGTATCTGGTTGGTGTATACAGTGGTTGATGAATTTACATATTGTCTTCAATCTAGTGTGTACCTCAATAGTTCTATGTTCCGTAAGCTTCACCAGACCTCGCTCAAGGCAGCCAGCAATGCTGCTGAGGAATCAGTAGTTCATCCTCTCCCAAATTTGTTCCGGTTGCTCGGACTAATCCCTTCTAAGAAGGTGATCATTTGTTAATTTACTTGTTTCATCTTTCTCTTTCAGGTTTATTCCTTTAATCTGATCATAGATGCTGCTTGTGCTGCTAAATTTGAATATATGATGTAGTTAGCATCTTTTTGTTATCATATATTGTATCCTGCTGAGCTTTTACGTAGAAGTTGTAACTGAATTTTTATTTACTTTATTGATTGGTTGTAATTAGGCAGAATTCACTCCTAGTGACTTGTACACAAGGAAGCGGCCTTTAAACCCGGAGGTAGGGAAACATTAAAAGCTTTCTTTTTTCAGCTGTGTTCATGGTGGAGTTTAGAGCTTAATCTTGCTTTAACAGGATAGTTCTGGTCTTCGGGCCTCATTGTTACACGTTAACAAGCCTACGAATCCTTCTCGAAACGAAAATGAAGTGGAAAATGAGGAGTCCATTTCGGATGCTGATCTCGACAACATTGTCGGTGTTGGAAATTGCTCTGAGTTAGAGGTACTGTCATTTCTTAGATGATATTGAACTTTAGTGGGGCTTGCTTATGCCTATAGAAGGTGAAATTACTCAAAAGTGTGTTGTGTTATAGGAAATGGATCCCCCTGGTACTCTTCAATGTGAACTTCGACCCTACCAAAAGCAGGCTCTTCATTGGATGATTCAGCTGGAGAAGGGACAATGCCTGGATGAGGCGGCAACAACACTTCATCCATGTTGGGAGGCATACCGTCTTGCAGACAAGTACGTTAGATCATTATGTTATCTGATCCTCTCTAATCTTGAGACTCTGTATTCATGGGAGTGTTTGTCTATCCAGGAGGGAGCTGGTTGTCTATTTGAATGCATTTTCAGGTGATGCTACAACAGAATTTCCAAGCACACTGCAAATGGCCAGAGGAGGAGTATGTTCTGAGATGGCTCATACCTAATTTTAATTTTAATTCCCATTCATCATTGTTATAACTCAGTATATCGACTTTATTTTGCAATTAAAGATTCTGGCAGATGCAATGGGTCTTGGGAAGACCATTATGACCATATCCCTCCTCCTTGCTCATTCAGAAAGAGGTGGATCATCAAGTAGTCAGTACATGAGTCACCCCTCAAGTGAAGATAGTGAACTCAGTGGTATGTTAGACCACTGCCAAGATCCCCCAAAGAAGACAACAAAAATTTCAGGTTTTGATAAGTTGATGAAGCAAAAGAACATCCTTATCAATGGTGGAAATTTGATTGTATGTCCTATGACTCTTCTAGGCCAGTGGAAGGTATTAGTATTGGAATCCTTATTTACTGTTTGTTATTCTGCATAATTGTATCAAGTGCTTCATTGAAAGTTGGTACTATAAGTAGCAAAGCATATGCATGCTCATATGCTTTTCTGTTTATGAGAGTCAGTCTGAACGATTCAGTGAATTGTCAGGCAGAGATCGAGACTCATGCACAACCAGGGATTTTGTCTCTATATGTTCATTATGGACAAAGTAGACCAAAGGATGCAAGAACTCTAGCTCAGAGTGATGTTGTAATTACCACATATGGAGTGTTAGCCTCAGAGTTCTCGGCAGAGGTAATTTAAACACTCTTGTTACGTATCAAAAAAATTTAAACACTCGTTCTTTATGATGGAAATTGTCTGAGTATAATTTCTGCCTTTCTTTGCATGAGATCAACTAATGCACTTTCTTGTATCTGTTATCCATGTAGAATGCTGAAGACAATGGTGGACTTTACTCAGTTAGATGGTTTAGAGTGATTCTTGATGAGGCACATACCATAAAATCCTCTAAAAGCCAAATTTCTATGGCTGCTGCGGCTCTAGTTGCTGATCGTCGCTGGTGTCTTACTGGCACCCCCATCCAGGTCAAGTTTTTATGGAACTTGTTGTAAACTGGTCAAGTTTCTTTGGAAATTATTGTAAACCAAAAAGGGTTCTTGTGAATGAATGTTACTACTTGTTGGGTGTCCTCTCTCTCTCTCTGGTACTTCTGTGCAATCTTTTTAGCAACCAAATGAACAACTTTACTAAATCTGAAGAAAAAAGGTTCCTTCAAACTCGTCCACTATTTCTTCTAGATGTGTTTTTTAGTCAGTATTTACTCTCTCCCTCAAGTCTATTTCATAGTTGAGCTCCCACCCAACCCCTTTTGTTAAGCTTCTAACAGGATGGTTGACTTGACAGTTGACATCTAACAGATCTTTTTCCATAATGGGAAGGTACTTGTGACCTTTAGGCCAAAACTTCCTTTTGATACTTATATCATGTGATGGATCACGGATGGCATATTATTAGAATACTTTCCATCTTTTCATTATTATATAATATCCATGTTTTAAATGATATTGGATCTTTAAGGTCTATTGCATATTTATGTGCTTTGCAAATTTTTCACATCTGATGTCATGCTTGAAGCATGAAGTTATCTTCATGTGGTACCTTTTGACTTTTCTCTTGCAAGAACCGTTCAGTTTATCTGCTGAAATAAGGATGCCATGGACATTTATTAACTTGATTAAGCTCTGTAAGAACTAAGTTAAACTTTTCTCTAGTATATGTAATACAAAATCTAAAGGGAGATAAATGTTGTTATCAGAAGCTGGATACGAGAGCTTCAGCTTCTGATATACCTGTGCATATGCTGTTAAGCTTAAGCACTGCAACAACTTTATGTGGTTTTATGAACTATTTTGCAGTGTTACATCTGCACATGCACTTGTTTTGAATTTAGGCTTGCTTATGTGACATGGTTAGTTTCTCTTAGATATAGATCTTGTTGTTGATTGAGTCCGCTATTTGTTTTGGTAGGACATCAAGTCCCATGTCTACGAAGCTATATTGAGCAGGCCAGATGCTTATCTTGCAGATAGTGACTTTTGTTACTTGTGTGGTGTGGTTGTTTTACTTCATTGTTATGCTTCCTGACATTTAATTTTTCCATCACAGAACAACCTAGAGGACATTTACAGTCTTCTTAGATTTTTGAAGGTGGAACCATGGGGAACTTGGGCATGGTAAGTTTTGCTGCCATTTTTAGTGTAGAATAAACATATTGTGATCTTTGGAGTTCCTAAAATTGGTTATGGCTATTTTTAATTTTGTATAATTTCTGCTGAGGTTTCTTATATCTAGGATTTTTTCTCTATTTTTGTTTAAAAATTATTGTGCATGTGAAGGCAATATTTTCCTTTGCTCAGCTATTATCAATTTTTGTACATCAAATGTACTGAGAAGCCTTTGAGAATTCATAGAAGATGCTTTTTTGTAGTTTGCGAAATAAAGGATGCTTTTTAAAATTAAAAAAATTTAATGATTACAAGAGATACATAGGAAACTAATCTTTCTAATGAGAAATTTTGGCAATACTTTAAACTGGGCCTCTTTTGAGTTTTGTTTAATGGCTGCACCTTTGCCAGTATTAGAATCCGCTTGTTTTTATGTAAAATATTTTCCATTTTCAGTCAAAAATATTTTCAAGGAAAATTGCTTATTTTCAGCAATTTGTTTGCAACCCAGAAAAGCACTCCAAAAACCATTTTCAGGACATTGGCCCTATGAAAAATTATAGTTTATATGTGAATTTAGTCATATAAAGTACTATGTCCCCGAGTCGCACATAACAGCTTCAGTGAAGTGATAAGGTAGGGAACCTCTGCAGTGGATGCTATTCATTCCTGGCATTCTTGTGTGTGTATGTGGGTTGGTTTGGGTGTCATATGTTTAAGCAAAAACTCTTTCTAATTTCCTATTATTTCCATGAAGTGAGTTGATGTAGATGTCCCTTGTTTGATTGGTCTATCTTATATATTCTAGGTGGAACAAACTTGTTCAAAAACCATTTGAGGAGGGTGATGAGAGAGGGTTAAAGTTGGTTCAGTCCATTCTAAAGCCAATCATGTTAAGGAGAACAAAATCTAGCACTGATCGAGAAGGAAGGTGAGTAATGTCGTCTTAACTCCACTTTTTTGTATGTTTTCCTCTAAAAATTATTGTTTGTTGCAGGCCAATTATTGTTCTTCCACCAGCTGATATTCAGGTTATCTATTGTGAACTCACGGAAGCTGAAAAAGACTTTTATGACGCCCTTTTTAGAAGATCTAAGGTTCTCGTTTCCGTCATTGCTTTATATACTGTGTTATTGTTTTAAGGTTATATTCTATGGTACATTTTGAACAATATGTCAATGACCTAGGGAGGGGGGATAAAACTAAGAGTAATATGTTGATATGAAATCCCTTCAGGTGAAGTTTGATCAATTTGTTGAGCAAGGACGGGTTCTTCATAACTATGCTTCCATATTGGAGTTACTTTTACGTCTTCGCCAATGTTGTGATCATCCATTTCTTGTGATGAGGTACGTATACCTTCAGTCCCCCCCCCCCCCACCCAGCTTTATTGTTATTATATTCATGCCTTGCTACAATGATGATGGTACTATGGAGGTCTGGTAAGGTATAGAGGTGATCTTTAGGCCAATTATCAATGCACTTTATTTTGAATGATTGGTAATCAGCAAGGAATTCTTATCCCCAAATATCTAGTTGCATGAAGAGATTGACCATAATAATTGTTCATATGATAGTTAAATGTTACTGTTGATTATAACCGTAAAAATGTCCTTATATCTTGTTTAAAGAAAAAATCCTGCAATTATGATTGCTTAAGGGTGGCTTTGATTTGGACAGTCGAGGAGATACGCAAGAATTTTCTGATCTGAATAAGCTAGCTAAACGTTTCCTTAAAGGCAGCCACAATGCCCAGGAAGGGGAAGCTAAAGATGTGCCTTCACGAGCTTATGTTCAAGAGGTTGTGGAAGAGCTGCGTAAAGGGGAGAAAGGAGAGTGTCCGATATGTCTTGAAGCATTCGAAGATGCAGTATTGACACCTTGTGCTCACCGCTTATGTCGGGAATGTCTATTGGCAAGTTGGCGAAATCCTACTTCTGGTTTATGTCCTGTTTGTAGGTATCTTCAAGTTGTCAGTTGTCATAATGTTTTAAATATGGATTTTATTTTTGTATGTTCTTTTACAGGATTTGTATATTCTTTTCCTTGGAAGTCATTTTGATGTGAATTTTCCAATTATGCAATTTCTGAATATTATTTCCTTCTACAGGAAGATCATTAGTAAGCAAGATCTTATAACAGCCCCAACCGAGAGTCGCTTCCAGATCGATATTGAGAAAAATTGGGTGGAGTCATCCAAAGTTGTTGCTCTCTTGCATGAACTTGAAAATCTTCGCTTTTCAGGCTCTAAGAGCATTGTCTTCAGCCAGTGGACTGCCTTTCTTGACCTCCTGCAGATTCCTCTTTCTCGGTAAAAATTCATACCTCCTTAGAAAAGATGAAGGAACTCATTTGGTTGTGTCATAGAAATTGGGCACGATGTAGGTTCTCCTCTTAGTATATCTTTTATAGAAGAGCTGAATGAGTATACACTCTTCGGAATAGCAGAAGATTCCTCCTGGTAAAAATTCATAGCTGCTTAGAGAAGGTGAACTCATTTGGTTGTGATAGCTTAGAGCACCATGCTGTTCTCCTTTCAGAATATCTTTTATAGGAGATCTGAGAGAATTCATATAAGCATTTTACTTTTCCATCAGATTCAGTTCTTTGTAATTTGTCACATCAATCAGTATTTCAGTAGTTTCCTTTTTGTCCAGGAATAACATTTCCTTTGTTCGTCTGGATGGGACTCTAAATCTGCAGCAGCGGGAAAAAGTGTTAAAGCAGTTTTCAGAAGATAGCAACATTCTGGTATTTGACTAATTTATGCAGTAATTTTCCTTCTTTTATACTGTGGGTAAAGAAAAGTAGTCTAACAAATGGTTTGGGTTTAATAATTGGAGCTTGGTTATTGCATTAGGTATTGCTGATGTCACTGAAGGCTGGTGGAGTTGGAATAAATCTAACAGCAGCTTCCAATGCCTTTGTCTTGGTATGCAACAGAGATTGAACTTTCCACTTTTCATTGTGATATGCTGTCTTCCTTGTATGAAATAGCACAAGGAATTGGCATTGGTATATCTCATTCTATAAGCACTAACTTCTTGTTTTTGGTTGTCAGCAAGTTATAAAATATAAATGAATCTTTGTTAAGGTTACTGGGGTTTTTGCACCTTCATAATGTCCGACTTAGGTGGCAATTTAGCCAGATTATTATTATTTAGGAGGATCAGCTTTTTTATGCTGAAAACTTGGTGGTGCTTGTGAAATTGTGTAATAATGCATCTGTTTTTTTTTTTTTTTTTAAATTACTAGACGAGATAGATAATGCCTTTACAAAGAACTTGCATATATGTTTTAAATAAGCTATTCTGCAGTAATTTTGCTTCCCGCTTTTGTTCTTCAGTTTCCATGTCCAATACTCTTTTGGGCAAGTGATTTTTGCTTTGGTGAATTTGGTGTTTATGATCTGATCGACATTTTTTTAGGATCCATGGTGGAATCCAGCAGTAGAGGAGCAAGCTGTCATGCGCATTCATCGGATTGGACAAACTAAGAGTGTGATGATCAAACGGTTCATTGTGAAGGTTCTCTCTCTCTCTCTCTCTTTTGAATCCTTAGCCCATGTGGCCAGAAATTCTAGTTTTATTCTTTCAGTTTTATAGTGACACTGGCAGTACAGAGTTGTACTTTGTAACTGCACTGAGTCGCTGACTCAACATTTCTTCAGTGGTAATATAAATAGGGTTTAGAATTTTCCAACGGAATTGCAACTTGTCCCTTTCTACCAAAAGAAAACAATAATAATAATTAACGCAAGGCTTGGAGGACCTTTTGCTTTACATGGGTAAAGCTAGGAGATATGTTGCGAACATTTTGTCTTGGACTCTACAATAAGCACTCGTTTAAATGCTTTGGATGGCAGGGAACTGTAGAGGAAAGAATGGAAGCAGTGCAAGCACGTAAGCAGCGGATGATTTCTGGAGCTTTGACTGATCAAGAAGTCAGAACTGCACGAATTGAGGAATTGAAAATGCTCTTTACTTAGACCACTACAGAAATATAATAGTTGTTCCTTCACATGATGTCCTTTGATGAGAATGCTCTTTTGCTCTAAGAGCGCATGAGATCAAGATGTTTATGACCTGGTAAAATGAGTGGCTTCTGACGTGGCACTAGAGCTTGAAGGAAGTTGACTTGGGGCTATTTATATAAGCCAACATGCTATACTTCTTGCGGAGGCAGATCGGGGTGGCAAGAGTTTTTTGCTATGCAATTTTCTTGCATGCTCATGTATTTCCACCATGGGTTTTAAAGCGGTGGTCAATTTTTGTAATTTGATGGATACAGAATGAATTCAATTTGATTGATTTACTAGACGTCGGTTTTAAGTTAGGTCAGGTCTTCAAAGGCAACAAATCGAAATGAGAAATGCTATATGCACAACACTTTCACAACAAATCTTAGGTGATAGGTTGTTACTTGTTATTAGTGGGTAAGAAAATAATCAGTGGCGGGTTCAAATTAAACTCAATAACAATTTGCCACCTAAGACTTGTGAAAATTTTGTGGACTTAGCACTTCTCAATCGAAATTGCACGGCCGCATGGCCTAATGTATATCATATGTATATCATAAGAGAGTATTTTAACGTGTTAAGATGGAGATAGTCGCATCAGGGTTACCATATTGTAGTTAATCGTAATGACAATTGTGTTCGTGAATAGTCAAAGTATGGTTTTGTGTCTAATTTCATCTTAAACTTTTAGTGGCCAAGTATCTTTAGTAGCATCCTTTACATGATTTGGAGTGGATTCAATCTTCTTTTTCATTCAGTAATATTTCTAGTTATCAACGAATTCCTTGAATTTTAGGTGGGATGGGGATTGTAATTCTTTCTACCTCTCAGGGTATAATGACAAACTGAGAGGCCCAACTAGAAGGAATCAGCGGAGAAATATTTTAACTGACGACAGGAAAAACACTACTCTCCCCTAGACCTCAATACCCCCCCCCCCCTTGAGGAGCGTAGGGATTTGAAAGAGTACTACAGGCTTTTTCATTTACTGGAAAATGGTGAAATATAAGAGAAACAAGGCTTAGTGTTGGTGGTGGGTTGTAAAATGATTTTAATCAAGCCTTGCAATGGATTGTTCAAACTTTGTTCATCAATGTCAATCAACGTGATGGATAATTGTAAATTATCTTTTGAGCCAATTCATCTACTTTAGCTTAGTTTATTTAAAGCTCCGTGTAAATTATGTCTTAAGCTTGGCAGTGTTGTATATTTGAACACTCCTTATTGAGTGAGGAGTTATTATTCAGTGGTTCAGGAGCACAATAAATGTGTGCTCCTTCCTTTCACATAATAGTGACTCCCACCATAATAGTGAGCACAATAAAAATTATTTTTGTTTTGGAAAGGGACCGCGCTAGCCATAGATATGAACTAGGTGTCGACTTTAACTCTTGGATTTTTAGGAGATTGGTTTTCAATTCAAAGGGCAACAAAAAAAAAAAAAAACAATATTTTATATATTATATATTAGCATATCTTAACTATTTAAAAAAAACATATTTCATAATATATTAGCATATCTTAACTGAAAATTTTCATATTTCATAAATCATGGATCTTGATTCCTGAGGGTATTCGAGGTTTAGAAACTTTAATAGACTTTTATGATCCGTTTGGATTGAGGGGGAGGGAGAGGGAATAGAGTAGATTTAGCACAAAATTAGCTTATTTTTAGCCAACTTTACTTTACTTTCCTCCACTCCCCCTCCTTCTCTCCTCCATCTAAACAGGCCATTAATTTTAAAGAAATTGAAGGGAGAATAGAAGAAAATATGCTGATCATAAAGGATACCTTGCCTCGTGGCTTAAAGGGTTTTATATATATGTATGTTTTGGGGGTTGGTGTAGTGCCTAAAACTCCAAAAAATACCCTTGAACCTATGCTCACCCATAGGATTGGATGATTACTATCAATTTTGAAAGTGGTTTTAGGGTTTTGGGGTGTTGAATGTGTATGCATGCACTAACCAAGTGTATCCATCACATGGTTCTTATGGAACCTTAACTTCCTAGTCATTCAAGGCCTTATTGCTTGGGGCATTGTGGTTAAGTTTTCATCTTGAAATAATTATTGCTTTGCCATTAAGGTTAAAGACCTAAGTTGTTGGGCAGTGCAAAATAAGATGTCTACATGTGGTCGTAGTTGCTTACTGATAGTAATGGCTTTGGATTTCC